>JACVVK020000130.1:722500-1135000 GCA_018292915.2 Batillaria attramentaria | reverse complement strand
TTTGTTTTGTTTGTTTGTTTGTTTGTTTGTTTGTTTGTTTGTTTGTTTGTTTGCCTTGTCGTTGGTATCACGCTTACGTGGTGGAGGACGATAAACGACACCAGCCAGAGGTTTATTAAGGAGGGCGGCGGGATAGAGAAACGGAGAGAAATTGAAGGTCGCGGGGGGAAGAGGAGGGAGGAGGGGGTGGGTGGGCGTAAAAGTACAACTCACAGGGGGCTCCATTTGAGCCGTACGTCAGCACATATGACTAAGAGCCAGTGACTTTCATTATCATATGGGTCGACCTACTTCAGTCTACTCCGACCATAACGTATGCATACGCGAAGAATCATAAACGACCTGTTTCAGTGAGTTGAACATCTCTCCTTCACTTAGCCATCCGTCCGTATCGTTGGAGATTCAAATCTTCTATTGCCTGCGAAAAAGCTGGCGATGTGCTAGCGACAAAAAGATATCTCTCTTAAAGAGAAACCCATGGTCCCAATCGTGTGCGCAAGGTCGTTGCCTCGTGGATTCAAGCCTAGGTTGATGCGCTGTGAATAGCTCAGTAGAAGGCTTGGCGTCTAAAGCAAGTGTATTGGAGATCGCCTGATTGCATTTGAGAGTGTTCTGTATGGAGTGGGCATGTTTACCATGTAACTGAATCTGTATAGCCGGAGGTTTTTGTCGCCTGTGCGGGGAGACCAGCATTACTTTTAAAAGCCTGTAGATACGGTCACAGTGTTTTACTGTCGCCAGAAGCACAGAACAAAATCTGGGCGTAGTGAACAGGCGTTCACACGCGGGTTTGTTTGTTTGTTTGTTTGTTTGTTTGTTTGGGTTGTTGGGTTTGTTTGTTTGTTTGTTGGGTGTGTTTGTTTGTGTGTTTGTTTGTTGGGTTTGTTTGTTTGGTTGGTTGGTTGGCTGGTTGGTTGGTTGGTTGGTTGGCTGGCTGGTTGGTGTTTTGGTTGGTTGGTAGGTTTGTTGGTTTGTTTGTTTGTTTTCGGGCTCCTTTTTTTGTCGGTTTGGTATCGCTTGGCTTGCGTTTTCTGGAGTCTTTACCCCCCCCCCCCACCCCCACCCCGTCTCCCAATAAAAAGTAAAATCCAACGCACTCCCTCACCAAACACCCCCCCGCCCCCTACCCACCCTCCCCCCAACTATCTCCACACACTGTCAGCATGGTTATCAGAGTTTACGCATGCATCACTGACATAATTAGCTGCAGCCTTAAAACACACACACACACACACACACACACACACACACACACACACACCAGTTTAGACAGAACAGAGCGTCTCTGATATTTGCTGAACGACTCTGAGTCAGTACGTATTTCGCGTATGATGTTTTCGAAGGTTTCACGACTTCACGACGACTGATTTGAGTGTGACTGACGCTGACGATAAACTGAGACATATTTCTTCTCTTTCACAAAGCCTGCTATTTTCTTGATCGTATGACTTTAATGACAAGTTTCTTCTAATCTAACTTTATCCTTGCATTGTTAGTTTCCACAGGTAGTGTGCGCTGTCTCCATTTCACACCGGAAACACTAATAACAACCCGCTGAATGCTGGGTAACATGACCGTCCTCCACTTGGGTAATATTAACAGACAATGCTACACTTCTCTGCGTTTGTGTCTGAGAAACTCTTCACACGAAGCAAACTAAAAAAGCGACATAAAAGGGACAGAAACCACTTAACTTTTACAAAGGACGGTACAGGTCAACGTTTCGGCTTTCGCCTTCTTCAGGACATAAACAAATGGGACATAACTTCAACAAACAAACAAAAGGTAACTCTGCGGACGCACTGACATACACGGCGAGGAAAAAAAAAACGGTGGGCGAGAAAAGGACCACAAAAAATGTAAAAATATCACAACACCCATCCTTTGGTGACAAAAGACCATGGACTGTGTGTGAAAAAAAAAATGTGGGGCAGAAAAGAACAAAAAAGAATAGTGAAAATTAGCAGTCACAACACCAAAGGATGGGGCCCTCGCCTTTTGTTCTCTCCCGTCCGCGGTTCCGCACCAGTGACGACACCAGCAAGACGAGGTTGGTCTGCATGCAGTTTCGGGTGTCAACACGAACCGGTTCACGTCGCCCTAACTGCGAGGATTATCCGCCCGTAAGGCGGCACTTGGTGTCTCCAAAAGGGAACAAAGTAAGCAAGGGCAAGTGTATGGAAATAAAGATTGAATCTGGGTAGTGGCGCCTCGTTAACTGGTACGCGTAGCTTTGTTTATTTGCTGACATACCACTGGTTGCACACGAGTTCATATATACTCCAGAGAGAGAGAGAGAGAGAGAGAGAGAGGCAGACAGACAGACAGACAGACAGAGATAAAGTAAAGCTTTGTTTATTTACACACCACTTCTCATGAGTACAAACTCCAGAGAGAACGAACGAAACGAACGAACTTTATTTTTCAACGGAAAAAAAATTAGCCATACAATGGCTAATTTTCAGCTTGCCGTTGCTACAAAAGAAAACAACTTCTGGCAAAGAGCAAAGAAAAACAAAATTGAAATACAACACTGAGCAACAAAAACAAAAAGAAAGAGTAATGCAAAACCAGAAACATGATGCAAAGCTCACACACACACACACACACACACACACACACACACACACACATTCAATCTATAATAGCCGTTAACGTTGCATAGACTGCATACACTTACGATACATTGCAGCCGTTGAAGGGATCGTATAGCATCAGAGAGAGAGAGAGAGAGAGTAGCTTGCTTTGTTTACACTCCACCGGCTACACATGAGTACTACTACATATCTACTCCAGAGAAAGCGAGAGAAAGTATAAGCTACGGTCACAACCGGCCGTACGGGCTCCTACGGCGGGTCTACGGCAAAAAATCGTGGCAAATCTTGCGAACGGCGCACGGGCGTCCTGCGAAATTTCCAGGTCGCAAGGAGGCCGCAGAGCGCTGCGGCCGGTTTTCGACATGATCAAGAAACTCTACGATCACCTGCGATTTTTTACACACTTGCGTTGGCCGCACGGCCACTGTACGGCCAACACACGATTGCCGCAAGTGCATCGTACGAATTTGACCTCTCCGGGCGAGAAAAATAGGTCACGATGGCCGCACGGCGGCCGCACGATGAACGCACAAGTGACGCACGGTTGTCTTGCGTGCTTTCCACGAGGACCGCACGATGGCCGCACGTGATCACAGACTGCAAGTCAATAGTACGATGTTCCCACGATGCACGCACGTGGTCCGTGAGTGCTCCGCAAGGCTGACGCAAGACCAGGTGCGGGCCCGGGGGATGTTGGTGTGCAATGTAGAAGTGTTGCAGTGCTGTGTCAGTGTCTGTCAAGTTGTGTACGTGTCCATAGGTTTGTCAAACTCTCTGTTAATAATATCCAAATCCTCTGATGTCTTCTTTCCATAAACAAACTACATGTATATATGTAGGCTGGTCCCTATATGCATGAAAAACGCGCGTCGGCCATGGCCGTCGAACGACCGACGCACGCCACGCGTACAGAGCACTTACGATAGCCGTACGGCGCACGCACGAAACCCGTATAGCCCGTGCAAACATCGTCAACATCGCATTAACGTCGTACGAAGGCGTACGACCTCCCTACGATAACTGCGAGGACAACGTACGATCCGTACGGCCGTCGTACGATTTTTGACCAACTGAAATCGCAAGACGTTACCCGTGCGAGACTTGCGGGGAACGTACGCCATCGCACGTATATCGTACGCACGATTGGCAACCTTAATTTTTTTTTTCAGATCGTAGAACTAACGTAGAAGCCGCAGGCCGCAGACATTTCGTGGAGATCGCAAGCATAAAAAAATCGTGCGGCCGGTTGTGACCGAGGCCATAGCTATCTTTATTTTACACGCCACTGCTCATGAGTACAAACTCCAGACTGAGACAGACAGACAGAGAGACAGACAGACAGACAGAGTAGAACTTTGCTCATTTACACGCCACTGCGCCGCGAAGTACATATACACTCGACTCGAGATATATACAAGCTCAGAATAGCTCTTTCTTCTTCTTTGCCCAAGCAGGCATAATTATTCCGAACGCGGTGGTGTCAAAAGAACGGAGACTATCACCACAAAAAGCCCCCAGGGGAAGACTTGGGCGACGCTAGGATTTCAAACCAATGTATCCTACCCCCCCCCCCCCCCACACACACACACACACGCACACACACACGAACCGGCCAAATCACGAACGCCCCCCCCCCCCCCCCCGCGACCTCCTCAACCCTAGGGCAAATCCTGGTGGGGGGCGGAGCAGACAATCTTCTAGGGGTTGTTCCAAAACAAGATGACGCACAAAGCAATAGTAAACACAAACACTATAGTGTATACTGTGGCCAGTTCCTGTTTTGATTAATGAGCAGTCCACCCTGAAACAATAGACGTACGTCAGTCATACTTTCTTCGCCAGACAAACTACTTTCTCGTCGTTACGAAATATTAGAATTGGGGCCATGGCGAATAAAATGGCCCATTGAACAGCGCAAGCACTGAAACAGAAGCTTCATTTTCTTTTCTTTTTATAATGTATTCACGAGATGTAGAACTCGCGGTGTAACAATGTGACCGGATTTATTTCAAAGAATTTTCTTGTTGGTTGTTTCATTTCATTTCATTTTCAATTTCAATTTTTTTCCCGTGCCGTGCATGTCAGTACGTCCGCACGTCCGTTTGTTTGTTGAAGTTATGTCCCATTTGATTGTGTCCTGAGAAAGGCGAAAGCCGAAACGTTGACCTGTGCCGTCCTTTGTGAAAGTTAAGTGGTTTCTGTCCCTTTTATGTCGCTTTTATTTGCTTAACTTGTAACCACTTCGCAGCCATTACCATTTTCATTTTTAAATATAAAAAAGTTATTGAATTATGTGCCTATGCTCGTAGATTTGTCACTCTGTGTGACACATGAACTGACCTTCTTTTTTTACTAGCGAAATAATTCCTTTTCTCTTTTAATTCAGCTGACCAAGCACGAAGTCTTTACAAGTTTACACATCAGACCATTTTACAGCACCACCCGGAACTACGAGGTGGTCCTTGACATTTCTGATGAATATACATTGGTCTACGATCTGACCCTCTTAGGAAGACCCCCTCAGACACGGCCCAGGCTGTCCTGCGGAGAAATCAGTGAGGCGACACAACAGGACATCCGGCTGTCCATGCCGGATGAGAAATAAGAATGTTCTGCTTGGTAGACACCCAGTCATCTGTGACGAGTGGCCAGCGAGGCGTGATCTATGACATGCATCGTCACACCCAGAGGAATCAGTGGGGTACGTGGTACGTATGCTGTCTGTTTGTCTTGGTCGCTTTCGCAAGTGATGTCTGGGAAAAAGAAAACTGATTCAAAGATTCAAAGATTTTATTCCTTTCTCCCCATTTGGGGTACGGAGGAATGTCAAGTAATGCATCATACATGATTCTTATACGTACAGAATTACAAAAACACATGTAGGACGGACGAAATCACAACAGTCCAAACTGCACATCGCATATGTTATAAAAGAACAAACAAAAACAATAGTGCACGTGTGTAAGGTGAAACATGTCTAACATAGTTACAAACATATCTACATGACATACTAGACGATTTTGCTATTTCTAATGAATTTAGCCATACTTAGCAGTGTTTTCTTTGGTAGTTCTAGTGACATGTACCTGCAGAAATTAAAAGATGAAATTGGTCTGCGAAATGTGGATGGTATAACATGTTGCCTTTCAGCTTGAAGTCTTGGCGGTACACGTATCCCCCAAGGAAGAACTGGAGGAAGTCAATCGCCAGTTTCTTACGCTTTCTTCACATGCTAAAGAACACTAGCTTGCTTTCTTGCTTGCTTGCTTGCTTATTTTGATTGGTTGGCTATTTTGGTTGGTTGGTTGGTCGGTTATTTTGGTTGGTTGGTTGATTGGTTGGTTGTTTTGGTCGGTTGGTTGGTTGGTTGATCGGCTGGTTGGATTTATCGTGATTGTTAAAGCCCTAATGGGAAGGGTATATGGTAGGGGTGTTCGGTTTTACCGGTTTTCCGGTTAAAATCGGTCTGACTTCCTCACGGTTCGGTAAACCGGTTTGGCCTTAAAAAACCGGAAAACCGCGGTTTTTCTAAGGGACATCACTCGTCGTTTTTCAGCCCGTTACAAGACACCCTCCTCCTCCCCCTTATCATCATCATCATCATCATGTTGTTGTTGTTCTTCTTCTTCTTATTGTTGTTGTTGGCTGAACAGGGAAACCGGGGTGGCCGAATGGTAGAGCGTTGGACTTCCAACTTTCGGGTCGTGAGTTCAAATCCCGGCTAGGGCCAAATATTTGTGCTGGCTTTTTCATCGTTGCCTCGTCTTTGATATCACCCGTGTGTGGTGGAAAAGGACGTTAAACTCCCAAACACCCACCCACCCACCCTTGTTGGCTGAACATTTCCAACGCAT
This sequence comes from Batillaria attramentaria, assembly GCA_018292915.2. NCBI lineage: Eukaryota > Metazoa > Mollusca > Gastropoda > Batillariidae > Batillaria > Batillaria attramentaria. Next base: position 1,128,549 of record JACVVK020000130.1, on the reverse strand, counting down.
GGGTACAGGAAGCCGGAGTACTAGGAGACCCCCCTCCCTTCCCCCCTTCCATCTCTTGGGGAAACGTTAGAAACAATAGATGACGTATACATAGCCGGTTAACCGGTTTTAAACCTCGGTTTTCTATTGGAAAAACCGGTTAAAAACCGGTTTGAGAAATCGTACCGGTTCCACCCTCTAGTATATGGGGAAGGACAGCAACAGCTACAACATCCACCTAAAATAATAATAATAATAATAATGACGACTTATAAGGCGCATATACATGAAATAAAACAGGCTCTAAGCGCCGTACATCATCACTACATACACCACTTTCATACACACAGACTCACAGGGAACATTCAAAGTTAAACAATATCTCACAACAAGTAGGCTGTCACGGTGTGGAAGGGCAGAGTAAATCAGTAATCAGTTTTAAATAGGTGGGTTTTGAGGCAGCGTTTGAAGCTGGCACTGGACTCTGTGTGTCTAAGTGATATAGGAAGCTGGTTCCAAAGAGCTGTTCAGTTCAGACAGACTGACAGGCCGACCACATTTAATTTATCATGGACTCTGTGTGTGTGTGTGTGTGTGTGTGTGTGTGTGTGTGTGTGTGTGTGTGTGTGTGGCGTTCCACAAACAGGGTCAGCTGACCCAACGTCATAGTCCATAATTCTGTCAGTAACGTGATTTTGAAACCCGCAGTCACAGGTGCTATTGCTATCATAATCAGGTTTTATATAGAGATACTTCTATTTTGGAATAGTTGTGCTGTGTGACCGCACCTGTGCGTGTGAAATAGTCTTAGAGATTTGTAGAATTCTGCATACAACACACTGACGTATGATGGCCGTGCAAACGAGGAAGACTCACCTACAAGTTTGAGTGTGGTAACTTCACTTTACACCACTCGCCAGTGCAAATTTTCAGTGAGTTAACTTCGAATGCTTTACGTCTGAAAATAGTAAGGAAACAGAGAGCGAAAGTGTGAGTTATGACTTTCCATAACCCACTCAGAGGTTTACGAGTTCACAAAAACACACTCCAGTTACGTCATCGGTCAGTGGCCGAAGGCTCGGTAGCTACACAAACAATCGAACCATCTCGGGGTTAGTCTTTCGCCGTAAACCACTCAAACTAATCATGTAAGCTCTATGTCACCGGCTGCTGCGTTTTAGCTTCAGTCAGCTGAACGCAAGTATGGCTGTGCACGGCATTTGTGCATGTGTCTTCGTGTTGTGCTGCTGAACATCACCAGAACAGCTCAGAACGAGATGTGGGCCTAGAAATCTTAAAATCTGGGCCTTTAAAAGATCCTAAGGTCTGAACTTCAGTTTTGTATTGTCCTGCCTAGGTCGGTTCCTACCCAGAGTGGGTGTGCTATGTGCCCAATGGGGAGGCTGTTGTCACACAGCCGAGATTCACCCACTTCACGGGTGCGACTTTGGGCCGGGTGCTTCCCTTGGTATGACACGTCTTATGATGTGGATAATTACGGGGCCGGCACCACAGGTGCCGTAGTTCCCGTTCCTGGTTAACGCCGGGATACTTATGACAGGAAGCGTGGAATGCGGCCCTGTCCCGCGGTCCCAAACCACACGGACCTCCATGGCATCATCTTACCATCACCCTCATCTCCATCATTATGCATAATAAAAATTGCCCCAGCTTTCGAACCCTCCGTGGATTCCACTCATGACCTGGGAGGAACACCACTGGAGCTGGCAAAGAGTTGGGGCAGAAAAAAGAGTTTTGTCATGTTCTCCACAAAGCACCCCTTTTAATCAGGTTTCAGCCAGGTATCCATTTATGACCAATATAGTTGAACTTTAGTATGGATGATCTAGGTAGAAATATTACTTGCAAACTCAAATTCTCAGGGAGGGAGGGTAAAAAAAATCTGTTAGTCTCTCAGACCAATAGTTACCTAAATCACACACCCCTGGGGTTTTGGGATTTCAGTCCAACCATTCTGGGTCGCTAAATGGCGGGAAACCTGCTGTTTGATCGTCTGCTTCGACAGTAGACGGTTCAAATCACCAGCTTCGTCACATCTTTCCTGGAGGGAAAAGATAGGAAAGACAGAGGGGTGCCGTGCTAGGTTCCAGCTGAGAAATATTACGCGTGACTGGAGCGGCTGTCTCAAGCACACAAGCAGGTGCATGAGGAATTTCTACCGGCCTCATCAGTCTGCAAAAGGAGCCTAAGCAACATGAATTTGAAACGCGCTCAGGCTCTTGTTGCATGACGATAGGTGATTTGTTCAGCGCTCTACATTGCGGCGTTCTACGGCACTTCATGTTGAATGATTTGTGTCAGGTGAACTTTTTGTTTCACCGATCATTTCTGATATTCATGATTTTGATATTGTTTTGTTGTTTTTTTTGTTTTTTAATACGGGGTCTCTCGTTTGTTGTGTTCTCATTGTGTGTGGCTGTGTGCGTGCGTGTGCGTGCGTGCGTGCATGCGTGTGTATATTTGTACAGCCAATTTTCATACCTGCCGGGAGAGAGAGAGAGAGTAATTCTGTTTATATATTTGTTCTTTTTTGCACCCTTCCTTGTCTTTCTGCTGACAGGAGCTGACAGTCAAGCTGTGAGTGACAGAATGATCAAGTGGTGTTGTTAATCTTGTCAGTGAGTCGTCCGGTTATCAGATCAACGCTTCTTTGTTGTGGCATTATTTTGTACAGTATAATTAGCAGTGTTCAGCTATGGCACACGTTCAGCGAAACTGGTGTGTGTGTGTGTGTGTGTGTGTGTGTGTGTGTGTGTGTGTGTGTGTGTGTGTGTGTGTGTGCCACGGTGTGTGTGTGTGTGCCACGGTGTGTGTGTGTGTGTGTGTGTGTGTGTGTGTGTGTGTGTGTGTGTGTGTGCGTGCGTGCGTGCTTGTGTGTGTCAGTGTGTGTGAGAGACAGACAGACAGACAGAAACAAAGACAGACAGAGAAAAAAAATCCTTTATATCATTTTACAAAAGAAGGAGACTCAAGGCAACGAGACAAAACATTCAGAAGGGATTTTTGATGCGACTCACGGCGTATTCATTTTATTGCTGCCGATTTTTATCTTCCAATATACTCACAAAGGGTGTTTTTGCAGAACCCTATAAGTGCATGCACGTTTTCTGCATACTTGTAAACAACATCTCAAGGTCAGCATTTCTATTCTTTCAACACTTGCACAGTCATGCGCGAACGGCTCTTGAGTCAAGACTGCGTGCACTTTAAGAAGCCTAGCATTCTTCAACTGAATGGTGACTTTGTTTGCACAGTTACGAAAGTCGAGGGGGGTAGCTGCGCACCGAGAGAAACCCCTTTTTTGTCGTCTGCACGTATTCTGTGCTGTCTTTGTCTTGTGTGTGTGCTTGGAAATGTGAAGACATATTATTGTCGCCAGTTTCAATATTTGTCATGGGATGAAACCAGCGTGGTAGGAGCAGAGAGTACTGTTGCGAGGAAGGACACACTGTAAGCGGGGCAGTGCTCTGCCGTTGCAGGAGACAGCTAGTGTATTGCCGATCTATCTGTAGCGTGTAGGATCCGAAACGTTCGCAGCACAAACTATACATGTATGTGATGGTGGTTTCAGCGACCAGGGTTGGTTGGTTTGTTTGTTTGTTTGTTTGTTTGTTTTGGGGTTTTTTTTTGGTGTTGTTGGTTGTATGGTTTTGGGTGTGTTTTTGGTCTTTTGATGTTTTTGGTTTGCTTTTGTTTTATTCTTTGTTTTGTGGTTGTTGTTGTTGTTGTTGGTGGTGGTGGTGGTGGTTTGGTTTGGTTTGGTTTTTGTTTTGTTTTGCTTTTGTTTTTATCTTTTGTTTTGTTGTTTGGTTGTTTGTTTGTTTGTTTGTTTGTTTGTTTGTTTGTTTTTGGGGGGCTTTTGTTTTGTGTTGTTTTGGTTTGGTTTTTCCTCTGTGTGTGTGTGTGTGTGTGTGTGTGTGTGTGTGTGTGTGTGTGTGTGTTGGTTTGGTTTGTTTTGTGTTTGTTGTTGGTTTGTAATGTTGTGGTTTTTGGTTTTGGTTTTTGTTTGTTTTTGTTGTTGGGTTTGTTTGTTGTGGTTGTTGTTGTTGTTGTTGTTTTCTCTTGTTTGTTTGTTTGTTGTTGTTGTTTTGTTGTTGTTGTTTTTTTTTGGGGGGTGTTGTTGTTCTTTTGTGTTTTGTTGTTTTTATTGTGTTGCTTTTTGACAGCTCGTAGAACTTTTAAACCGCAGCGTGGATATACCTATATTCTGGCTGGCAAAAACTTGCTGAATGGGTCTAGAGAGATTTATAGTTGTTACTTTTACCAGTCACTTGTTTATATCTATATATACCCTCGTTAAGACTAGTGAATGTCAGACCACGCCACGTAAACACAGTATGTATGTCCACTACCATCCGCCGAAGATAAAAACACGACGTCCTCGTCCGTATACGGATTGACCACAAAAGAAAACGCCGAGGAAATGTAAACAGACCCCGAATTGTGACAGCAACTTTCCAAGCGAATAACAAGCACACACGGAGGGGATCTGCATTCAGTTTTATAGGCCTCTTCTCCGTTTATGGTTCATGTTTCGCCCGTCTCCGTACCATGCAGAGAATCGCCAGTGTGTGTTTAGGTGTATGACAGAGTTCGTTTGGTCCCAATGAAGTGGTAACCAACATGGCGGAGAGTTTTCTACGGTGTTACTTCGATTAAAATGTTTTGAGAACATTAGTTTTGCTCTCAGGTTGAGGGTGTGTGTGTGTGTGTGTGTGTGTGTGTGTGTGTGTGTGTGTGTGTGTGTGTGTGTGTGTGTGTGTGTGTGTGTGTGTGTGCTCCAGCCTTTCATGGTAGTCTCAGAGTTTTGAGTTTAGCCCATCTTAGTTTTTACCGTCTACTAAAGAAAAAACTTTTCGTATTTTCCCCCTTTTCCCAGAAGATGACGCATCCTTTTCGCGTAAATCGTTTGTGTTCACAGGTGTCTGTTCTGTCGTTGACAAGCATCTCTGTGAACCGCTACCTGTACGTGTGTCACCACCATCTCTACTCCCGCGTCTTCTCTCTACCCCGGGTCATCGTCTGCTGTCTACTGCTCTGGGCCGTCGCTGCCGCTGTATGCACTCCACCGTTGTTTGGCGTCAGCGTGTATGGAAATGGCGCGCGTTTGAGATAAAACGCCGTTTTCCACCACTTACGGATGAAATCAAAGACCTACTACCCCTGTTTTCAAATTTGGAAAACCGAGGGGGGGGGAGGGGGGCGACGGGGAGGGAGGGGTGGGTGTCGTTTGGATTTCGGTTTATCCCTGTGTCAGATATTACTGACAGTTTACCAACCAGGAAACGGCTATTACTACCACGTCACTAGGACGAAAAGACGCGCATACTCACATTTCAAACATACAGTATACATGTACGAACCCGAGAGCAAATATCGTCAAGACTTTTGAATCGAAGAAACACCAGGAAAAACTCACCGCCGTCTTGCCTGATCCCCGTGGGGTTTCGCTCCATGCCTCCGAACTGCCCTCAAGAAATGTTTTCGTGGTGTATCAACCAGGATGTTTAATAATAAGTCTCTATGTAAGCAATTCGACGAGCGAAGACCCGGAGAGGGTATGGCCTGAAATATGACACGGGCAAACTTTCAAAACACTGATGTAGGCCTACATAGTCGAGGACAACGAACGTCGTCTGATTCAATAACTTAATTTGTCGTGAGAAACGATAACCGTGCTTGTCAAGGGAGATACAGACAAGGTAGAGAGAGAGAGAGAGAGAGAAATGGGTAAATATTTTTAAAATTAAAAACATGGGGAAAAACCACGGTCGTTTGGTCAGCACTGGTTGTTGTTTTTGTTGTTGTTGTCGTCGTCATCGTCGTTGTTGGTGTTATCGTCGTTGTCGTTGTTGTCGATGTTGTCTTTGTCGTCGTCGTTGTTGTTTGATTTAGTTTGGTTTGTTGTTATTGTTGGTGCTGGTGGTGTTGATGTTGCTGTTGTTTGTATTGTTGTCGTTGTTGCTGCTGCTGTTGTGGTTGTTATTGTCGTCGTTGTCGTTGTCGTTGTTGTCGTTGTTGCTGTTGCTGGGTTGCTGGTTTTGTTGTTGTTGCTGCTGTTGGTTTCATTGTTGCTGTTGTCGTCGTCGTTGTCATAGTGTTGCTGTTACTACTGCTGCTGTTGTTGCCGATGCTGCTATTGAATTACGGTGTGCGTGTGTGTGCGTGTGTGTGTGTGTGTGTGTGCGTGCGTGCGTGCGTGCGTGCGTGCGTGCGTGCGTGCGGGGGGGAGGGGGGGCTGTTCTCATTGTGCATCTTTGTACTCTTCTTCTAAACATCCGTACACGAGCTATAGTACAGAACAAGCGACAAGCCCCCGTCCGTCACTACTGACTGCTCTACTGGTAAGGTCGACGCCCGCTAACATCATCACAACTGACTATACACTACAGTGGATTGCTCAGTGGCAATATGTCACTAAAACGGTGGGAAAATGCTTTCCTGGGGCAGTGCTAGTGTCAACAAACCGATTTCCTCCAATATCTAAAAACCGCAGTGTTGTGTAAGGCTGTTTACGAAGTTCGAAAAATAAGGTATCGAAGTGGCGTCATGTGCTTGCTGGTAAAGTAGCTGGTTTTAAAATAAAAATCAAGTGAACAGAGTACTTCTTAAAGTGCGTGGCTGACTGCATCCGGTCATTATGTATTTAGAGGTTTGTATAATCACAGCTACGTTCGAAACGGGAGGGAGAGGTGTTTGGGTGAAGTCTCCCAGAAGGCGGCAAAGGGGTGGTGACATTCTGTAATCTGAGTGCCTGCGGAATAAAAAGACGCTCTTTTTTTTATTATTTGGCCTTTGTGTGAATGAAGGGTTAAGCATCCGTTCAAATTTCGCACGCTGAAAACAGCATCCGGTATAACTTAAGAAATGGCCTATTATTTGTCAAGTGTCACTGTCGTGGCCAGTCTTGAAGTGAGTGGTAATTTCGAAAAATCACAGAGGAACGCGACTGAACTGCAACCTTGTAAATAGAAAGAAGAATACAGCCGTACGAAAACAGAAAAGAAATAATTTTATAAAGTGGAAATTGCATCCCCGCCCATTCCCGTTTATGACTAGAATTAGGCCTATATTCATATTAATTTGTAACATTAAAGTAAACTGGTCTCATCTGTTTTGCAAATAAAACAATCAGAATCAGACTTCCTTTTCTAGTTTATTTATCATCAGAACACGAAGTTCCATAATCCATAACACACAATGGTAGTGAAAACTGGACAAAGTTATATAAACATAAGCGAACCTTTTGGGTAGAAAGGACGGATTTAGGTCTACGACAAGTGGTCATATTGGAAAAGGAATTGCATACAAATTCTGCAAGTCGTGTCTGTGATTCCATCCAAACGTCGCTGTCAAATTTTTAAAATATTCATTTATTCCATGACAGACTAAGACACTAACGCCTTCAGAAACATGTTTCGACGCAAAAACCGTAACGGACGACAACCCTCTCGAGGTGAATATTTATTGATGTTGTACCCGATTAAGATTTCAGTTATTCCCCCTTTCAGCCACGTAGATAAATAGCCGGGCGTCTTATTTCGGGCCTTGAACAAAGCAAACAAAAGGAGGGTAATGTGTACACACCGCCGGAGCAATGACCCGCTGGAAATACAAAGTACTTATGGGTTCGCTACAGTTGAGTGAGTATTTTCAGGCTAGTCAGGGCAATGACCTCCCCAAAGAACAGACGTAGAGAATATAGTGTCGGTTTGTTAGTTCCTGGTTGACCAAAACACGGAGATTAGTCGAGATACAGGATAGCTACTTCGCTTCAAAAGGCTTCACGTGTATCCCACGTTTTTGACTCTCTTCTTCTTCGCCGGTTTTGTATGCGAAAATCAGGCAAGATTAACAGTTCCTTGGCGGCTCTTGATGCAACAAACATGGTTATAATCAAAGTGCAACACTCCCACTAAACCAAAATTAAATCCATGCAGGCTTTTTTTTTTTTCTTTTCTTTTTTTGGTGCATAACCCGAAACTTACTTCGTGAGAATTGAGCTAACGTCGATGCCTCAAAGGTTAAAGATCTAAGCTCCCAACAAAAAGCTTTCCGAAGTGTGAAAAAAAAAAAAAATACAGAGTCGACCGTGCAAGCACAGTCAACTCTGTCACAGTTGCAGAGTTCACCCACTGTCCAGAAACCGCGACGAAACCGTGCCGAAAAACTGCCCCCACTTCCTGTCGGGGGTCCGTCCACGCTACCGTGCACATCCCCGTGCAACCCGGCTCACTATGTGACCACGCCGCGGATTCGTCAGTTTAGACTGAGCGATGTCGAACATGGCGCAGGCTACATACACGTATTTGAAAGCAATTTTGTTTCTTGCGTAAACATTTCAGTTCGGATACGAGCGACACTGACCAAATCAAAAGTGACACGACTTGTATGGGGATCACTGCGGACAGTACTGACTCGATCGCGGCTGCCGTGATGACCGCTGCACGGAAGGATGACCACTGCACGGAGATGTGCACCGTAGAGTGGATGGACTTCGAAGGGAAGTGGGGGCAGTTTTTCGGCACGGTTTTGTCGCGGTTTCTGGACACTGTGTGAACTCTGCAACTGTGACAGAGTTGCCTGTGCTTGCACGGTCGACTCTATAATTTGTTTTTCGAAAAGCTTTTTTTGTTGGGAGCTTAGATCTTTAACCCATAGGGTTTAATTCACGACCAAAACATTCATAGCGCGAACGCGTGTGTGTGTGTGTGTGTGTGTGTGTGTGTGTGTGTGTGTGTGTGTGGTGTGTGTGTTCCCGGGTGGTCTGAAGTTCACCTGCACTAACAACGGGAACTGCTGGTTTGTAAGATTCTATGATTAAAATGAAATGCATTACCGAATATCTGCAGGGCACCTCTCTCTCTCTCTCTCTCTCTCTCACACACACACACACACACACACACACACACACACACACACACAGCTGCTAATTGGGCACAACGGAGACTGTTATCAGCGTCAGGAATCTCTTGTGTTGCCTGTTGGTGCGAGTCACCCATTGGACCCAGCCTCCCCCTGGCTTTGTTATCGCCGTATTCATCAATGTTCTCCTCCAAGATTTCACACGATAACGTGCCAACAGGTTCCTACAGGTGCTCGTATGTACTCCGGACAAGCATCAGCGTCCCCGATTTGCCTATCACAAGGGAGGGTTTGTCGTAACGCGGTTACTGGCCGTTTTCGATGGTCTGAGCTTTGGTCAGGTAAAAGTAATTGAACCGCTATTTCTGTGCTGTCGCGCAAGTCAGTGTGTGTGTGTGTGTGTGTGTGTGTGTGTGTGTGTGTGTGTGTGTGTGTGTGTGTGTGTGTGTGCACCACGGAGTATATGGAGTATGCAATAATAACAATAATAATAAAAATCGCATTACTAAAGGTGCTTTATCCCAAATGGGGGGCGGTCGGTGGTCTAGTGGTTAAGAGACGTCACCAATGCGTGAGGTCAGGGGTTCGAGTCCCACTCGGGAAAAGAATTTTTCCTTCTCGTTCATTCGGGCCGATCGTCGGGGGTTCTCTCGGGTTCTCCGGCTTCCTCCCCCTCTGCTTTGGAAATGTTCAGCCCACCAAATTTGAAAAAATAAATGCAATCTCTAAATTTCCGAAATTTAAATAGCTGAGCTGACCCTTCGCACCACGTGATTGTAATGTGTTTGTGTCAAGTGTGTGAGAGAATGCGTGTGATTCACGTGAGCGTGCGTGTTGGGTTCAGTTCGCGGCGCTTTGAGCCGATTCATGAAATTGGGTTAAAGCGCCTATACAATACTCATTATTATTATTATTATTATTTAGCTCAAAGCACCGCGAGCTGGACCCAACGCACACGCTCACGTGAATCACACGCATCCTCTCACAAACTGGACATAGACTTGAACACATCACAGTCACGTGGTGCGGAGGGTCAGCTCAGCAAATTTAAGTTTCGGAATTTTAGAATTGCATTTATTTTTGAATTGTATGGGTTGAACATTTCCAAAGCAGAGGGGGGAGGAAGCCGGAGTACCCGGAGAGAACCCCCGACGGTCGGCCCGAATGGGGAACGGTGCCACGTACGACAAAGAAAAATTCTTCGCCCCGGGTGGGACGGACTCGAACCTCACCTGTCGCAATGGTGACAAAGTCTTTACCAGTAGACTACCGACCGCCCCATAGGTGGAGAAACCCCAGTTTGTGTTACTGACACGTACACTCTGGGTGTCGGTCAATATTTAGACCACTGACAGTGATTGGAACAGCCTCCTTTCCCTGTTCACGCTTCGTTCCACGTCAAGAAGAAAGGAAAGTCAGTGAAGCGAGAAAAATAATGTTCTATATGGTCACGCGTGACATCACACCAGACGTCCCCGTACAATAATTCTCACCAATCGCTGAGTCACGCACCCGTAATAGATTTCCGCGTAGTGTCAGCGGTTCTGATTGGCTGGTCGTCATGTTATACAACATGATGTTTACCCAATCGTTTACGGCGACCCGTGAACTGTAGTGCCAATGTGTGCCAATGTGTGCCAACCAGACAAATGACTCATCAACACCATCATTTCAGGAAAGAGGCCATTATGTCAATGTCTTTCATCTTGAATTCACCCCCTTTTTCCTCTAAAATGACGTATCCTCCACTACAAACGCGTGCATTTACATACAATATAATGTGACTGTGCATCGCAGCAGTGGTTATATACAACTGATTGCTTCTATGAATATAACAATTATGTACTGCACTCTAGATTTTCAGAAAGACAGAGAATAAAGTAAGCAGCAAATAATGCATCAACTGCATTCAGACAGTAGTATACTTTTGGATGAAACATGTGTCGAACTGGCTTGACGGTAGGTCTTCAGCAGCAGAAAAACAAGTTTGTTAAGACGACAACATACCTTTAACATTAATTTTGCCACCCCCTCCATCCTTCTTGCTCCTCCAGTCAAGAATGGATCATGCACACAGTTGAAAAATCAGACACGAACGCCCATGGGGGAAGGGAAATAACTTCTTGTCAAACGACCGTTTTCCGTAGGCAAGAGTGGTCGCGCCGTTTACCATTCAAAACAAGAACCCCAGCATGGCTGATGTAGCTGCAGTTCTAGTGTTTCTTCTGTTTTTCTTCTGTGATGACTTGTGTTGTAGAGATCGCAAAAAGGCACTGCATTTCGATAGAAATTTCTAGACCACCTCAGAACATGCTGGTGCAATAACGTCAGTAGATTACGTCACCTTGGAAAGACTTCGAACTCAGTTGCCAGTAAGTTGATGAATGTTCTAGATCTGACCTGCTCTGTATATAAGTAGCCCTGCACAGCGTTCTGGGTTTTTCCTCTTTCACGAATTTGTTCTCCACGCATCTTCTGTTAATAAAGTATTGGAGCTGTATCCTCTTGTATCCCGTGTCTTTTCTACGAGTGCACCAAAGAGAGCGACATAGCAGGAGTAAAATACAACAACTTTGAAAATTGACCGGCGAAAATTGCTTTAAAAATGTCCCAAAAGCAACGAAACGGGAAACTCTGAAACAAGGACATCACAACCATTATATGTTTCTTAGGGTAGGTAAATGCATGTTCACGATCATACCTGCAAGTATGACAGAAACCTCTGACACATGTGTCACACTTGCAAATCATCAAAGTGAGGTTGTTTCTACAACATGGGCTCAACCCGAGTTTACCTCGACTCGAGCAGGACTCGGGTCACTAAGCTTACTGAAAGCGTTTACACTACTACATTCTCTGCAAGTCTAACACAATGATGATGACGTAGAACTGAAACTTACGTCATGCCCGCCGTCATGCCTTGACGAAAGCATCATATCATGACGCCAACTGCATGTTAAGATCTGAATTGCGAGTTGGCGCTGGACCCGAGTTCAACCTTGGTCCGTAGCAGGGTTGAACCGGCAGGTCGCTTTTAACCCGGGTTGATTGGCCCCGTTTACATTACAGAGCGCTCTGAGGGCGCCCCTAAAGCGCAGCGTACTGAGAGCGCTCCACGTTTCTACATTACACAATCGTGGAAGGGGAGCTGATATGTCACGTGCTCTCGGGGAATGTGACATATTCAAGATGGCAGCGCCAGAAAGCACGTTGTTTTTGTATGCCTGGCAGAAAAAAACAAAACAAAAACGATCTTTCGCCATTTGCAGAAATGGCCTGTTGCTACGGTGACACAGGGCCCCACGTGACGTGACGAAAGCGCCCTAAGCTAGAGCGCCCTCAGACTACCCACTGTAAGGTAGTCTGCGGTGCAGGCACTTTCGGAGCGGTTTTGGTCCAAGTGTAAACGCGACAGGGCGCTCTCAGGGCGGTATTTTAAGCTAATGTAAACGGGGCCACTGGTAGTAAACGTACCAAGCGGGGTTCAACCCAGTAAACTTGGCAAGTGTAAACAGCCTCGCTATAATCCTGACTTTACAGCAATAAAATACCATAGTACACGCCAAATAAACAAAGCAAATCAGGGCAAAGCGGTCAATGAAATTGGGCACAATCACACTGAACACATGAAGAAGGAGTTATGTATTGGTACACCCGCTTTTTCAATCTGAAAATCTGAATGGCCGATTGGTTTTCAACAACAAAACCCTGCACGCGCCGTATGGCAGGTGTGAATCATTCATCTTCTCTCCATGTCAGGCCTACTGCACGTTCCTTTGTCTGTCCGGGTTGAACCTGTCAGCATCTGTGAAGACTATTCTCTGATTGAAAGGGAGGTGGTTTGATTACTACACCTTACGGCGGACGAAACAGTGGTGACGTGGGTACGGGACACGATACTAGGGAGACACGCGTATATTTCGAAACAAAGTAGAGGCGACAAGCTAACGATACAGTGACGACAGACAAAGTAAGATTGTTTGGCTTCTCGTAAAACCTTCAAAAGGAATTTGGCTTACAAGTGGTTTCATGGTCACTGGACACGAATCAATGTCGACATGGATATTGGATACGAAACAGTGGCGACGTGGATATTGGATACGGGTGGGTGGGTGGGTGGGTGTGTTTGGGGGTTTAACGTCCTTTTCCACCTCATAGGGTGATATCAAAGACAGGGCAACGATGAAAAAGCCAGCACAAATATTTGGCCCCAGCCGGGATCGAACTCACGACCCGAGCATTAGAAGTCCAACGCTCTACCATTCGACCACCCCGGCTCCCCGGATATTGGATACGAAACAGTGGCGACGTGGATATTGGATACAAAACAGTGGCGACATGGATATTGGATACGAAACAGTGGCGATGTGGATACTCGATACGAAACAGTGGCGACAGGGATATTGGATACGAAACAGTGGCGACATGGATATTGGATACGAAACAGTGGCGACGTGGATATTGGATACGAAACAGTGGCGACGTGGATATTGGATACAAAACAGTGGTGACGTGGATTTTGGATACGAAACAGGGGCGACGTGGATACTCGATACGAAACAGTAGAGAGTGTTTCTGTGACCAAAATTCAATCGATTGTTGCTATTGTCATCGACGCTTGGTCAGTAGTAAGTGCATCGTTGTCTGGGCGCCATCTTGGAAGGTGCGGAGCAGTCAAAGGCTTTACTGAACTCAGGCAGCTCCTGGAGAGCAAGATTGACTCTGAAACAATATATGACGTCATTAACAATTTGGTCACTGAAGCTGTAAATCTGTATCAAAGACAATACTGTACATATAATTTTTTGTTTATAATATATGAGTTATAATGCTCTCTGATTGCACAGGGGATTTGATCTAGTGGTTAAGGCATCCAACTTCGGATCCTGAGCTGCCTGGTTCGAGTCCCCGGTGGGCAGTATTTTTCCTGACCATATCGAGTCAAATCCATGTGTAGACTCGTTTACGGTGCCTGTCTCGCCTTCGTGTACACACGCACGCACCTACATCAAGTATGCACGCTAAAAATCCCACGTTCATCTTTCCAAGAAGAGTAGGCTGTGGCCGGTGTCGTGGTAAACAGAAATACTGTCGCACGCACCAGAGTGAACAGCAGGGTGGAAGTTTGCACATACGTAGCGCTTAGCGGCAGCAGGCTTTCACTGCTTCGTCCTCCAGCCCTGCGGCGCCGTGAGCATTTCAGCAGAGATGGATATGTGCGCCGAGGAGAAGTCACCATGCCATACCATACCATACCATACCATAAAATGGGCGAAATATTATATTGGTTTCACATTTTTCCGAAGCGGTACAGTGGAGGACATGTCGTCGAAGACTCATTATAAACATGTCAATGTGAGAGTTTTCACTCTTAGTCTTTCTTTTCAGTTGCCCGAGCAATGAACAGGGGGCTGTTGTTTCCACTACTGTGTGTGGATCCGTGGGTCGTGAGTTCGAATCCGGTTTGAGGGGGCTAAACATTTGCGCCGGTTTTGTGCTCGTTCCACCGTCATGAATATAACGCTTATGCGATGGAAAACGACCGTGAAACCCTCAAAACAACCAGCCAACCACCTGTATGTCGATGTGTGCCAGTCTACAGACACACCTACTACTACTACTACTACTACTACTACTACTGCCCGTGGCTCCAAGTGGAGCATAGGTCATCGACGACCTCTACAGACACACCAAGTAAAACAAAACTTGGCGTTTCGACCACTGTTTTAAGCGCATTGTAGATGCTATTATGCAGTATCACATAAAGGGGCAAACGCTACCATTTTCACGCCCACAGACAGTTCTCAGCTGCTTTCGTGGTAGTTATCACTACACCGTCAAGAAACCTGGACGGTGACAGCGTCTGTAATGCTGGCACTGAGCCAACCGGAAGCGTATTCGATGACGCGGCGACCACAGTGAGCGCTCTAGCAATGTAACAACAGTCGTAGAATTTGAATGTCCGACCGCTCGAGCAAAAGTGGAAACAACACTGTATCGCATTAAGAGCTCCACTAATAATCAAGACAGAGTATTTCGAGGCACACTCTACGAAACTACTAGAGAAATTGTTCCCAAACATAAGCATGACTTAACAAAGATGGATTTCTCCAGTATAAAGTATTCGGTAGGAAATTTTTACCGTGTTTCCTCATTGGCAATATTCGACCGGGCGAAAAGGAGGTCATAGGCCGGGTTTCGGTTGTAGCAGTACATCTACAGACAGAAAAACCCAAGTGTGATTCACAATAACTTGAAGACCGTCTGGAAGGAATGAACGAGAGTGAAGCTCAGGTGGCAAAACAATCGGGACGGGGTTGACTCAAAATGGTCGGGTGGTGGGTGGGTCGGTGTTTGGGAGTTTCACGTCCTTTTTGCACCACGTATATGTGATATCAAAGACGGGGCAACGAGAAAAAGGCCAGCACAAATATTTGGCCCCAGCCGGGACAAAATAATCGGGCGTTTTTCCTCATTCGGCGGGTTCTAATGCGTTTTTCCAAATTAAGAACGCCGTGGTACCGAAGAGAGAAAAAAAAGAAAAGAAAAAAACGCTTTGGATTTTCGGTTGTCGGTTAGAAAGACTAAAAGCGGTCGGTTACATACCAGAAACCATTGTACTAGTAAGTTATTACAATCTAATGATGTGTATATATGCTAATACTTTAAAACAACGGCGGGAAGCCTGGGGAGCCGAATGGTGGAGCGTTGGGCGTTCAATGCTCAGGTCGTGAGTTCGATTCTCGGGCTGGAGCCAAATATTTGTTCTGGCCTTTTTCTCGTTGCCCCGTCTTTAATATCACCCTTACGTGGTGGAAAAGGGCGTTAAACTCTTCAACACCCACCCCCACCCCCTTAAAATAACGGCTTTAGATACAGAGAGAAATCGCCGTCGAAACGGCAACGGAAAAAGGTCGTCAGTTTTAATTACCAAACTGACGTGATCGGGCACTCGATGAGAAGATAAAGGGTTAAAATCCCGACAGACTCTGAGTGTGTACAAACGTTTTGTGTGTGTGTGTGTGTGTGTGTGCGTGTGCGTGTGCGTGCGTGCGTTCGTGCGTGCGTGCGTGCGTGCGTGCGCGTGTGTGTGTGTGTGTGTGTGTGTGTGTGTGTGTGTGTGTGTTCCGTGTCTGCGTCTTTGAAATCACTTTCGGGTTTCGTGGCGGGCAGAACAGCTGAAACACACACACACACACACACACACACACACACACACACACACACACACACACACACACACACACACACATCGTCCCATTGGATAAGCCTGAACAAAACGTAAAACCTCCAATTTCTTACTTGCGCATGCCCAATGAAGAACATCTGTTCCGGCGTGTATTGGAGGCCAGGCGGGTGTGGGTCCGCGCCTTTACTTTTCTGCCATGACTTGTACGCCTGTGTGACGTAAAACGCATCATCAGTGACGTCATTCAAACTTTCAACCACTGTTCGTGTGTCGGGCAATTCTGCACCTTCTAGCTGACGGGAAATTCCAAACTATTTGTTCGAAGACGGCCTGTCAGTGAGTTACGCATGTTTCTCAGTCTCCAGTTACACGATTTCTGCGTCACGCCGCGGTGAAACACTATGCGCATGTTTCTCAGTCTCCAGTTACACAATTTCTGCGTCACGCCGCGGTGAAACACTATGCGCATGTTTCTCAGTCTCCAGTTACACAATTTCTGCGTCACGCCGTGGTGAAACACTATGCGGAATCCTTCGCAAAATGTGTCAGTATAGCGAAAGGCATACATTGTTTGGACAGAATTGTCTGGCTAAAACCAGGTCCAGAGACTGAGAAACGTGCGTAAGTCAGTGACGCTCACTCGGTACAGTTAGCCCGTACAAGACATGCGCAGGATGGGCAAGTGTACTCCAGTCATCCACAGGTGGGAGCGATTGTATCCCCGCAACGCGAGAGGGGTAAATGCACTCCGGGGTCTGGCGAGGTGAAGTCACGTGGCCGCTGACTTCCTTCTACGACTTGACTTTATGCGAAACATCGACGGAATTGACTGGTACACATTTACACCCCCTAACGGGCGAACTATACCTACTGCGCGTAACTGACCGTCCATTTTCGAACAAAATATTGCTGGAATTGTCCTGACAATGTAAAGTCAGTCGTGTTAGTCGGGGTGAGCGGTGGTCTAGTAGGCAGCGCGTCGGACTTAGCCGCTGCGATACCGAACGGCTGTCACCGCTGTTACGGCGATGAATCGTGGGTTCGAGCCAAATTAAGTTAAGCTTGTGATAAAATTAATATGTGATACCGGTTTTTCCTGACTACCGGGCTGCTCAACGGGGGTTTCTCTCCGGGTTATCCGGCTTCCTCCCCCAACAAAAATTGAAAAATAGGATAGGTATATAGTGGCGCGCTGCACCGTGGCGGCGCGCTTTCCCCGAGACAAGCAGCTCGAATGTCGCGAAAGGGTTAATATATTAGGTTTTTTAAAAATTTAAATCGTGTTTCGTGTTCTATGACTATTTGTTGGGGTGTGTGTGTGTGTGTGTGTGTGTGTGTGTGTGTGTGTGTGTGTGTGTGTGTGTGTGTGTGTGTGTGTGTGTTTAGGGTTTGTATTTTTGCTTGTTTTTCACGCCAGATGTTTATCAGAATAGATACAATGTTACAACGTAAAAGGATTAAGTGCTGACAAGAATCCGCCCCCAGTGATATGTGAAAATGGAGACGGTTGGTACGGTAAGAAGTACTGAAGACAGATAAACAGAGACTATAGGCCTATTACGTTATAAGCAAGTCGGATGCCTGTTGTAATGGCGATGGCTTCCGCTGCGTATGCGTCCCCATCTACAGCAGCCTGGGACAAAAAGAGACAAAAGGATGTTGTTATATAATAAGTGCTACAACATCTCCTGCTCCTTTTTTTCAGCTCCAACTCTTTTGCCAGTTCCAGCGGTGTTCCTCCCAGGTCATGGGTGGAATCCACGGAGGGCTCGGAAGCTGGGGCAATTTTTATTACGCATGATGATGGAGATGAGGATGATGGTAAGATGATGCTATGGAGGTCCGTCAGGTTTGGGACTGCGGGACAGGGCCGCATTCCACGCTTCCTGTCATAAATATCAAGGCATTAACCAGGCCCGGGAACTACGGCACCTGCTGTGCCGGCCGTGTAATCATCCACATCATAAGACGTGCCATACCGAGGGAAGCACCCCTCAAAGTCGCACCAGTGAAGTGGGTGAATCTCGGCTGTGTGGCAACAGCCTCCCCACTGGGCCCATAGCACATCCGCTCTGGGTATGAGCCGACCTAGGTAGGAAAAATCCCGCTTGCCTCGGCTGGGACTCCTTTGCTCTCATTTTAAAAAAAATTAAATAAATAAAAAGGCCGCATTAACATTAAAAAAATTCGTATTGAAATTATATAGAAACTGGAGACGTGACTGCAATGACGTCATACCCACCGTTCGCTTTTCATCGTCGTTGAAGTCGTAGGACCCATGAGTGACGTTATTGTAGAGGTGGACGACACACTGACGCACGGCGTCGTAATGAGCGTACGTCAGCTTCGACCACCAGCCGAACTCGCCGTCTATGCGGTCGCCTCCCTTGTCCCAGTGTGCCCCTGATGGACGACGCAGTCCTTGGTTTAATTTTATGTACTTACAAACTGTGGTCGTGAATAAACATGCCGCTTATGGAAATGCATTAACCATGATTCAAGAATCAAAATTAGCTCGGCATTTAGTGTAGTAGGCTGACCGACTGCATAGTTATCGCTTCGGGGTTGAGTTCGGAGTTAATGAAAGTTCTGCGTCTGTTGTCACTTACGCTGATGTCACACGAGAGTGGGCGGGGGGGGGGGGGGTTTAGTCCGAACAAACATCAAACAGCACCGAACACGGCGTTATTCCCTGTTCCTCGTGTCTTTGCTCTAATTTTTCGGGCTCGACTGAGTCCGGCCGTGTCCGGCCATGTCCCAGCCTACAAGAATGATGCCAGAGACCCAGTATCACGATGTAGTTTAGTCTTCTCACGGCTTAGACATCGGGGGTTCTCTCCGGGTACTCCGGCTTCCTCCCCCTCTGCTTTGGAAATGTTCAGCCCACCAAATTTGAAAAATAAATCCAATTCTAAATTCCGAAATTGAAATAGCTGAGCTGACCCTTCGCACCACGTGATTGTAATGTGTTTATGTCAAGTGTGTGAGAGAATGCGTGTGATTCATGTGAGCGTGCGTGTTGGGTTCAGTTCGCGGCGCTTTGAGCCGATTCAGGAAATTGGGTAAAGCGCCTATACCATTCTTATTATTATTATTAGACATCATGCGAATATAGTCTACAGCCCCAGTGGCATAGGAGGATATGTTTTGCCCGGGGGGGGGGGGGGGGGGGGGGCAGAGGCTCGGAAATCAAACAAGAGCGGGTGGGAAGGAGGGGTGAGGGGTGTGTGTGTGGGGGGGGATATTACCAGGAATTTTAACTAGTTCATCGCTTTCAAGAAATAACTTCCACGTACGGTGATCTATATTTCGTTATTTCCAGTATTTGACATACACGTATTTTGAGACTGTGACAGTTTCAGCACGAGGAATAGAGGGGAGGAAAAGGTACTCTCGCCCCAGCCCCCTCCATATCCCCCCCCCCCCCCCCCATGCCCCTCCACCAACACTCCTACCCCTCCCGGTTCCTACGCCGGTGAGTCCATCTTTTCCTCAGGAAGACGCGCTTTCATTTTTTTGACGAGATAAGACATTGGCAAGACCGCTGGCAAAACACACACACACACACACACACACACACACACACACACACACACACACACACACACACACACACACACACACACACAAACTAGAGTACATGTGTGCACCTAGTAACAGTATATACGCACGCGTGTACTTTTGGGCTTCCCGTTGAAGAAATCCCCACCAAACTCCATGCAACAATTTATACGCTCGTTATAACGTTTTCACTCAACCCACCGCGCTTGTCGACCAAGTGATGTACGAAGTGCCCCAGGAGAGTGCCAATAGCCCCGAAGCTGTAGTAGTGCGGCATGCCGTGCGTATAGACGGGGAACTGCAGGATGCCGGCCGGAACGACGATCTCGTCCCAGTACCAGTGGACGGCCAGTTTGGTGTCGTACGTGTTGAAGATCCACTGGCTTCTGTCCTCACCCTCGCGCAGCTCGCGGCTCCACTCTCTCTTGTGCTGCTGGTTGGCCGCCAGAAGGTTCCCGAAGAAGTCGCTGGCGTTGATGCTTAACTGGGGAACAGACATGTATTCCGATGATGTGGTGCTACCATTTTTAATGCTAACAGATTGTTCTGAACTGTTTTCGTGGTATCTATCAACACACCACTCAGACACCTGCACAGTGACAGCGTCTGGGATGGGTGGGGGTGGACGTTTGGGAGTTTAACGTAAGGGTGATATGAAAGACGGGGCGACGAGGAAAAGGCCAGCACAAATATTTGGCGCCAGCCGAGATTCGAACTCACGATCCGAGCATTGAGAGTTCAACGCTCTACCATTCGGCTATCCCGGCTCCCCGTGACAGCATCTGTAATGCTGGCACTGTGCCAACAGAAGCGTACTCGATGACGCGGCGACCACACTGAGCGCTCTAGTAGTGCCACAACAGCCGTAGAATCTGAATGTTCGACCGCTCACGCAAAGTGTAAACAACATTTGGTATCGCATTAAGAGCTGTACTGCTGATCAAGATAGAGTATATCGGGCGCGCAGCCGCGAAACTGTTCCTAAACATAAGTTGGCTCAACACAGATGGAACTAGACTGTTCAAACGACTTGAGTAGGACGATTGGGGATTGGCTCACTGAGCTACCGAGGAACCACAGGGGTGGGGGTGTGTGTCTGGGAACTTAACGTCCTTTTCCACCACGTCAGGGTGATATCAAAGACGGGGAAACGAGAAAAAGGGCAGAACAAATATTTGGCCCCAGCCGGGATTCGAACTCACGACCCGAGCATTGAGAGTCCAACGCTCTACCATTCGGCTATCCCGACACCCTCGGGGAACCACAGACATATTTGTTCGGTCAGTGAAAAATTCTCTGAAGTGTACATACTAAACCTCCCGGGGAAAGGGAGAGGGGGTGGGAGGGGGGGTTAAACATCATGAACTTTGTCCACCGCAAAAAAAAAAACAAGGAGGAACGGCCCCGTCCTACAAAGTTGTTTCTCCAAATTTCATTTTATTTTGTCTGTTTTGTTGTTATTGTTGCCGGTTCTCCCCTCTCCAAGTTCTACCAATGACACTAGATCCTCTACGACCTCGACCGATTAGTCACGTGACTGGGGGTGGGGCCGGGTGGGGGGAGAGAGAGAGACACACACACAGACACAGAGAGAGAGAGAGTGGGTGGGTGGGTGTTTAGGAGTTTAACGTCCTTTTCCACCACGTAAGGGTGCTTTCTAAGACGGGGCAACGAGAGAAAGGCCAGCACAAACATTTGGCCCCAGCCGGGATTCGAACTCTCGACCCGAGCATTGAAAGTCCAACGCTCTACCATTCGGCCACCCTGGCTCCCCAGAGAGAGAGAGAGAGAGAGAGAGGTCAGTTCCGTGAACTAAACATTTGACGTCAGCCTCAGGCAGGTCGTCATACACAGACAGAGAGATGACGTCAATTCCGCGAACTAAACATTTTCACGTCAGCCTCTAGCACTGCCATCGTCTGAGGAAGCTTGTTTATGTCTTGTGATTTCCCTGTTGGCTTTGTGGCTTCCCCGATTGAATTATTTTTCACATGAAATCTGGAAGATCTAGAGGGCTGGTGAAATGTCGGAGGCAGTGACGATACTTGCTTATTTTGTCTGTGAACTAAGCGTTTGACGTCAGCTTCACACTGGTGGTATGACAGATGATGCTTGTGCATGTCTTGTGATTTCCCTGTTGCTTTTGTGACTTCCCTGGCTGAACTAATTTTTACATAAAATCTGAAAGATCTAGAGGGCTGGTGAAACATGGACTAGAATACCTTGGATTGTACTTATGAAATCGAAAATTTGGAACTCTTTTGACCGGTGCTTCTCGCAGAAACTTGAAAAAGTTATGTTTATCTAAAAGTTCAGTTATTCTAAATGCTAAAGATATAATAGTGCAGTAGTTCCTGTCATATGTGCAGTTGTCACACTACACAAAAACGCCGGGATGATAAGTAATTTGCAGTAGTCTTTTCATAGATATTTGATCTTATGTGCAAACCACCCCTTCCTCGGAAATATTTTTTTTACACAAAACCAGTCAGAGCTACAGAGCTGTAGCACGAATCAAGGCAGTGTGATTGGGTAAACTTCCAAAGTCTAGAAAATGAAGGAATTTGAACAACTTTTTCGAAAAAATTCGTAACATGACCGATTTTTTAAAATTGGCGATAACTCTTCTGAAAATGCGGCAGGCTAAAAATCGTGAAAGGTAGCTCTGGAGAAGGTGATTTCCCATTTTATCTCAAAGTAAAAAGGCCTCCATCGAGGTGGTTTAGGAGATAGCCATCATTACATCCGTCCACACACACACACACACACACACACACACACACACACACACACATACACACGTCATTCCCGCCAAAAAGAACGCAGCAGCGAAGTGTGCACGTAAGGTGTCTATGACGCAGATTTCGTTACATCACTGTGTGCGTGAAAGTAAGTATTGTTTGGAGAAACGTCACAGTCTTGTTTTGTATCACTGAAACTTGCTGCTGCGCGTAGCAAAATCTGCCCCGTCTCATAAAGTTGTTTCTCTATAGAGAAACAACTTAAAAATGTACAAGTTTTGGTCCTGCAGGTATTCGGTCTCTAGTCTGACGTTCGTCTGGATAAACCACCTTACTTCCTTCCAGATGGGCCAACATGTCAACCTACCCTGTCACGGAGTTTACGAGAGACAGGTGGTTTTAGACCGTAAACCACATTGTTTACGTTGTCTATAAAACGTTTCGTTTTGAAAATGGTGACAACGTCTGCATAGTCGTCAGAGTCATTGTCACTGATCGGGGAGGAGGGGTGGCCAATGCTCGGGTCGTGGGTTCAAATCCCGGCTGGGGCCATATATTTGAACTGGCTTTAACATCGTTGCCCCGTCTTTGATATCGCCCGTATGTGGTGGAAAAGGACGTTAAACTCCCAAATACCCCCCTCCCCCAGAATCCCTTGTCAAATCAAGTCATTTATTCTTGACCCTCGAGGGCATTAGAAAGACAAACAAAAACAACCACAAACAAAAATAAAAACTAAAAAATCAATACAAAACCCCCCAAAAATCAAAAACAACAAAACACATACGTCGACGCTAACAATGCATACTAAGTAATGATCACCAAAGGTCACTGATCACAACTTGGTATGTTTCGAATGACGCCAACGAAACAAGATGCCAAGACATGTTAAACAAAAACCCACCTCCTTATACTTGGCGTCTACTTCGTATTGATTGTCCATGAAGTCTGGGTAGCCGATCTTGTAGGTGGAGCCACGCATCTGGTGTGATACATATGCCATTTAAAAAGTACTTTTTTTGTCAGCGTTCTGAATCTCCCTTCTTCTCCCACCGAAAGTCCCAGATCCACAGTATACTGATCTGCCTCAGTGGAAGCTCATTTTTCACAAACCATATAAAACTACAGCTGATTGTCAGCCTAGATGGTTTCAAGTCAGATTACTGCATCGTGGTTTACCTAGATTATTATTTTTTAGGAAAATTGTTCACTCTGCTTTATGTACATTCTGTCAACAAGAGGAAGAAACGCTAAACCATTTTTTTCTGGAACTGTTGTCATGTACATTTATTTTGGTCAACAGTTCAGACTTGGCTGCATGCCAACTGTAGTCACTGTGAATCGTTTGAACTCACAGAGTCTTTGGTGATCTGTACACCTGTTCTGTCTATATGTAACTGCTTCTGTTATGTAAATATGTATTCTTTGTGTTCACCTATGTATATGTGAATAGTGAAAAGAAAAACAGAATTAAAAAAAGAAACTCCCAGTTAAGTAACTGTAGATAGGTGAGGTAACTGGAAACAGTTATAAGTGAGACAGATTTTCAAAATATCATATGATAATTCTCCTTCACCTTGTCTATAGCGTACTTCTTTGTGTCGTCGTCCATCCAGGTGTTGGTTTGAATCATGTCTTCCAGTGCTTGCTTCACTGACTCCGTGATCTCGGTCACCTGGCAACACACGTCACTTCCGTCAGCAACAGCACCGGATGTAGTAAAGAACGCAGATGGCGAAAGGACTGTAGTTTGTTTGTTTGTTTGTTTGTTTGTTTGTTTGTTTGTTTGTTTGTTGAAAGACTGCGGACGTGTATGCTACTGAATCTCGTCTTGGGTTCACTTCTACAGGAAACAAAATCTTCTCAGTACTTCTTCCTGGTGCGCTTTGTCGCAGTATAAAAGAGTTGTCATGGACTGAAAATCTCCAACAACGAACAATTCATCCTAACCACAAAACGGCACGTTTCACACTCGTTGTGAACACGAACTAGAAGTGACCTAGCGCTTAACAAATACCTTGACCTTGCTCTTCTGGTCGAAGTGAGTGTTGACATAGAGAGCGCCGAGGGCGATGCTGAAGTATCTATTGGCCAGCATGAAGCAGTAACGCTGTGTACTCTGGAACTTCTGTCGTCCGCGTCGGCGCAGGTCCACCAACAGCTGACGGTTCGCGTGCCTATACTCCGAGGACAGATCCTGCACGTACGTCTCCAGTACTCGCCACGTGAGGTAGTTGTGCACCTTTCTGGGAGACACAAAAACACGCATGTACGGACATACATGATACACACATACGCATAAGGACGCGCGCGCGCGCGCACGCACACACACACACACACACACACACACACACACACACACACACACACACACACAAAGGTAGGTCACTGACTGGGAGCCCAAAATGTGTTGATACCGCTTTATGGTGGGGAAAGGACGCAAAATTCCCGAACAACACAACTATAGATTAGCACAAACAAAAGTAAGTACTGTATTCCTAGGATATTAATCACACAGACCCTTTTGATCTCTCGATGTACCCATCCCACGCTTTTTTTTCTGACCGGAAACACATATTTAAGTTTTATTTGTTGTAAGCCAGTTCGTTTCTTTGTTTTATAGAAGATTCCTCAGCGGAAGATGGCGCTAGTAAAAGTAAGGTACCGGCCCCCGTAGTGTAGTGGTTAGCACTTCGGACCATGGACCGGGAGACCCGGGTTTGAGTCCCAGCCGAGGCAAGCGGGCTTTTTTCCTACCTAGGTCGGCTCCTACCCAGAGTGGGTGTGCTATGGGTCCAATGGGGAGGCTGTTGCCACACAGCCGAGATTCACCCACTTCACGGGTGCTACTTTAGGGGTGCTTCCCTTGGTATGACACGTCTTATGATGTGGATGATTACACGGCCGGTAGTTCCCCGGCTTGGTTAATTCCGGGAAATTTATGACAGGGAGCGTGGAATGGGCTTCCGAGCCCTCCGTGGATTCCACCCATGACCAGGGAGGAATACCACTGGAGCCGGCAAAGAGATGTGGCAGCAAAAAAAAAAAAAAAAAAAAGAAGAAAAAAAAGTAAGGTATAGAGGCAAGCTCGGCGGCACGTCCCGTCCGGTTCTCACCTGAGGGTCTCTTGTGACCCCCGCCACTCCCTCATCAGGTAACCCAGTTCGCGGATGTACTCGGGCTGAGGCACCATCACCTTGGTCGATCCGTTCACACCAACATCGTCAAACCGGTAGCTTATCTGGGCCGCAAAGTTAATCTGTCGAGAGTTCGGAAGGCGGTTAGAGAATGCATCCAAAATACCAGTTTTTTTTCTGCTAAACTATTATCACAGAAGAAAAGGAAACGGTAATGAATGCGAAGTGGTTACAAGTTAAGCAAATAAAAGCGACATGAAAGGGACAGAAACCACTTAACTTTCACAAAGGACGGGACAGGTCAACGTTTCGGCTTTCGCCTTCCTCAGGACACAAACAAATGGAACATAACTTCAACAAACAAACAAAAGGTACGTCCGCAGAGTTACCTTTTGTTGTTTGTTGAAGTTAGTCCCGATCACGTACCTGCCTTGTGATGGAATAAGAGACGATTACAAAAGCATACACACCCGTGCTCTAGGACTGAATGTAATAATAGATGTTATGTATGTCTCTGATTCAGAAACACGCCTACTTTCACTCTGAAGACAGGCTGCCATCACCTGCGCCACTGAGGATCCCTCTGGGTTCAAAGCTGGTCAAGGATGACATAGTGCGCGACCTTGTGTTTGAGAGCACCGAGACAATTTAGGGCCATCACGGTAGCGCAGTGAGCGCCGTTTCCCCACCGTGCACAGAGGTACTTTCCACTGAAAGACTCTGTGCCCCAGAGAGTGGCACAGAGTCTTTCAGTGGAAAGTACACTCCCCGCCGAAACGGGACTGCACTCGAGTCTAAGGATCGACTTTGTTACAAGAATTCATTCACCCATGTATAACCTCGATTACGTCAAAAAGTTAGTGACGTCAACCAGCTAGGCTAGCTAACACTGACGACCTTAGGTGTTTGGATTTTTGCGAGCGCAAAGAGTTACGGAAAGGGTTTCCAGTAATTTCTTAATGTCAGCATGCTTGATGTCAGAGAGCTTGCGTTCGTGTGTGCGCGGGCTGCATACATGACACAACGACCATGACTGTGACGACAGCAGGCCACTGAATGGAAACAAAATATTGGGCTGGTTGCCATCTTGTTTATTTTGTTTTGTGTGGGTTTTTCCCCCGCTGTTGGTTTCTCTCTCTCTCTCTCTCTCTCTCTCTCTCTCTCTTCCATGCTGTAAGACCTACCAAAGAGACTAGATTCGCTACGCCATAGCGGATCTAGAATCTTACGACAGAGAGAGAGAGAGAGAGAGAGAAAGATGACGTCAATTCCGTGAACTAAACATTTGATGTCAGCCTCACGCAGTTCGTCTGACACTAGTGAGATTTAGTAGGACTTCGTACGGAGGACTTCGCTGAGCAGCGTAACCCATTTACATGTAAATTAGGCTCACACGGCAGAGGCCGCGAGCTGCGATTGGCTAACGGCACCCGCAACGTGCCTAATTTACATGCAAATGGGTTACGCTGCTCAGCGAAGTCCTCCTACGAAATCCTACTAAATCTCACTACTGAGACGATGCGTGTTCATGTCTTGTGATTTCACTGTTGGTGTTGTGACTTCCCCGCCTGAAGAAATTTTTACATATACGGAGGCAGTGACGATATTTACAGATTTTTTCTGTGAACTAAACATTTGCCACGCACAACTGAAGGAAACAGGCACAGCTGTTGTGACGTAGAAACAGTCACTAAGGGGCCTCCCGGAGAGGTGTATTTTAAGGTCTAGTTTCCAATTTTAATTTTGTGATATTTTCGGTAACATGAACACTTAGAGATAGATATGTCATGAAAGACATTAGGTTTGTGTAACTTTCTGTTTCATATATGCACGACTTTAACGTGCATCTTGTGTTTTTCAGCGTCTGTTTGTTGTTGTTGTTGTTGGTTTTGTTTGTTGTTGTTGTTGGGTTTGTGTGTTGCTGTTGTTGGTTTTGTTGGGTTTGTTTGTTGCTGTTGTTGGTTTTGTTGTTGTTGTTGTTGGGTTTGTTTGTTGCTGTTGTTGGTTTTGTTGTTGTTGTTGTTGTTGGGTTTGTTTGTTGCTGCTGATGCTGCTGCTGCTGTTGTTGTTGTTGTTGTTGAGTTTGTTTGTTGTTGTTTTCGAGTAAACAGACCACTCACCAGTAACATAATCGTTTCAAGATACACTTCTTGCGACGGCTGTCTTGATTATTCTCAGTGTAGAACACGCCCTCCGGGCAACATTGAAATCAAAGATGAGACTACTACAGTACTAGTGCACAGCCGTCAGCGACCCACACTTACACTTGTGCACAGGAATGTATACATTACGTACATGGCAGGAACAGAGCTAAATCAGGCTGTCCACTTGAGAGTCGTCATCAAGGAACTTACCTTCCATTGAGTGTCACTGGACAGGGTGTCCAGTGTCAGCATTTTGGCCTCGTTGTTCCTTGTAGTAGTCGAAGTGAACTATACACAGAGAGCATGTTAGTAATTACCAAAACGCTGAGACACAGCAGATTCTGTTAGAATTACGACTCTGAAAAAAAAAAAGGGACGCAAAAGCTAATCCAGGGCTACCATAGGCCAGTGTCCGCCACTGTGGTGAGTTTTCCCGTGGTTTTTTCGAGTCCCGTTTTCAGTTCTTGCAGCCCGAGAAATCCCGAGAATCGCCGTTGTTTGTTTGTTTTTGGTCATCTGTATTGGCTGTTATATGTACTTACGCACGGTCATGAATATCTTACGCTGTGATTATATGTTTTCCTGGGCTGAAAAGGAAAAGGTTACAGACCACAGATGCAAATTTGGAGGAGAACGCTATATATTCCTCTTAAACATAACGTTGCATATGACACTCTAGAAATGCTTTAAAATGCACCCCAAAATCACAAAAATCCACCAGCCAAAGACTCATGTGTAGAGTAAATTTCAACAAATTCCAATATTGCTTTTTTTTTCTTTTTCTTTTTCTTTTTTTTTTTTTTTTTGGGGGGGGGGGGGCAAAGTTGGCTGTGACCACATACCCCCTCATTCGTCGGTCGTCCGCTGGCTCCCGTGCCAGCCGCGCATGAATACAAATAGTCCACAAGCCAGGCTCATTTTTCCCTAATTTTACTATTACCTGGCATGGAACATATCTACAAAGCCAACAAAAAGCACCGGATTGCCATTTTTTACTCTGCACACAAATTTTAAAAGGGGCAAAAATGTTCTACTATATTTAGCGTGGTCGTTACTACATGACATGGAAGCTAGTAGTGGTCTGTAACCCGTAAACTGTGTTTGTCAGCCGGCAAGGTGTACAACAGTAAACGAATCTGTATGTTTTTACATTTGTTTTCAATGCGAAGTGCAGTCTTCATTGTTAAACAGGATGCACTACAGGTATGTCAAACATAACAAAATGTACACATGTACTTTACACGCAATAACACTTTTTTTATGGCATTTCTTTTATACTCTTGGCCGGCTACCTGAAAGTTTCCTTATACAGACTAATAACAAAATCCGGTTGGTTCAAACAGATTGATTTCATACGTATAGTGAAGATTCAACGGGAAAAGGTTTGAGCATTAACAAGATAAACTTATGATATGTTCAGTAAACGATCATGTAGCAGCCTTGCAGTGGCAGATTACAAATTACGAGAGAGAGAGAGAGAGAGAGAGAGTGATGATGATGATGAAACGTTTTTTCTTCAGGATAGAGCGTTTAGGCATTGCTGCCTGTCTTACATGCTGTCCTGCTATTCTACATTAAAGGGTATTGAAAAAAAAAGACAATATCAAAACGGGGGAAGGGGGGGGGGACAATAGAAAAAAGACAAACAAAAGTATTAACTATCTAAAGGAAATGAAGGAGAAAAGAGTACACATGATAAACAAATCAAAACATACGTGGCATGTGCCGATGATATTGGCTGTAAGAACTTCAAAGTCGTCACAAACATTCATAAACATTTCTGTCTATATGGTCAGAGAGAGAGAGAGCGAGAGAGTTGGTGAGAATTCAACTTAGTTCGATTCAAATGAATTATGATCTTTTGTGAGTTGAATTGAATTGAATTGTTCAGTGGCATACCTTGGCGATGATTCGCTCCATCGTAAAGGCGTCTTCGACAAAGGTGTTGATCCAGTTCATAAGATTTACTTTGTTAATATTGGCGTCACGGGCTACTAAATTGGCCACAGTTCGCATGAAAGCCTTGTAGTCATTCTGGATCTGAACACACCACACACACACACACACACACACACACACACACACACACACACACACACACACACACACACACACACACACACACACACACACACATGAACATTGGCGACTGTCGTCCGAGTGCATTTTGTTTTGCTGGTGCCAATGTACATGTATTTCTCTCTCTCTCACTCTCTCTCTCTCTCTCTCTCTCTGTTTGCGTGCATCGTACATTTTTGTTTAATATCATAGTTGCACCATTTATGCATGCCTTGTCCCTTTTAATTTGTCTTCGCCCCGAGAGGGGAGAAAGGAATAAAATCTTTTGACTATTGACTTTTGCTGTTATAAACCATGAACTGTGGAACAGCGTACGAACCAACCTTTTCCCGTCTTGTCGTAGTCGGCCCAGCTCATATGGGGACTCGTACCGGCAGGGTCGATCTGCTCACATCATCATCATGATCATCATCGTCATTGTTTTAAGCAGGAACAGTATGAGGAATAGATATCACCACGAACGAGAAATGCAAAATTAAATGAGCTGCTGTGACGTAATTAAAGGGGCTTTTTTCGCTTTGACTCTAATGATTTCACGATTTTTTTTTAATAAAAAAAAGCACGGAATTATTATAGTAGAAGCTTATGTACAGGCTGTATGCCACGACTATAATTCTACATCACATGACCAGTCTATGTACACTTTGGTGAAGTTTACCCGTATAATCCGCTTCTTCGGGTCGGATGGATCTACGACCAGCACCGGCGCATAAAAAGCATTTAACCACAGATCGGTCTGCACGTACTTCAGAACAGTGTTCAGGTCCCACGCGTGATGGCTCCACGTGGTGTTCGTCACGTACCATCCACCGAGCCGCGGGAACACCTTGTCGAACAGGGGCCTCCCTTTCACTTGCTCTCTCCTGAAGTCGTCCGTGCAGGAAGCGTAGAAGTCTTTCAGCTTCACCTCCGAGGACCAGGTCATGGAGTTCTTGGGAGGCGCCTCCAGGATGGCCATCAGGCGGTCCTGGTTCAGGTCGTACATCTGCTTGAGGATGTCGTCGTGGATCTCGTCTCGATCCAGCGGGTTCCTGACGGTGTAGCCTCCACAAGCGAACTGGAAGAAGTTGTCGCAAGGGTTGACGGTGATGTTGAGGAGCTCCATGGCGTGGGCGGTGGTCTTGAGGCAGGGAGGATCCTTGCAGGACCTCGCCATGGCAACCCGAGCGCTGGTGCGAGCCTCCTGCAGCTGAACGGCGGAGTGGGCGTAGAGCCCGACAAAGAGGAGGCACATGAAGAGCAGGACAAGCGCGATGGCTCCTAGGATCATCTCCCGGCACCCAAAACGGCAGGCGCGAAACGTGATGGTGTCTGGCACAATGGGAACCTTGTCGGAAGTCTGGAACTCGACCTCCATCTTGACGGCACTGATCTGAAGTACGGACCTGAGGCTACTGAAACGGTAGTGCTGATCTTCGATCTGTCTACTCCACATAAAGTGATGAACGTGTCTTTCTTCACACTGCCACACGGACACGTGTTGTGACCTCACGGGTTCGTGGGCGAACTGTCAACACTGAAGGTTTTTTCTTGCACCTGACTCATGCAGTAAATCTGGCACATAACCCGGTACACCTTCACCATTTATCACCGTACCGTATCGCGTATCAATTAACGTGTTGTTGCGTTGCTTCTACTGCTCTTATTCTTTTCTTTTCTTTTTCTCAAAATTAATAAAATAAATGCAGTTCTAAACTCCGAAACTTAAACAGTTGATCTGATCCTTCGGACCATGTGATAGTAATGTGTTCATTTCCAGTGTGTGTGTGAAAGAATGCGTGATTCACGTAAGCGTGCGTGTTGGGTTCGCGGCGTTTTGAGCCAGTTCAAGAAACTGGGTAGAGCACCTATACAATACTCATTATTATTATTATTTACTTACTTACTTCCTAAAGTTTTTCTCCATACATCACAATCCTGTCTGAGCAGTGTATGACGCTAGATATCACACAGAGAGACAGAAAGGGAGGGTGGGGGGGAGTGGGAGACAGACACACAGAGAGACACAGACACAGACAGAGAGCAACAACAACGGTGAATACAGTTTTAGACAGAACATCAATGATTTTACAGCCATTTTCCACAAATGTCCCTTTATTCGTTACATTTCATTCAAGTGTTTATTCTTACATCGCCCTGTGACACGCTGTACAGCAAAATAATGTTACTCTTTTGTGCAGAAAATTGACAAATGAAATCCCAAAAACGTTACATCGAGCGCAATGATTGTTTGGGACTAGGAGTAGGAATAATATTATGCATGGGTACACCCCCTTTGGTAATTTGAATTGCTAATATTTTTCAACAACAAAACACTGCCTGTGGTAGGTGTGAATCGTTAATCGTCTTTCTAATTCATGCCTGCCGCCCGTCCCATTTCTCTGTCCGGTTTGAACCTGTCCTCAGCTGTGAAGACTGTTCTATATTCTGCTGTTTCGGTCTGACACGAAAGGTGAAACGTTGACTACCATACCACGCGGTTCGCTTTGGCTGTGACGTCACCACCATCTAGTCTCAGCCACAGTGTGGAAAATTGACGTAAAAGCGTTATTAATTTTATCTCCCGGTGTCCTTCTCCGCGTCTTTTAAGCTGCTAGGAAATCTGTTAACACCACGCTAAAGGTGCACAACTAAAACCGACGATAATCAAACTAGGCTCACATTAATTCAGTCCCGGGAACTACTTTGCGGATGTGATCAATTGTTGACGTAGTGCTTCGGTTTGCTTCGCGTGTTTCGCCGCGCGGTGGAGAGGTTTTGGCTGCTTATGAAAAAAAAATCATTAAATATTCAAAATATTCATTATTATGATCGAGTCACGCTTGCAGTGCACGGATGAGAAACGAATCGGCCTACTTGCGCGTAGTGATCATCAACTGTGGCAGAGATGAGATTAGAGGTGAAATTGGCGCGAGCAGTTTGCTGCCATACTTCACAGGGTACGAAACAGCGGTGACATGGGTACACGATACCACACCACGGGGACATGCATATTGGAGACAAAACAGAGGCAACGTGGCTAATGGATTTGAGAGAATGACCTCAGATAAAAATAAGATCAGTTTATTTGGCTTCTCGTAAATAATAATAATAATAATAAAAATTCAAGAAGAATTCGGCTTACGAGCAGTGAATGTGAAGGATACCAAACAGTGGTGACATGCGCATTCGAAACAGTATATAGCTGATACGAGACAGTGACGACAGATATGATAAGATAAGATGAAATTGTTTGGCTTATTGTAAATACGAAAAGTACGAAAAGAATTTGGCATACGAGTATTGGATACGAAACAGCGGTTTAACGGTCACTGGATAAGGAACGCACAGTAGCGAAATGGATATTGGATCGAAACAGGGAGACATGGATTGGATCGAATCAGGACGATATGGATATTGGATACGGAACACGGAGCGACATGGGTATTGGATGCGAAACAGAGCGACATGGGTATTGGATACGAAACAGGGTGACATGGGTATTGGATACGAAACAGGGTATTCGATGCAGTGGCAACATTGATGTTAGGTACAAAAAAGTGGTGAGATGTATAAACAGTGGCGACATGGATATTGGATGCGAAACAGTGCAGACATAGGAAACAATAGCGATAATGGCATTGGATACGAAACTGTGGCGACATGGATACTCTACAGTAGCGTCTTCCTTTAACCAGTGTATAACCGCTTTTCGCTCATAGCAAATAGAGTGTTGCTAATGTCATTTGTGCTTGTGCATGGTCAGTAGTAGGTGCATCGTTGTGTGGGCGCCATCTTGGAAGGTGCGGAGCAGCCGAAGGCTTTACTGAACTCAGGCAGCTCCTGGAGAGCAAGATTGACTCTGAAATCATAAATGAAACAGTCGTTATTAGCCGTTCTGGTAACTGAAGCAGTACACTTGTATCAAAGGGGGGGCCGGGGTGGCCGAATGGTAGAGCGTTGGACTTTCAATGCTCGGGTCGTGAGTTCGAATCCCGGCTGGGGCCAAATATTTTGTGCTGGCCTTTTTCTCGCTGCCCCGTCTTTGAATCACCCTTATGTGGTGGAGAAGGACGTTTAACTCCCAAACACCCACCCACCCTTGTATCAAAGACCATATTATATATAAAGCCCTCTGGTCGTACAATGGCGATCAATAGAAGAAACAAGTTGGTTTTACATTTTCCGAAGTACAACGCAGAATAGACGAAAACGTACGTACAAAAATCACTGGGAAAAGGGTGAGTGTGGGAGTTTTTACATTCCGTTTTCATTTCCAGTAGCCCAGACAACAAAGAGGGGGACTATTGTTTTCATTTCTGTGCCCCTGACAGCATCTTCAGCTTCTTGAAAGAGTCCAACCTCTTTTATAAAATTTAGACATTTGTGCAGTATAATCTGTGATGTAGTTTTACTCTCTAACCCTTAGGCTCTACTAAGGAATTAGTCTTTCATTGGTTCTCCTTTAAAGCTACACAAATTCTTAATATACATTTACATCATGTTTTAAGCCGGACTTTTATGTTTTAGAGAACCTGGTAGAACGGGACTTGGTTTAGCCGCGAAATAGTCCTTGTTGCTTGCGCGGCGTTAAGCCCTGAATAACTATCTAACTAACTAACTTCATTTCTGTGTGTTCGGAGCTGAGCGAAGAGAAGCGTACTCAGTGACGCGGCCAACACACTGAGCGAGGGTGTGTCGCAACACCAACCGCTCAGCCGTAGAATCTGAATGTTCGACCGCTCGCACGCGGAAGTGTAAACAACAGTGTATCGCATTAAGAGCTGTACTAATTATCAAGATAGAGTATATGCGCACTCACAAGCGAAGCTGTTCCTGAACATAAGCTGGCTCAGTCAACATGGAAATAGTCGGGCGGTCAGTGGTCTAGTGGTTAAGAGACTTATTACCAATGCTAGAGGTGGGGGGGTTCGAGTCCTACTCCGGCTTCCTCCCCCTCTGCTTTGGAAATGTTCAGCCCACCAAATGTGAAAAATAAAATGCAATTCTAAATTCCGAAATTTCAATAGCTGAGCTGACCCTTCGCACCACGTGATTGTAATGTGTTAATGTCCAGTGTGTGAGAGAATGCGTGTGATTCACGTGAGCGTGCGTGCTGGGTTCAGTTCGCGGCGCTTTGAGCCAATTCACGAAATTGGGTAAAGCGCCACTCCAATACTCATTATTATTATTATTATTATTAAAAAGTGCGTTTCAATGATGCAAGTCAGTAGTCACTATAGGACATTTTTACCTCGTTTCCTCATTGGCGTTTCTGAGTCTCGTGTAAGTGTAGTCAAGGGACGGGTCTCGGTTGTAGCAGTAAGTCTGAGAACAGAGAAATATAGTGAGGGTGTTATCAGCATTACATTTTCAAAATAACTTCATTTCTAACTGAATAGAGTGCCTCAGTTCAGCTGTTAAAAATATTCTATCCTTTAGAAAAAAAGCGATATACTCATCATATAGTAGTAGTAGTAGTAGTAGTAGTAGTAGTAGTAGTAGTAGTAGTAGTAGTAGTAGTCGTCGTCGTCGTCGTCGTCGTCGTCGTAGTAGTAGTAGTGAAAGAAAGAATTTGAAATAGACCCACTGGCTAAAACTGAGCAACACAACAAAGAAGGGAAGAACCTCCCAATTTCGTACTTGCGCATGCCCAATGAAGAACATCTGTTCTGGTGTATACTGGAGGCCAGGTGGGTGTGGGTCCGCGCCTTTACTTCTCTGCCATGCCGTGTACGCCTGTGTGACGTCAAACGCACCGTCAGTGACGTCATTCAAAGTTTAATCAAACGTCACTTAAACTGCGTAAGTGTGTTAGTTCAGCAGCAGTTAGTTGATACTTTCCGTAAATTTTGTCATGAAAATGCGAAGAGCGTTTGTTTGTTTGTTTGTTTTTGTTTTGTTTTTGTTATTGTGGGTTTGTTTCACTTTGTGTATTTGTTTGTTTGTTTGTTTTCACACAAGGTACTTGTCTGAGTAGCTACAACGTTAACACGTTCAGCAGTATTTTCTTGTGGAATGAAACTTCCCACCAAAACACACACACACACACACACACACACACACACACACACACACACACACACACACACACACACACACAATCATCTATGATCTGGAGGAACTGCCGTCAAAATTTGGGAGTGAAAAAAACAGGGGAGACAGTTTGTATACGCTTAGAAATAGAGGAAGATAAATAAAGCTCACATTGTAAGCAAGTCGAATGCCCGTTGTGATGGCGATAGCTTCATATGCGTATTTCCCCCCGTTCACAGCAACCTGCAAGTACAGACAAGAGATGTGGTTTTAGTAGGGGCAATTCTTATACATCTTGCTCTTTGCCCGTCAACAAAAAAAACAAATTGATACATGTTGAATATTGAAATATACAGACATGGATGCGACATTATGTATGGTTTATGTCAAGGTAATAGTATTTTGCTTTTCTCTTTAAAAGAACACAAAAACAAACACAAAAAACAATATAAACAAACAAACAAACAAAAAACAAACAAACAAAACACCCCACATAATTGTATTGAAAATCAGAATCATTTTGAAACAATTAACGACAGACGTGAACAGACGTCAATGACGTCATACCCACCGTTCGCTTCTCCCCATTGTAGATGTCGTAGGGCCCCTGAGTGACGTTATTGTAGAGGTCGACGACACACTGACGCACGGCGTTGTAATTAGTATACGTCAGGTTCGACCACCACCCGCGTTCACTGTCCATGTAGTCGCCTCCCTTGTCCCAGCGTGCCCCTGAAAAATTACGCATTCATTGGTGGAATTTTATGTACTTACAACCTTTGGTCATGAATTTTAAATGTTGATGGAAGTAAATCACCAGTTAAAAGAAGGTGGAAACAATGAACAAATAGCCTCCCTCCGTTTGGTTTAGTTAGCTGATTGACCACATCGTTATCATTGCGCTGGCCGGATGTTCCGTATCTGCTGTCAATTCGCCTACCTGTGACCCCCGTTGGAGCCAAATATTTCTGTAAGCAACCTTCTTAATATTAATAAGGATGAGTTAACGGCCATGCGAAGCTTTTTAACTCATCGTAACTCATCCTTATTAATATTAAGAAGGTTGCTTACAGAAATGTTTGGCGAGCATCCTTTGTTTGCAGAATTTTGCAGTTCAAAATTTGTCTGTTAATTCTGCAAACAAAGGATGCTCGCCATGCTGGGTCAAAGGCGACCTCTAGCCAAGGGGGACCACTACCGCTCCTCGCGTCGTCTGCTAGGGCATTAGGGAGAGACGGAGAGTTCTTACACAAAATTAATTATTTATCAATAATTTGTATTTGTGCTGGCCTTTTCTCGTTGCCCTGCCTTCGATATCATCCTTACGTGGTGGAAAAGGACGTTAAACTCTCAAACACCCACCCACTCACCTCTACTTGTGACAGAACTCTCCGTCAAACTTGCCAGGCAATAATCTTACGTGTACAGCGTTCTTTGTTATGTGTTGCTGGATTTTACAGTGAAACTAGTACCACACAACAATCGTACATGTACAACGTTTTCACTCAACCCACCGCGCTCGTCGACCAAGTGATGTACGAAGTGCCCCAGGAGAGTGCCAATAGCCCCGAAGCTGTAGTAGTGCGGCATGCCGTGCGTATAGACGGGGAACTGCAAGATGCCGGCCGGAACGATGATTTCGTCCCAGTACCAGTAGACGGCCAGGTTGGTGTCGTACGTGTTGAAGATCCACTGGCTCCTGTCCTCTCCCTCGCGGAGCTCACGGTTCCACTCTCTCTTGTGTTGCTGGTTGGCCGCCAGAAGGTTCCCGAAGAAGTCGCTGACGTTGATGCTCATCTGAGGGGCAGACATATGCTGTTGCTACTGAAAGACCATTGGATTTCCCCGATATTGAGACTGGCGATTACTCGATATGCTGGTACACTGTTCTCGCAATTAACATGTACCCCAGGACCCGTATGTAAAACTCGAGGTTAATTTAACCCACGGCTACGGGCCTAACCCAGACTAGGACAAAAGAAACCCCAAAACAAAATTAAATAAAAAAGGAAGCGAAGAAAGAAAGACAAAAATCCTTCTATAACGGCATAGGCACCTTGCTGGAATGGACCCGCTTCCTGATTAAAACAAAAAACAACAGAAGTTTCTTGACTCCCTAACCCCGACTTTTACTTGCGGGCCCAGGAGCCTGTATGGCGAAGGACACAAATACACAGGGCCTCAAAATGCCTGTATATTCCCTATTAGCCTCAGGCATCATAGTCGCCCCTAAAAAGAGGCAAGCTGCCAGTGAAGCTAGGACTTTCTGCACAGAGGTCGAGTACAAGTGAGGCAAGCGGATTTCTGTGAACTGGCTCTCTGGTCTTGACAGAAAGTAGACGTGCATTACTCCAGTGAGGCTTGAGCGGAAAGGAGACATTCAATTTTTTTTTTTTTAAACTCCTATCAGATGCGTGCCTTTGAATGGTCTGTTCATGGTTTCTAGATTGAAGCATTGTTAGGGATGACTTTGATGCCTGAGGCTAATAGGGAATTATAAGGCATTTTGAGGCCCTGTGTATCTGCGTCCTTCGGCCACAACACACACACACACACACACACACACACACACACACACACACACACACACACACACACACACAACTCACCTGCTGATAAATGGCGTCCACTTTGGATTGGTCCTTCATGAAGTCTGGGTAGCCGATCTTGTAGGTGGAGCCACGCATCTGGTATGATATTCAAGGTTACACGACATTTTCCAACAACAACCAAAAAAAACCCAAAAATGTTTTGTTTTTTTTAACATTAAAGCAGTATTTTGACGTCCACTTCCCTACTTTAACCTGAAACTCGCTGAGAAACTGTTGATCGGTGAGGTAATTTCAAACAGTTAAAACGAGGTAGATTCACAAAATAATTATGGTTACCCAAAACAATTTCAAAAGTTTACCACCAACTTCACGCACTTCTTCATAATGAAGCACTCTCAAAACTATCTCACAGACAATGTTGAAATGAAGAGTGAAGTTACAGAAACTCCTTTACCTTGTCCATGGCGTATTTCTTTGTGTCGGCGTCCATCCAGGTGTTGGTTTGAATCATGTCTTCCAGGGCTTGTTTCACTGACTCCGTGACTTCGGTCACCTGACGACATACGTCACTTCCGTTATCAACAGCATTCTAGTACAGCACGTTTGTGAACGGGCAGATATGGCAAATGACTGCATTTTGTTTGTTTGTATGAATTGGCTTGATGGTTGGTTTTGGTTTCGGGTCAAGCGCTTGTAGTGGCCACGAACTACTGTATGGATGACTTAGCACTTAAAGGTGCTGATGCTCTCATTTTCATGCTCGCACATTGTTCTGAGCTGTTTTCGTGGTATCTATCATCACACCACTTGTACAACCTGCACAGTGACACTGAGCCAACTGAGGCGTACTCGATGACTCGGCGGCCACTGACACGAACCGTTCCAGTAGCGTAGCAACAGTCGCAGACTTTGAATGTTCGACCGCTGGCGCAAAGTGCAAACAACATTGTATCGCTTCAATAGCTGTGCTAATCACCGAGAAAGAGCATTTTGAACGCGCAAGCGCACTCACTAGCGAAACTCGTTCTTCCAAAACAGAAGTTGGCATAGCCAACAAGGAATTAGCCCGCTCAACAGTTACCTTGACCTTGTTCTTCTCGTCGAAGTGAGTGTTGACGTAGAGAGCGCCGAGGGCGACGTCGAAGTACCTCTTGGCCAGCATGAAGCAGTAGCGTTGTGTACCGAGGAACTCCACCCGCCCGTACAGGTCCACGTACATCTGTCGGTTGGCATGCACGTACTCCCAGGACAGATCCTGCACGTAAGTCTCCAGTACTCGCCACGTGAGGTAGTTGTGCAGCATTCTGTGTACAGAATTGCATGGTACTAAAACATCTCCAACAGATTCAATTGCTTAACGGTTGCTTTTGTGTTTGTCTGTTGTTGTTGTTTGGTTGTTTTAGGTTTTCTTGTTTGTTTTTGTTTTTCTGTATTGCTTGTCTGTCGTTGATTTTGTTTGTGTGTTTGTTCGTTTCTTTGTTTGTTTGGGTTTTTTTCGGTTGTTTTGTTTTATCCCATTTTACTTACCCTACCTCTTTCTAGCCCGAGTGGTGGGTGTTTGGGAGTTTAACGTCCTTCTTTACCACATATGAGTGATATCAAAGACGGTGCAACGAGAAGGCCAGCACAAATATTTGGCCCCAACCGGGAATCGAACTCACGACCCTAGCACTGGAAGTCCAACGCTCTACCGTTCTTTCTAGCCTGAGCCACAGTTTTGTTTGTTTGTTTCATCGTAAGATCGTGGATGACGCAAGAGCGCCGACCAGTCCCGTCCGGTTCTCACCTGTTCTTGGGGAGCCGGGGTGGCCGACTGGTAGTGCGTTGGACTTCCAATGCTCGGGTCGTGAGTTCGAATCCCGGGCCAAATATATTTCTGCTGGCTTTTTCATCGTTGCCTCGACTTTGTTATCAACCGTATGTGATGGAAACGGACGTTAAACTCCCAAACACCCGCCCACCAACCCACCTGTTCTTCTCGGCTGCCTCCAGACTGCTGATCATGGCGGTCAGGTTGGTGAGGTAGGTGGGGTAGGGCACCACAACCTTGGTCGATCCGCTCACACGGTTCTCGTCAAACAGGTAGGCCATCTGAGCCGTCCAGTCGATCTGTGGCAAGTAAGGCGTTTCAGTATGGAGCTGGTGTCAGCATACACGCTCCAGTATTATTGTATGTGCAGAAAAGCGACTCTCTGTCGTCCAGTGTTGAAAACATGGTACGCTACGTATACAAATTTCAAATCAAATTCGAATAAATCTTTATCATCCCCATTGGGAAGTTCGGTCGTGGTGGACATGAAACGAACAGGCAGGCAAAACATGCAACATAGAATGAAATGCACACAGACTAATATTTGACACACTTCAAATCAGATACAGATATCTGTTGAGTATCACCTAAATTATTCCAGT
Source organism: Batillaria attramentaria (assembly GCA_018292915.2). Taxonomy (NCBI): domain Eukaryota; kingdom Metazoa; phylum Mollusca; class Gastropoda; family Batillariidae; genus Batillaria; species Batillaria attramentaria. The sequence continues at coordinate 1,087,854 of JACVVK020000130.1, read as the reverse complement.
CTTAATATTAATAGTGTGCATCATTTAAAGTAGCGCTTCAGATACATCACTGCATTATAATATCATCATATTATAAGGCAGTATCACAGTGTCCTCTATTCAGCAAAACCCGGTCCATATCACAGTAAAATTTGACATTCAAGTTGACAGACATTGTTGCCTGAACTATACGTGTTAGTGAAGCAGCAGTCAGAGCACTCACCACGTTACCAGTTGTCCGTGTCAGGTCATCCAGCGTCTGCTTGTTGGCCTCGCTATACGGATCACCCTGGTACTCCGCGGCCAGCGCCATCTGAGCGGACACAACCAGCACGTCAGTCACGATGATGATTGTGATAATGATGGTGGTGGTGGTGGTGGTGGGTGGGTGGGTGGGGGTTTAACTTTTTTTCCACCACATAGGGTGATATCAAAGACGGGGCAACGATGAAAAAGCCAGCACAAATATTTGGCCCCAGCCGGGATCGAACTCACGACCCGAGCATTAGAAGTCCAACGCTCTACCATTCGACCACCCCGGCTCCGCGGTGGTGGTGGTGGTGGTGATGGTGGTGATGATGATGATATGGTATGGTATAGTAGACTTCTCCTCGAAGCACATATCCATCTCTTCTGAAGTGCTCAAGGCGCCGCAGGGCTGAAGAACGAAGCAGTGAAAGCCTGCTGCCGCTAAGCGCTACTGTATGTGCAAACCTTGATGATGATGATGATGATGATGCATACACATTACTGCATTAGAGAAAACAAGTATGGGTCGGTGAAGGGGTATTCCGGGAATGTATCGAGGTTTCCCCTGCCGCCAGAAAGTGCTCTCGATACAGATAGAAAGAAAAGAGATAGTACGTTCTACGAGGGAACCCTCGACGTTCCGTTAGCTCTGAGAGGGTGTAGAAGAGTCTGCTGGGGGAGGTGTGGGGGTACAAATTATATTAAAGTTGCGTTAGACTTCACATTACATGCAGTGTACAAAGAATGCGTTCACTGGCACATACCTTGGCGATCTTTTGCTCTATTGTGAAGGCGTCGTTCACAAATACTTCGATCCTGTCCCCCAGGGCTTGGTCCTTCGCCACTTTCGCGTCACGTGCTACCAGATTGGCCACAGTGCGCATGAACGTCTTGTAGTCCGTCTGGATCTGAACACACACACACACACACACACACACACACACACACACACACACACACACACACACACACACACACACACACACACACACACACACACAAAATAGTTACTTTAAAGGTTTATGTTCTGATAATTCTATGATCACAAAATCGTTTTGAGCTCTGTGAGTACCGTCTAACAGCGAACCACTTAGACACCTGCACAGCGACAGCATCTGACACAGGCCGGCACAGATCCAAAAGAAGACTTTACGCGACGCAAATATCAGGTCAGCTAATGTTGCGGGAAACCTCTGAGTAGAAGATTTTCACGTTTCGCTCGCACAGCCTGCAGGTCACAGAGATCTATTTATCATTATCATAGACTGCTGAGCGTATAGGCGCAATCACTGTTTCAAAATGTAAGTCGCGCTCTGTGAAGCGTGAAGGATTTTATCCCTGTTGCCAGAAAGCGACCGGGTGCCGGGGTAGCCGACTGGTAGAGCGTTGGACTCGCAGTGCTCGGGTCGTGAGTTCGAATCACGGCTGAGGCTGAATATTTTTGCTGGCTTTTTTTTTTTTTTTTTTTTGCTCGTTGTTCCGTCCTTGATATAACCCACACGCGGTTGAGAAGGACGTTAAACTCCTAAACACTCACTGCCAGCGACAATTGTTATGCTGTGTATATGGCTGAAGATGGCCCCGACATAACAGTTATTGAAATACAGCCTTTTTGGTCTGGGATCAATATTATCAACTATGAACTGTGCAAGAAGCTTACGAACCAACCTTTTGTATTTTAGGATCAGTAGGGTTCTCTTTGTAGTAAGCCCATCTCATGTAGTAACCGGTGCCGGCAGGGTAGATCTGCAAACATCATCATCATCATCATCATCGTCATCGTCATCATCATTGTTTTGAGCATTAGCTGTACGAATAATATCGAGAAATGCAAAATTTGATGTCAGCGTACTCGAGATCCTGCCACGTAATTAATTAATAATAATAATAATAATGATGATTTTTGTATATAGCGCTGTAATCTACTTATAAGGCAGTTCTAAGCGCTAAGAGTACAATTGTCGATTTACAGTTTTGTTTTGTCTTGTCGGTTTTTGTTTGTTTATGTTTGTTGCCGTTGTTGCTGCTGCTGCTGCTGTTGGTTTTACGCGCTCTAAGGATTTCCTGAATTTAAAACAAACACACAAACAACAGCGGGTATGATATGCGATTTTCGGAACGTATGCAACAACCGTGTGTAACAGCTCTACAGTGTACACGGCCCCGAGTACACCTGCATGACGTTTACCGATATGATCCGGTTCTTCCAGTTGTACTGATCCCATCCCGGCCACGGCGCGTACATGGCATCCAACCACAGATCGGTCTGCACGTGCTTCAGGGCAATGTTCAGGTCCCACGATGCGCTCCAAGTGGCGTCTTTCACGTACCATCCACCGAGCAGCGGGAACACCTTGTCGAACAGAGGCTTCCCTTTCACTTGCTCTTTCGTGAAGTCGTCCGTGCAGGAAGCGTAGAAGTCTTTCAGCTTCACCTCCGAGGACCAGGTCATGTAGTTCTCGGGAGACGCCTCCAGGATGGCCACCAGGCGGTCCTGGTTCAGGTCGTACATCTGCCGGAGAATGTTATCGTGGAGTTGGTCGGGATTCAGCGGGTTCGTGACGGTGTAGCCTCCACAAGCGAACTGGAAGAAGTTGTCGCAAGGGTTGACGGAGATGTTGAGGAGCTCCATGGCGTGAGCGGTGGTCTTGAGGCAGGGGGAATCCTTGCAGGACCTCGCCATGGCAACCTGAGCGCTGGTGCGAGCCTCCTGCAGCTGAACGGTGGAGCTGCCGAAGAGCCCGGCAAAGAGAAAGCACATGAAGAGCAGGATGAGCGCGATGGCTCCGAGGATCATCTCCCGGAACCCAAACCGCCAGGCGCGAAACGTGATGGTGTCTGGCACAATGGGAGCCTTGTCGAATGTCTGGAACTGGTCCGCCATGTTGACGGTACTGACCTGGATAATACTGATCTGAAGGTACTGACCTGGTAGTGCTGATCTTCTCTCTGTCAACTCTATCAATTGATGAAGTCTTCACACCTTCGCATCAAGCAAAGCCACGTGATACACCTCACAGGTTCTTTCCTCCTCCAGTCGCTGACGAAGGGTCTTCAGAAGTAACTCATGCAATAAATCAGGATATTTGGAACACACACCCGTTCGCCTCTTCTGTAGACATCAATATGCTGCATACTGTATACTGGATACTGTATACTGTATATTGCTCTTACACAAATTATTCTTTTGCTGACGCCAGCGTTCCTCGGCTGATACTCTCCTTATTTCCTGTTGACGCCCTTTGTGAAATTAGTATCTAGTCCCGCAAAGATTTTCGCCGTCAGTAAATCCACACAAATCCTTGGCCAGTTCTCCTCTTAGCGCTGCTGCTGTTGGTGTATTCACGACTGTTTTTGCTAAGAAGTATCAAATAACCACAAGAACACAAAGCTGAAGGAACATCCTATAGGCACATGCTGAGCATTGCCAGAATGTCACAGACAGGCACAAGGGACATCTCCCACACATCGAATAGAGTGCTACATTACCCAGCTCATATGACCGAGGCTGTACCTAACTATGTCCTTTGTAGATAGTAGGACAACTGACCGAGCCGAATGAAACAGCGGACTTTTAATTCAGGGTGTCCAGTAAACGAGGGCAGCTTTGCCAGCTCTGCAGTATCTTGTGCTTGCGACTAGAACAAAAGTGGCCCGCCTCGCCCCTGGGCGGGAGCTCATCAGAATGCCCCGTCACACACTGCGATATGTTGCGACAAGTCAGCTCGGTAAAACAAAACCACTTACAACATCCCTAAAGGCCCGTATTCCGGCATTACTGGGCTCATATATCATGAGATGACGTAGCGTTGTCTAGCATCCTACCAGTTCTACGCGCATACATGCACAGTGACAGCGTCTCACAGGTTGACACTGATTCAACAGAAGCCGAAATCTAAGGTGAAGAGTACTGCATTTTCTTCAGCCGTGCGGGCACGCGTCGACTAGGAGAGCTTCGGGTCGTTGTAGTTCTTGTTCGTACAGTGCTACCTATCATTGAAACATTTCGAACCTCGCACAAGTATCCACCGTTGGTTTTTATAGTTTGTATTCTTTTTCGGTTTTGTTTGCTAAAATCAGGCAAGACGAACGGTTCCTTGGCGGTTCTTATTGCAGCAAACACGAGCGTAATCACAGTGCAACACTCCCATTGAGCCAAAGTTAAATCCACGCAGACATGAGTGAGTGAGTGAGTGAGTTTTTAGGGCTGAAAGCCGCGCAAGCCACAAAGACTAATTCGCGGCTGAGTGTGCCTGCACTACATGAAAAAAACAAAAATGTAACGTTGGACAAAGGATGCAAACTGGTCTACGGGGCAATATAAACCTAGGACATGCAGGAGACGCTGCACCTTCATGCTAATTTCTCGAACTCCCGATTACAAAAAAGCCACGCAGACATGAAATAATAATAATAATAATAATAATGAGTATTATATAGGCGCTTTACCCAATTTCATGAATCGGCTCAAAGCGCCGCGAACTCAACCCAACACGCACGCCCACGTGAATCACACACATTCTCTCACACACCGGACATAAACATATTACAATCACGTGGTGCGAAGGGTCGGCTCAGCTACTTAAATTTCGGAATTTAGAATTGCATTTATTTTTTAAATTTGGTGGGCTGAACAATTCCAAAGCAGAGGGGGAGGAAGCCGGAGTACCCGGAGAGAACCCCCGACGATCGGCCCGAATGAACGGTGCCACATACGAAAAGGAAAAATTCTTTGCCCCGAGTGGGACCTCTCGCATTAGTGACAGGTCTCTTAACCACTAGACCACCGACCGCCCCTAAACATAATTTCTTTTTTTAAGTGAGGTCACTCGTGCACAACCCTAAACTTAAATGGTAGGAATTGAGCTAAGACAATTTAGAGCGTATACGTGCACTCACAAGTGCAGCTGCTTCAATTCAAAAGTTGCCTTTTATGAAGCCAGTAATCTTGGAACATGGGTCTTTAAAACAGTTCTTCGACCGTGGCTGTGGAAGCATTCGCTGGGATCGAACAATACTACCCCAGCGGCAAATTATGATAACGTAATTTGTGGTCCATCCGTATCGTATTGTCACTGTAAGTTTTGTTTTACACTACAGATGTCGGTAAACTGGCCCGCGCGCGTGTGTGTGCATAGTGTGCACGGATTTGGTCACGCTCCGGTGCCGCGTAAACAATACCACGGTTAACTGGCCACAAGCGATGCCTGCTTAATCAACATGCAAATTTGTGACCACATGTGACGTCTTGTACTGTGTGTGTGTTGTCGGCAGACAGGAAGCATGTACTGACGAGTAACATAGAGACACACAAATGGTAATCATGCGAGGGATGAAGGTAGCTTGTGTCAGATAGGTAAAGCGTGTGTGTGTGTGTGTGTGTGTGTGTGTGTGTGTGTGTGGTGTGTGCATGTTCGTGTGCCAATGTGTGTGTGTGTGTGTGTGTGTGTGTGTGTGTGTGTGTGTGTGTGTTACCACCTTGTACTTTGCCCCCCCCCCTCTCTCTCTCTCTCTCTCTCTCTCTCTCTCTCTCTCACACACACACACACACACACACACACACACGCACACACGCACGCACGCACGCACGCACGCACGCACACACACACACACACACACACACACACACACACACATACGTCCACTTACCACAATGATCCCGTTTGTCTGGTTGTACTGGTCAATGCCTGGTTCCGGCCAGAACATTGCCCGTATCCAGAAGTCCGCCTGCACTTTCCTCACGGCCATGTTGAGGTCCCATGCCGACTGGTCCCAGCGCCCCTGCAGCACGTACCACCCGCCCAGAGGGGACAGAATCTACTCGCAACAGAAACGATCGGAGACGTGTGTTATCGTTCGTGGGGTGGGGTGGGGGGGGTTGGGGGATATATACAGTTGTTTCCCTGCAATCTCGTAGGGTTTTTGGTTGTTTGTTTGTTTGTTTGTTTTTTACTACTTTATTGTTCTTTCGGGAAATTTGGGCTGCTTCCCCCCAGGGAATATGAATCGTGTTCTCCAAGACTAGAGCGTATCGCTGTTCCAGCGGCTCAGAAAGCGAATTCAAAGCGTGCCCAGTATCCACACTGAGTTTCTCACCCCCAAACAACCAATCAACTAATTCACAATTTCTGCCTTACCCACTGACATACAGCATGAGGTCAGCAACCTGCTCTCAGACCTACTTTAAAAAAAATAAAATAAAAAAAAACAATTCACTCAACCCCTAACGATTCCTTTAAGTGTAAGAGTGACGTCACCTGGTCGATGAGTGGCTTCCCCTTGAGCTGTTCCTTCTCGAAGTCACCGACGCAGGACTGGTAGAAGTCCCTCAGTTTTCTCTCAGATGACTGAACACTAAGACCATTTGGCGTCTGCATCAGACAACGAGTTTATTTTCTATGTACACAGGTTCAGCTTGTTTAATGGAGAGCAGTAGCTGATAAATGACATTCCAATTTTTCATATTCTTTCTGATATTCTTAAACTGGCTAAGTCAATCTATGCTAAGCCAACTTATGTTTTGGAACAGTTTTGCTCGTGAGTGCGCCGTCAAGCTCGAAATACTCTATCTTGATGATTAGTACAGCTCTTCATGCGATACACTAGCTCGAGCGGTCGAACATTCAAATCAGTTCTACGACGTGTTACACTATTGGAGCGCTCAGTGTGGTCGCTGCATCATCGAGTAAGCTTCTATTGGATCAGTGCCAGCATTACAGACTTTGTCACTGTCTAGGTGTCGAATTGGTTGATGATAGATTCCACGAAAACAGCTTAGAACGATCTGTGAGCATTAGAATGGTCGCTTTACCCACATTAGTCTTTTTAAAAAATCAGTTTAGTTTCATGACAGTGGTTGCGATGGTTTTCACGACTATTTCATTCTCCTTTTCGGGTCGGAAATCTGGGTTGGTTCCCCCAGGGAAGGCGCGTCTCAGGGAAAGAATGCAACTCACCTACTATGTTTGGACGTGTTGCTGTGTGAGGAATGTTTGTTGGATATAGTGGTCACAACACACACTACATGTGACGATGGCCTCCTCTAGCGCTGATGTCTTTTCCGCTATATATATATATAAAATCTCTTGAATCCTTTGAAACCGCAGCGCGGGGGAGCCTAGATAGCCGAATGGTAGAGCGTTGGACGTTCACTACTCCTGTTGTGAGTTCGAATCCCGGCTGGGGCCAAATATTTGTGCTGGGCTTATTCTCGTTGCCCCGTCTTTGATATCACCCCTACGCGGTGAAAAAGGGCGTTAAACGCCGAAACACCACCCACCCACCCTTTGAAACCACAGAAAAAGTTAAACCAAGATCTGACTGATGCTATCTCTGGTGATAAGTCAAGTTATACCTACACTCAACTTACCGTGCGGCCCAGGATGTTCTGTAGACGGGCCTGGTTTTCGTTATACATGTCCTCAAACACGTTGTGGTACACGTCCTTCTCTGGGTCCAGCTCGCGCTCCACCTTGTACCCTCCGCACGCAAACTGGAAGAAATTGTCGCACGGGTCGTAAGAAGTGTTGAAGAACGATGCCACGTGACCCATCGTCTCCAGGCACCATCTGTCCGTGCACACTGGTTTGGTGGCGTCCGTCAGCTGAGAGGAAACGGCGCTGAAGTCTGATGATTTCTGCCCGTACAACCCGGCGAACAAGAGGAAGAAGAAGATGCCACAAACCACTGCGCCTCCGAGGATGACCTCAAGACGAGAGAATTTCCAGTTACCGACCTGTATAGTTCTGTCGGTCAGCTGGACTTCGTCGTCTGCAGGCATTCTGATTTCGCCCGTTTCTACAGAGAATGGCACGCTTTACAGGATGGACCAGATTTTACCGCGCTCAACAGCAAATTCTGTGTAACGTTGTCCTTTGTCCGTGTTCCTGTTGAAACGAACAGAGTATTCTAATTCAGTTCTGCTCTTATTGTTATTGTACCTAAAACCGTTTTCCGGCAGTGACGGAGAAAATAACTGTCTGGAACGTTTTGCACATACAGTACCTTAGAATAGTTTCAGGAAATTCAGGGAGACGCCTGAACTATTTGAAGTCGACAAAAGAGATGTCTTGCTGAACTTCGGACGCGTTCCCTGCACGGTACGCCGCCAGTGTCCTTCTTTGCCTCTGAATTTGTAACAAGTACGACACGTAGATTCAAGTCAGTCTGCACCAGTTCTCTATTCCCCATTCATTCTCAAGATGGATTTTTTTTTTAGACAAATCCTCCCACAAATTTACGCCTTGGAAACTCACAAACCGACTCGAACTTCGCCGTACGTCTACGTCTATGTTTTCTGTCTTTGCTTTCTCGCTGGAAACAGCAACAGTTATGACAAGAACAAGGATGCTCTTAATGCGTGTCTACTCAGAGTGTTTGAGATTGGACTTTGGGTCCTACACGCCCATTTAAGATGATATGTAAACAGCATCCACTTTAGGACGAACACCTCAGTCAAGTCGTGCATTATTAGGGATCGTCTGGTCGTACAAATAATCTTGTGATTTAATACCTGTGTTTGTCCAGTTGGCTCAAAGATAGATGCATTAATCTCATGCCTGCCCCCCTCCCCCCCCCCCCCAACACACACACCCCATCTCTCTTTCTCTCCATTCCGGAGTTTGATGTATTTGCAACACCACCACAGCCGTGTGACAGCCTAAACCCATAGGTACCTGTTAGAGACTCTTCCCAATGGACCATAAAGTTAATGTCCTTAGTCCATAAAAGACTATACATATGGAGTTTCAGTTTTGTTACTGAAGTGATTCACGTGACTGTGAGTCAAGTAACTGGGTAAAGCGCCTATCTCACTACTACCGTTGTTGTTGTTGTTGTTGTTGAGACATTGCCTCCATCGTGCAAGTGACTGTTGTCTGTTGTTTTTCAGTGCACGGGTATACAGGTCACTAAAAAACAAGATCATAGTTCAGCAGTGAAATGCTGGGTTACATCACAAAGGGCTGGTTCAAATCAAACCCAGTACCATGCAAAAATCTATTAGTCATAAAGTAGATGCGCTTTAGTTTGGATCTTGTTTTTTTTTAAATTGCAAACAAGTTTAGATAACACTTAAATTTTCTGAATGGTTTGCTTTTTATCACTTCTGTACACTGCGTGCCACTGGCTTATAAGAAGTTCTCCGGTCTGTGTTGAGGGCAGTAAATGACGCACTGGGTTCATCAGTAAGTCACTACCCCATTGTCCAAGGCCTGTGCAAGTTGGTCCCATCGGGAACAGGTGTAAAATATACTCGTGTTTTCTCACTTTTCATCATTAGCATACAAGAGAAGGGGGCGTTGCTGGCAGGCTATCAAATCCTGGACGGTGTTGTTGACATTGTATGCGATAGTATTGTATTGTCCTGCCATCCTTGGGCAGGTTCACACTTACATATACGGCATTTAAGCACCGTTACGATGCGCGCGCGCGCGCGTGTGTGTGTGTGTTTGAGCGTGTGTGAGTGCAGAACTTTGATTCAATTTGTGCTTGCTCAACATAGCTAGTCTGTGTGTGTGTGTGTGTGTGAGAGAGAGAGAGAGAGAGCAGTGACACGGAAAGAGTACAAGGTGGTACCGCACACACACACACACACACACACACACACACACACACACACACACACACACACACACACACACACACACACCAAACTGCCAATTAAGCCGAATGAGTTTTATTGCAGTACTGAAGAGTATACAAAATGCTGTATGCCCGTGGAGCGCTCAAGTTCACAGAAATACAAATAGTTACCCACATCGTAATTTCACATCACCTGACAGATACTGAAGACACGACGCAACCGAAAAGTCAATCTTGAAGGAACAGGTTAGATTTTCATTAGCGTAACATGGTCTTCACAATTCTGTTTTCAAGCAAAGATGTTAACATCTTCGCATTTCACATGTGTTATGTCTTGTCTTGTCGCAAGACACATTCTTCGAACACGAGTCATTCAAGCTGTACGTTGACTCAGTATGGAAACGTACGTAACACATCCCTTTCTCAAAACTCCATATTGGGGTGAAAAAGACGGAAAAAAAATTACCGTGATTTTTTTTTTCCAGCGCTCGTATCCCACCCCGTACTGAACCCCCCATCAAAATAAGCACCTTAACAAAGCACAATTGAACAAATGATTGGTTGGTTGTTTTTTTTAAACACCGCTGAAGCGTGTCCGCATGACAAGAAAAAACCAAAATCATACAAAAATAAAATTGAGTAGACGCGTTTGTATTGAGAGTATAGTGGTTTATACGTGTAGCAAAACAAAAAAAGCGTTATTTTGTTAGAAGAAGGGAAGTATGTACAAAGTATTTAAAGAAAAAAACAAAAAACAACTGAGTCTTTCAAATGGCAGTAACATACAGAATGTTCCGAATGTATTCTACACTAGGAAAACGAGAAAGTTAAACAGAACTGCATATGACACTAGTACCGAAGTTTCGACTACAAACTCACAGTGCAAAAAAGAAAAGACCTAAGTCTGAGTTTGTTGGGAAAAAAGTATTTTAATAAATGAGTTGATATATGCCCATACACTTTCAAGAATTGCTGTAGGCGCAGTCTACGTAATACTATGTTTGTTCATTTTGGCTGCGTTTGTGTGTGTACAAATGGATACAAGAAAAATCACAGTTGCGAAGTCGGACACAAAATGCTGAGAGAACTCACGTCAGTCTTCACGAAAACGATCCACAAAAAAATACCTCTGAATTCCAGCAGGAGACAACTAATCCACTGCCTCCGCTCGTGAGAGACCAATCGAATACTGCCTATGTCGTCACGTGTGTTTGAGCAGCCAATGACAACGAAGGCTTCGCACGAAGAACACGCGATGACTTCGCTCATCAAAAAGACGTTCTGCTCAGCACAGTGTCATGATCTCGTGAACAGCCGATAAAAATCATCGTTTCAAGTTGGCTTTTTTTTTTTTCTTTTTTTTCTTTCTTGTTCTCTTTTGTCTGTCAGACGAATGCGTAAAATGTGAATCAAACATCACACATGACAGATATACAACATTATTGAAGACGGTCCATAGTAACTTGCACAGTAAAGATAAGAAATTGTCGAGTGTGTGCGTTACATGATTATGGATCAGAACAAGAAACTGAAAAACATCGGTCTATGAACTTCTCCACACCTAGACCCAAACCTGGGCATTCCTCCCCATGGCAAATGCCATACATTGTAAAGAAAATTCCCTCAGAACTCACGGGAAGAAAAAAAAAATTACTCGTCAGCGTGAACGTATCTTTTGATTATCACCTGCTTAGCTTGGAAGAAACTTGGACTGCCTTGTTCGAACATGCCAACTACTTAAAGCTCAAGTACAGGGTGAAAACAGGGGAACAGGAGGTTAAAGGTCTTCCGGAGAAGAGGTGGGGTGCAGGGTTCTATCTCATATTCAGGATATACCCAGCACATACTCGCGCCTTGTGGAAAACAGAGTTCGAACTAGTTTCCCATTCTACAAAAATCGCTTTAAAAAAAAAAGAAGAAGTATATACTCTCTTGCTCACATTAAACAAAATCTTATCCATTGCGTATCTGAACTCGTTTCATTTTGCAGGCGACTGTGGGTACATGAACGTCCAACACTCGATTCTTCATCGGCCCAACTGACAATCGTATACATCTACACGTATTATGAAAGAGACATGATTATGTCAACACACAAAAAAAAAAAAAAAAATCAATACAAAGACAAATATTCTTCTTCTTGCGTGATCAAGTTCTACACTCAGTCTCGCTACTAATGCGTAATACGTATTCCCCGCAATTTCACAAGTAACATTATGCACAATATCTAATACAAAAAAAAAAGAAGTTTTATCTCTGTTTAGTCTCTTTTTTGTTCTCTCTACACAGCAGCAATCATTGACATTGTGTGTTCTTGCCTATCAATCATTTTGAGCAAAGGATATGGCTGAATCTTTCATCATGATACGACAGTATAGTGTGTGAAATGACGACTACGAATAAATAAATGTACAAAGTTGTACAAAAAGAAGTAAACGTTTTAAAAAAATCAACAGTAAAGCAAAAAGCAAGCGTATCTACCGTCAAGTATGCACGAACTGTGAACGAACAGACAATGAAGAGTATACAAAAAAAAGACGGACTTTTCACATAACCGGCTACTTCAGCGCGCGACAAAATCGTGACCTCCCTGTGAACTTGAGAGTGGGTGCGGGAGTGGGTGTACTGATGCTGAACATTTCCTCTCAGACCCGAGGGTTATTAAAATTTTCAACGACGGAGGGAAACATCTGTACAAATTTTTGACTGCCTTCGTTCGATTTCTTATTCTTCTGACTCACTCTAATCACCTGAACGAAATTTCTCAAACTTCTGATCGTCCAATAACCATCTGCTTCCAACACGATCGGTGTAATAGTCCATGCAGTTCTTAACAAGTGTTCCTATCTTTCAGTCGCTCTGTAAGAGTTCAGAAAAGGGAGACAAACACTTTCTGCTCCGGACCGCTTCAACCCAGGTCGTCCGAAATACACTATAAGCATGCAAGACCTTTCATTTTTGTACGTGAAGATTACAAAAAGTTGGAGACGAACTTATCCTAAAAAAAAAAAAAAAAAAGTAAAAAAATCTCAAAAAGCTTAGCCATAAGGGAAATCAGATAGCATCTTAGAAAGACAGCACAAAAGACGTCTGTTCGTTTGGGTTTTTCTTCTTACAAAGAAATGACGGTAAGAAAATGGAAAATAGCAATGCACGTCATCATGTTGTACAAAAAAAAAACATCACATTTACATATTTGGCGAATCATGAATGAAACAAGCGAGCGGTCTGCGCGTGCGCTTCCACAGGGATCTAGCGACAGCAAAAGTAAACGGCTTGGTAAGTCCCTGTATTAATCTTATCCAGCAGTCTGAAAGAATTTTGAGCTCTGAGCTTCAGTAAGTCTACAGAACCTGCATCGGTTCCAAAAGGCGGTCTTTTTTTTCCCCCCTCCAGTTTTTCAGAACACACACTGGTGTTAGAATTTCCACGACGACAAACAGAAGCCGTTAATTGTATTTCAAACCAAACTTTTATGTTTGCTTGACTCGTTAACTAAATAGGTCAGACAAAAATATATCTTACTCTTTTGAAACTGAAGTGTTTCCAAAAAAAAAAAAGAAAAAAAAAAAGGGACGACGACAACTGCGTCGTTCTAAACACCTATTTAAATCTTCATATTTAACTTCTATCTTTAACTCTTGGAACAGCTCCAGTGGAAGAGCCGGCGCAGACCGGCGCATGTACGTTTTTAAGTGTAACTAAGCCGGCTAAAGAAAACAAGTGCGCGTGACTATTGTTGCGTCGGCGATGTGTCATTTTCACTGTGTCCGTCAGCCAAATTCGACTCGCTCTTCCACCGCTTTTTGTGCTGGTCGCGGCCGAAGCCTTCGTCGTAGTTGCCCTTGGTGGCGAAGAGTTGCTTGTAGTGATTGGTGCAGAACATCACGTGGTTGTTAACGGCGAACGTTTTGGGCCTGTGGAGTAGAGAGAAACAAGATCCAGCCGCCGATGAGACATTGTAATTTTTGAAAGAGTTGGTTTTACCACAGCGGCATGCAAAAGAGTGATGCGCTTTTTCGTGAGTATCAGACAAAATTACTAAGGAGAAATTACCAGGAAATACCGGGTCGGTTTTCAAGAAATCAAAATAATTTGAAGGAATGTTTGATAAATGTCTGACTGATGAAAAAAAGAAGAAGAAATAATTAAATTATTCCAGCATCAAAGCACAAATACAAAAAATAAGTAATGCTGGGGTAGTATATATACATATATATACCTACCAGTGTAAAAGAAAGAGAAGAGTGAGAGAGAGAGAGAGAGAGAGGGGGGGGGGGGAATGTTCGTGGGGAGAGGGGGCAGAGACGGGGCATGGATATTGAAGGTTACGTTCATGGACCAAAAAGAAAGGGAGCATTTATTCATTAAGTTTCCTGGTTTGGGGTTGTTGTTTTTAAATTCGGTAAGGTCGGTTACCTGCTCCTTTAAATTCATCGTTTCAAATGCCGTAATCTAATAATTACCCAACCGTGTATAAAACATTATGCGAGCGTATATCAGTCCATCTCCATCTATCACCCGTAACGGTCGACTGAACATTTCGATCACCTGATATGTACGCCCTGACTTGAAGGAACGTCTTTACAGCCTAAACTACACAGCGAGAAGATTCGACATAATAAATAAAGCGACCAAAATGTTTTGTTTTTGTTTTTAAGTGAGAGCAATCATTTATTTCAATTTTGTGATTACTTTAGCGTCAAGCTCATTTGAGTTCGTTTTCCTGTATTTATTGTGTACTATTTTCCGTATGTACTTCAGCCTCATTTCCTGAATTTATTCTGCAATTAGTTTAGTATGTTTATTCCGTGTTTACTCCAGCATCAGTTTCACTTTCGCATAATGTTTAGTGCATATGAGTTTTATTATTATTATTATTCACAAATATTCAACACGTCTAGTGTCCGTGTCTTTAAAGTAAGGATTTCTTTACGGAGGGTCTTAACTTTCACTGTATTAAAATAAGAGCTGTCGATCACTATCAAAAGATCAACCTAGCAACAACAAAAAATAATAATAAAGTTCAATTTTACTTATTATTAATAAAACGTTTTGGTAAAGTAACATTTCCACGGAATAAACCTGACGATCCATGCCTTGTGAGGAATTAAACAACAAACTGAACTGGGCCACGAACAAGGCGACCACCACCAACAATAATCATATGAATTATACCAAGATTAAACAAACTAAACATCAAATACGAGGGAATAACAATTAAACACTGAAATATCACAGTTATCACACCGGGGGTTCTATTCTATTAAAACACAGAGTTAATTTTCTTTCTTTTTTTTAATCATAAAACATGCAAGGTTGGTACAAGGTAACAATTTCATATAAACCACTGTACACTTGAAATGTAAAAGTCAAATACCTTTTGGCAGGGAGTTCGCACATGCACAAAGACCAGGCTTCATGCTGTGTTAGCCAAGATAAAATTGACATGCAAGCACACACAGCCGCAAGCTCTTTACATGTGTAAAACGTGTGCTGTACACATTGCTAAAAGACATAATTTCCTTTTGCATCTAATGCATAAATTACTTTGTGATAGCTAGAGAATAAAAAAAAATGTTGAGAAATGTCCCACTTAAATGTCCAATTCCGTGATCGTTCTCTTCATTTTGACAGAAACGTTGGATTTTTACCAAAAACGTTTCATTTTGTTATGGTTCATAAATTTCCCCCTTTATAATAATGACTGACTTCGTTGAGGTTAAAATGATCTCATGCTTTTGTGTGTTTCCCCCTTCTTCTTCTTCAGTCTATCCCTATCTGAAATATATGGAGCAAAGAAATAAAAGCAAATACTACCAATGCGCTATAACCCTATTCCCAAGCTGCAAAAATTGAACAAAAAGGTAAAAGTAATGTTTTACTGATGGAAGGGAAAAATCAAGGCCATAATCCGAAACAAACTGCCGTTTTCTGTAGATATGGATATTTCAAACCAATACAAGTTATTAAGGGGGAAACTCTATACGAAACAAAGGAACTCGCGGAAATTTCAGACACTACATGGCTTTGGAAGGTTCACTTAGAGGTGAACTGCGGTAATACTGACGGGAAAAGGGATCTAATCCGACAGAACCCGGATTCAAGGGAGGCGACCGCTGTCGGCCTGCAGGACTCGGGCAGCAGACAGGTTACAGAGCAAGAGACGGTCGGTATACAGAGTGAGAGCTGTGAGAGTACACCTTAGTACAGCCGACTACAGTACGCCACAACCACCTGCAACCACCACCCGTGTGGTTGCAGCGGTTGTAAGGACCACCCCCACCTCTGTGGAACACCACCTCCTCCTCCCGCCTGCCAACTACGAGAAATTGGGGTTGTTTCTTTTTCGTTGTTACCGAACCACATGCACATGCCGTTTTCGTGCAGTCTCACTGACAGTTCCTTTTGGAGGTTTTACTTGATTAAAGTTACTGAAGTGGCTTGCACTGAAAGCTTGAATCGACTGTTTTAATTCACTTTTTGAAAACTGGGGGATTTTTCGTCCTCTGTTGGGCTTATGCTGGATGGATTGTTTGTTTGTTTGTTTTATCTCACTCACTTATCTCTTGTTTCAACCAAAGAAATGTCTACATTCTTCAGTCTTGTCCCCCTTAACCTTTTCCCCGATCCAGAATCTGTTGGATGTCGGCTTACATTCATGCAACTCTGCTTATGAAACATCAAAAAAATATTCAAAGCTAGAAGTAGAACCCAAGACTGTCTTTGGTAAAACTAACCATGTGATCCAAAATTACTCTGAGCTAAGCATCCCCCCCCCCAAAAAAAAACAAAAAAATAATCATAATAATAAATAAATAAAAAAAGAATAAAATAATATTGACTTTCAACCCCTCCAACCTAATTTTGAGCTCATGAAATACTACCACCTTCATCTGAAAAAGGAAATATGACCTAAACGCCCTGAATTTGACAGATGCCAAGGCCCTTTTCCAGATGATGGCAGAGTATCCCCAGCCTATCCATCCTGCATGAAACTTGAACGGCCGGCAGGAAGAGTCTACTGTGCCACAGGGATGAGTGTGGGGTGGTCGGAAATTATTACTGATACCAGAGGAAGAAAGATCTGTCCTGGGAGACAGGGTCCTTACGTTAAGACACAATGGCAGTGGGAGCACCTAAAGCAGCTCTTGTGGTACGCATTTTTCTCAATCTCAATCTTTTCCATCGCGTATACTGTTTTCCCGCAGGCGCCACATTTCTCCAACTGCACAGCCACTCGCATGCTCTTGCTTCGTACCACCTGTCCACAAGATTAGTTGACTCAGCATCAAACCATCGAAAACAAACCAAAAATAAAAAAAATAAAAACCAGTAAAAGAAAATCCATTACGGCAAGTTTAGTGAAAAAAAAATGAACGTAATCAAAAAAGGGGAAAGAAATATGTTCTTAGAAATTAACTCGTGTGAAGGAAAGGAAAGGAACAAACTTAATCAATAAGGGTGGGGTGGGTGAGAGGGGACAAAAAAATAAAAGCACAAAGCCTATCACGAACGATCATGCAATTCACATATATTTCTAAATAATGACTGGCACATAAAGGGTTAAACAGCACCAGACAGATCAGCTTCTATTCCATTACTTCCAAATAGTAAAAATAAATTAGTCACAACATGAAAGCTGAACATTTTACAAGAATATAAGCGAAGCATTACGCTGGCTGTGCATATTTGTACACAAGACAGTTTACACTGTGGACAGTGAACAGCATAGAGATAATATGTATGTCATGCCAACATTGAATAGAGTGATATGTATCAATTTATTTACAAACTTCAACACAAAGAAACGAAAACAGCCAAGACTGAAAGAAGCACCAACAAAAGATGACCTCAACAATTATCGTGGAAAACACGACTAAGGAAAAGAACCATAGTCATGTTCACACCAAAGAAGTTAAGAGGAGAGTGCATGCACATTATACACATGAGTATGTTGGCTGCAAATTCAAGTATTGACTATTCCATACTAACATTAAGAGGGCAGTCTCTAACACTAGTAACAGTATTAGTGTGAAGCACAGAATCACATGCCTCGTTCTAATCAACACTAACCTCTTCCCTACCCCATGCCCATAATGAAACTAGAACTCTGTGGTTAACACTAGAGAGTGTGTCTACCAAGGACATTGAAAGTTTACAGATTTCACTTTATGAAACTTTTAATAAGGTTTAAAAAAAAATATGTGCAACGATCATTATTGGAAACAAATATTGAAGACTGTACAGTGACAAGAATGTTTGGTACAGTATCTGAAATCGTGGTCTTGTCTTTCAAAGAGATGTGCACGTTTCCTGCTTTGCTCCTGAATGTGTGTGTGTACCAATGCGTATAACCACAAAGCAGAGTCATGCAGGCAGGTACAAAGTTTGTAACTGTGTTCATCTAAAACCCCAACCAAGCAAAGATATCCCAACAACGCACTAGAAATATCATCTCATGCCTTTCCTCAGAGCTGACCACATGACCCAGTGCCTCAAGGATGGAATACTATACATGTACATATATACATGTACCATAAAGCAGAAGCAGTGTAGATGCAAGACTTGCGTGTGTACTCATCAGTTTGTGCAAGCTAATTTGTACTGATAACTTGCACATTATTTATGACTGCTACAGAAGGTTGAACTGTGCTCTTATCGAGCCTATCGTGTCCTGACTAATGCTACTGTTAGTATGTAAATGGAGCTTAATTGTTATCAAATTAGCAGTTTAGGGTTGACTCCCTAGTGGGCAGCTCAAATTTTCAAAAGTAAATTTAAGTGTCAGGAAAAACAGATGGGGGGGGGGGGGGGGGGTTAATGTTGTTGAAGAAAGGAAAGAATGACAAAGAAATTTTATCAAACATTTTGACCTAGTTTCATCTGAAAACTCCAAACAGAGAGGCACGCATATCAAAACTTCCGCAGAACCATAAACTTTTGTTTTACACAAGAAGATGGGATGGGTTGGGGGGATGGGGAGGGGGGGGGGGGGGGGAGGGTGTTAGTGCCTGTGGAGCTGTTACATGTATTTTCATTTCACACCAATCCACTCCACTGCTCATGCAAATAATGTACTTTGAAACATAACTTAGTCTCTTTCATGTCAGGGGGCATGAATGTAAACTGTTACTAGTGTTAGTAACCTACAGTTAGTACACTGAAATACCACCAACTTCAGCAAACCAGTAATGAACCTGTGTTAATGAGGTTAGCAGGTGATTCCTCAGATTGTCCTCAATGAGTTCTCCTATACAAGAAATCAGAGTCCAGGCTACTTGGGACACATTCCCAAACACTAAGGTAAACCAACGTAATTAACAATCCAAGGGACAAAATCAAAAAAAAAAAAAAAAAAATCCCTAATGGAAAACAAACCTGTTCTGGAGTTGATTCGCTAGAGTTACTATCTCCTGACGCCTAGAACACAAAAGCGGTGGTCACGGGATAAGCATCAAACACAACACAGTGAAATGAGAACTGCACATTAAGATGCTGAGTGTGCCGTCAGCATCCCTGAAGCAAGGGAGCACACGACATGAAAACTCACATCTAGCAAGGTCAAAGGAAAACAGTACTTCACAAACAAACCAGAGGGTGAATACTTCTTCTCACCAACTAATTCAATGCCATCATTTGATAAAAAGGTCCAGCGCCATGGGTGCGATATGCACTTAGACCTACACACGTGACATTAGTATTGCTTTCATACACATGACCAGATTTTTTCATTCAAATTTGTTATTTACAAAGTTGCCCCAGTGCCCTCATTTCAAAATCATAGGAGTTCAGAAAAAATACAATGTGCCAAACAAGTTAAAAGAAGCCAATACAGGGCACAACCTTTCTTCTTCAATCTTACGCAGACTTTTCAAACAACTGTCAGAAAGTTTCATGATCTCTGGTTTGTCTGTAGTCACTCACGGAATAAATCAAACAACATAATACAAATATATCAAGACATCCTCAACAGTCAAAGAAATAATTAACAAAAGATTTTAGAGCACAGAAACAAAAACCAAAAACACACTCTTACTTAGTAACAACAACTTTCAACCATACTGCAGCAGCAATAAAGTGAGGCAGGCCAAAAATCATGAGCTCTCTCCCATGAAAGCTTCTAAAGGGGTAGTATTCACATACTGCATGTATTTGACATGGCTGGTTCTAGAATAGGCTTTGCTGGGCGAAGATAAGTGCCGAGTGGTGTGGATTTCACAAGAGTTTTTTTTTTTTTTTCCCACAAACTTATATTATCTATCATCCACAAGCATTACAGGACGGCAAGTTGAGTTGGCTGTGGGATAAATCATCAAGGACGCTATATCCACTGTGGAGCCTGTGATACCATGTACTTCACTGTGTAGGCGAGTAGGTACCTAAGAGGAACTATGTCTGTGTATGAATGTGATGTCTGTACATATAATATTGTAGGCGCTGAAAATTTTATCTGTCTTGGTTGCTGATCACAAAACGGGCACTAATGCTAAACTGTGGTGAATCAGCTTTGCACCTGCACCAATGAAGTTATGCCCATTCCTTGTAAGCGCATGAAATTTTTACTGACCACAAAGCGTGTACAGAATTTTAAAACTCCCCACGCGGTACACCTACAGGCCACACAGCTTCCCTAGCACAAGTTCTGCGGTGATGGCAAATCTTTAGCAAACCGACATTCCGCAAACAATCCTCTTTCCCTCTTAATGCACACATGAACGCCTTCCCCTCCAGCCTCAGCAATGTGTCAGGTGGTAACACGTCATGATTTCACCCTAGGAGGATATGTCACAGCAACCCTAAGGTGGATGGGGGGACACTTTTCCATGTGTAAATGTTCACACAGCACTGAGATGGTTTTGCACAAGCTCAGGGGAGCCGGGGTGGTCGAATGGTAGAGCGCTGGACTTCTAATGCTCGGGTCGTGAGGTCGATCCCGGCTGGGGCCAAATATTTGTGCTGGCTTTTTCATCATTGCCCCGTCTTTGATATCACCCTATGTGGTGGAAAAAGGACGTTAAACCCCCAAACACCCACCCATACACCCACCCTTGCACAAGCTCAGGGGCGTAGAATCCGACTCCATTTTTATTTTTTTTTAACGTCATAGTTGTGCATCAGTATACAACAAGACGAAATCAACAAACCAAATTTACTGAATTTTCAGTGTTGTTCATGTATACTCTTTCTGAAAACCCCTTTCACAGGCTGCAATTGCATCGTATGCATGTCTAGTGCATCATTTCTGTGAAACACGTAGCTCACAGTGAGTCACTAAAAGGAGCATCCCTCTCCATAAAAAGCGGGATCAATGGAAACAAGTGCCCTGTAGCCCTGTTGGCTCTCGGGTATGGACGAGCTGAAGCATCCCTACGTTTTATAGAATCCTCCGGGGCCTACAGAGTGCTAGCACAAACAAAATCCGAAAACATTACGTTGTTGAAAGGAGAATGTCCATGGACGAATCTGGGAGAGAGCTCGCAACATATTACGGCACAAGACCATATCACAATATCATAGTTGAAACAGCTGAAACCAGTTTCAGGCAGCAGTTAACACAACAATTGAAAAATTATCCGAGAAAATTTTGAAGAAACTTTTTTTTTTTCAGTTGTAGTTTTCTTTTTCTTAAAAAAAAAGAAAAGGAAAGCTAAAGAAACAATTTTGGAATCAACTGGCAAAACACCATCATCAGAATTTTGCTTCCTAAACTGGTTGCACACTGCAAGAAACACACCACTTTCAAAACAATTCAAACTGACAGAGGCGCATTCACAAAGCAGCTTAATACATTAAACCCTGACACTGGCCTCAACAAGGTTAAACTTCCCAAGAAGCAAATCTGAGTCAGTGACTGCATCACACGAACAGTTGTGCAGTCTGAAGTGTATGATTATAAAGTCTTACACTTCAGATGCAAATGAAGTTAATTATTAGTAATTAATGTAATCTGATCTACTCCCCACTGATAATATAAACTGAAATACCCAAACTATGCTTTTGTATTTTTTTTCTAAAATGTTGAAGTTAAGCATACTTGTATGTATAAATGGCCTCCCTGTGAAACTTCCCACTGCCCTCACTTCCATTTCCTTCTGAAGTTCTATTCAACTGATCTGATCCCAAGTTTTGCATAAAATAACAGAACACTTTTGCCAGCTAGAAAGAGATAACAAGTACAACATTGGTACAGCTTTCTAATCAGAGCAGGGTTGAAGGGAACTGACGACAGGGTATACACAGATTTTTTTTTTTTTTTTTTGCAAATAATTATAAAATTGAAATAAATGGGGAAAGCTGGGTTTGCATAGGAAATGAAACTGGGAAGGGATGAAAAATGAAGAACTGAAGAAAATGGATCGAACTGAATACACATGTACAGAGTCATTTTCATTATGAAGAGTGAAACAAGTGTGCAAGTGGACAACTTTTACAATGATTTACAACAAACTTGATGTTGAGGGTAGTTTTGCATCTGTAGCTGCAACGTATAGATCAGTTTGTCTATGTCTAACACTTATTTTACACATACACTAGACGTGTACTTCACAATGGCTATACTGGATACACCTACAAGACTACGGTGCTATATTACTTGTGGTAGCACTCAAGTTGTTACTACAGAAGTAGGATATGTACACCATTTTCAATTTCATACACGTCTTTTTTTTATTTTATTATTCTAGTAGTTCTACAGACCATTTTTTACATGTGTACACAGTCTACATATACTGAGTGACTATGACTATACCACTAGCACATTGTACAGTATTGTAAGTGTAAGTATGAACAAAACTAACCCCATTACTCAGAAACTTGGGTCTACAGTCCAGTTTTCACAACACTACAGTAACACTAGACATCTCGATCCACTTACGACTGTCACTGTAAGGCAAATACCGACTACAATTCTCACAAATCTCACCTTTCGGCCAGTTGGCTGTGGTCTCGGAGACTCCTTTGAGGCCTCAGCCTGGATGTTGCGGAACTTGTCCAGCATTTTCTTGGTCGTGTTGGCCTTGGGCATGCCAGCCATCCAGTCTGTCTCCTCTTCCCGCGCCACACCCTCCAGTTGCTCTGGCTCGGATTCGAACACTGTCGCCTGTTCCTGCATGATAGGATGGGGAGATGTGCACATGCATAAATGATGAAATGATAGTGAACTAGGTTTTGGTTTTGCTCTTGTAATTCCAACAGTCAGCTCAAATGAAAAGCGTCAATGCTACAGTGTTGAAAATGTGTAATGCACAGAGCGTAATGATGAAATACTGAGTCATTTCACTCCAAGATTCAAATTCAAACAAAAAGTGCCAACACTGCAGGTTTGACAAGCATTAAGCCGCGTACACCATGCAGCTGCTGCATCACATTACAGCTGTGTGACAAACAAACATCAATTTCCCTATAACATACATTTACATAACAGAGAACGCCTATGGTTTCAGTTTCCGTCCTGTACACATCCTGTGTGAATGTATTGTGACACTGCCGCTGTGTGACAATGATCAACAGTACACACGAACTGCACTAGTCATCAATAATATATTGCGGGAACAGGAAAGTACAGCGTATGTAAAGTAACGGAAAGTACACGACCCCACCACCACTAAGTGTTATTGCTTGTAGTTAAGCCGATAAACGGCTATTTATACTAGACTTGTTTAGACTTCTGAATTCTCTTCAGTGCCTGCGTAGCGCTGACACTTTTTTCACTGCCTTGATAAGCGACAACTCTAGCCATAGGTGGTTACTTGCACGAGTTATCCGACTGTATACAAGCACAACCGCTGAAACGGTTGGTTCCACTGAGCAAAGTGTATACCCCTGAGCCGACAGGGCTACACTCTTTGGCTACTGTATAAATATGTGCTTGAATTTAAATACAGTTCACTAAAATTTGATAACTGAATCGAGACAGATACGAGAACCAAACGTTTAGCTGCAGTCAGAACACCGGTGTCCGAGGTACATTTTTTGGCTACTCTCTATGCTAGAATTTAAAATGCAGTGCACTAGAAATTGAGGAATTCAGGGCAGATACGAGAATTTTAAAACGTTCAGCTGCTGTCAGAACACCGCATCATAGCTCCAGCTGAACATGACTCACGCAAGCCATAACCGATAACGACACACACACACACAGGAAAAGGGCGTGCGGTTAGAGAAAACAAAACAAGAATGCCAGAGATGTGGCTGTGAGACGAGAAACCCTCCAGACGGCTCAGCGAATGCCGTCTGCTTTCCGGGATCGAGCACAAAGCCGACAGCCAGAACCACGCTGGCCACCGCTCATGTCACACACTTACCATGCTGAAAAATGTCTTGCATGAAAGCACACACTAGAGCAAGATACCCCCTCGTCAATGGTCAGCACACACTGACAAAGCAGCCGTGTACAAGCGGGGGCCGGCAAAAAGGATACAGACAGCCACAACACCACAGAGGACTGTGGAGACTGAACCGGGCGGCAATACAAGTGAACCAAGCCCACCAAAATTCACGGCCTATTTCCAGCCGGCAGCTGGCGGCTGGTGGAAATTCGGTGCGGTACACGCGCGCTGAACTGCACGAACAGGGACACCTGTCCTCAATGGGTCGACATATTTTTGGCGCCTGTGGGATGTGATTTGTTTGCTTGTGGTTTTCCCCTAAAATTTAGGAGCGTACACCGAAGATACGTTCCACGAAAACTCCTGTAAAGAAAACGTCTAGGTTTTCACGTCTTTGATTATATATGTTTATCATTTCTTTGTCCTGAACCTTTCCTGAAAATTTTTAGAACATTTGCTTAGCACCGGTGCTCAGTTTGCAACCTGACTTTCCCTGTCTTTCTTTACACATTTTAAACCCAATCTAATACTATCATCTCAAAGACTGTGCAAAAAACCCCTCTTCCCCCAAAAAGAGTGCATAACATGCCGTCCCAAGGTATTGACGACAGGCAGTGTGGTAGGAAAGATCAGTCAGATCAGTGAAGTTTAATGATGAGACAGGAAAGGAGTGGCCGGTGAAACCACACTGCGCGATCACTCTAACTGGGTAATCATCCGTCAACCATATACACGCCCCTAGGGCACGATAACAACTTTCTCCTTCCCGCCTTTGCATACAGTCTAACCAGCCCTGAAGCCACTGCCTTCAAACGATGAGGATGAGACGCAAAGCTGTTTGTAGCAACTGCAAGTGAGGGAAATGCGAGGGGGGGGGGGGTAATGAGGGGGCTGTCACTTAGGTGGGATATTGTACTTTACAACCATTTTAATAAACAAAATCATTAGACAGGTGTCAAGGTGATTGTAAAAAGGATCGCACTACATTATGGACAAACAAGGAAAACGTATCATTTGACAAGTAGCACAGTGACTACATTGAAGACCCAGCTTCAGTGTCAGTTTTGGGCTAATAGCTGCGCGCACGCACGCACACACACACACACACACACACACACACGTTTTTTTTTTTTAATTTAAATTTGGCCAGATAATGATTTGTTTTAAAACCCGCTGACGACAGGTTTCAGGGTGACTGTGCCGGAGTCTGGGCGCGTGCAGCATCAGCAGCCAGGGTTGAAAGGGACAGAAAGGTCAGCCTGTAGTGACCCCATAGAGAGGAAGCCGACCCTTATCAAGCTTCCTGATTCTGCCGATCACACGTAAAGGCGTGCACATTCTGGCTTGGAGCAACATGTATACTACAGTGCTGTCTGTGCGCATGGTGTATGTCAGTACTAGTACTGATTCACAGCTGTAGTCGAGTTCCTCTCTCTCTCTCTCTCTGAGCACAGCGTGTGCAAAATAATGGTTTTAGGACACACTTTAGTGGCGAAGTATATGACCCTGCACAAGCACAGTACCCCCCCCCCCCCCCGACACACACACACGCGCGCGCGCGCGCGCACACACACGCTTGATCTGCTGCAAGCACGCATTCTAATATCGCAAAATGGGCAGAATTTCTGTCTCCGAGCGCCTTCTTCAGGGGTACAAACTGATTTCGTGTAATCAGCTGACACATGCAGTGCACGGGCACTCACTAAGGTACTCGTGGAAATTCCAAGCGTTGTGTAACACTGACCCGACGATGCCATCTGGCGTGTGAAAAACGTGGGGAAGGGCTGTGTCCATTATTCCGTCTGCCTGAGCATGGAAGAGAGACCCCGGGGAGAGGCACAGTGAGATACACGTATTTCAGGATACTGGTACTGGCTTCAGTGAAGGCTGACGGCTATGATAACGTGCATATCATCTTACAAGCTGTTCTGCTGATTATGTTGGCTCTAGAAAATTAATAAGGAAATCATAAACGCAACAGAGGACGGACAGAGAGTGCAAACGAGACTGATTCTTCTCTGTGCACTACAATCGTCAAAACTGAAACCGAATCAGTCGCCGTGACTCGTCAGTCTCAACCGCCAAGAAAACAGTTATTTGACGAGCACTTGTGAGAGCAAGCGTGAGTACAAAGGATTGAATGACGCACGTGGGACGAAGGCAGACAGACAGCTGTGTTTAACCATGTAATTTCGCGCTCTCACAAAGTGAAGAAGTACAGGTTCCCTTTCAACAAAAGACAGACTGCTGTGAGTGCCCACACTGGTCATCAAGGGACCGGCGATGCGCTGAAGTGGCTGAATCACTGGGCCAAAGAGAAGTCAGTGTGGCTGGCGCGTGTGTACGTGTACTTAGTGAAAGCAGGCTGTGTAGGTCTGACCGCACATCAGTGTAGTAACTGAGACACTCAGTAACATGTCAGTATGGCTTTTGTGGTCGTCTACAGTCAATGAATCAGTAACAGTGCTGAGCACTGTTTATGTTAGCCAGTCAGTCACGGATGTTCCGTGCCGGCGTGTGTGTGTGTGTGTGTGTGTGTCAGTGCCGGTGTGTGCGCGCATCAGTGCGTCACGTGAGCGGTGAGCGGCGAGCGAGCGTGCGCTCAGTATGCACGTGTGTGTGAGTTTATGTGCGAAGAGTGTGCGAAATCATTAGTTCGATCAAGACGGAAGGTTCGTGACGGAAAACTCTGCGGTCCGGCCGCCTTACTGTATGTGGTCGACGAAATGCAAAATTCAGTACACACGCGACATGTGTGTGTGCGCGTGCGTGCGCGCGCGCGCGTTAGAGGGGAGAGAGAGACAGACAGAGAGAACGCTAGTGTAGTGTAGCGTATATATAACAGAGTAGTTTGAGCGAGAGAGACGTTGTGGGTACGCCTGGGTAATTAAAGTAATTACTTTCAAAAATAATTTGCAAACTAAATCCTAGTACATCCGCCTCTCCGGTCATTGACCGACAGTCTTCACCGCGGGCTGGCGGCAATGGGAGGATGGGGGGGGGGGGGCGGCTGAGTAGGGGACGGGAACTGAACGAGAGGGACGTTGGGGAGGGGAGGTGGGGGGACGCGTCAATCAAGCATGTGTCCGAACGAACCAGTCAATGATCTCATACATATTTTTCATAACGTAGACGCCGCATTTCACGCGCAGGATGAGACTGGCACGCACTTCTCTGTGTTCAATTTCTAAATGATGGTCACGGTCGATGCATTCCCCCTTCAGACGGCGATGCACGCATGACCGGAGAGAGAGGAAGGACTGACTAATACCAACCACACACCCTGCTCAATCAAAAGAGTGAATGTTAAAGCATAAAATGTGACTCTCGTGTCTGAAATACGTGTCCGCCACTGAAGTGGTTTTTCATTTATTCGGGGTTTTAACTTTTTTTTCTTTTTTTTCTTTTTTCTTTTTTTTCTTTTTCTTTTTTTTTTGGGGGGGGGGGGGGGGGGGGGTCGGGTTTGTTATTGGTGGTGCTGGTAGTGGTGGTGGTGTTCAGGGTTTTTATCCTTTTTTTCCCCTTCCTATCTTTGAGATGAAGAAACAGAGGACTTAAATACATCTCTACGATGAGACCAATCACACTCTCCGTACAGTGTATTCACTCCTATAGCCTATGTAAGTGTGTCTTCTCGATCCTCATCGGTTATGTACCGTACACTGTGGATACCCGCTGGACACGCACTGGACAAATTTGATTTCACGAGCTGCCACTCAACCCCTCCCCCACGTCCTCCCTTCGACTGGAAAACAAGCAACTGTCAAGTGACGGAAAGCTTGCCAACTGAAGTGTCTACAGACACGTACAGAATCACAGACAAAGAGGCAAACATGCAGACATTACAACAGACAAAAGGCGTCCGACGGTTTGAACAGAACTGAACTGAAAACTGAACTGAAAACTGAACAGAAAACTATACTGAAAACTGAACTGAGCCGTACACAAAACCACCGTCAGCTGAAGAAAAGGCCTCGGTGCCACTGACTAATTCGGTACGTGCTTACTGAGACCCTGTGTCCAGACGACGGTGAAACACTAATCCGCTGGCTAAGGGAGAATACCGGTAAATAAATAATGATATCACATACCTGAGGCTGATATTGCCCGGGCAGATCCATGGGTGCACGCTGCCGTCACTCAAGCCTGCCCCGGCCGCTGGCGACTTGGGCGTGCGTGGGCCCCGCTGCTGAACCACTCTCGGTTCCTCTCGCGGCGGCGTGAACTCCTTGGGCTTGCCGGAGGCTGTGGGCGAGATCTTGGCGCTCTCGGACTCCCGCTGTTTCCAGGCCGACACGAGGCTCCGCGTGAAGCCTCGCTCTGGCAGCTCTTCCTCGTACTTGGGTGGCTCGTCTCCCTTGACGACGTCCTGGCGCACTTCCGGTTGGCTTTCCAAGATCCCGCTCTCGGCCGGGCGGTTGTAGTCGGGAATGAACTGTTTGGGGGTGTTCTCGAACACGACGCCGTCGCTGGGAGGCGGGGTGAACTCCTTCTTGGCGCGCGGGGATTTGGCCGGGGTGTTCTCGCTGGAGCTGAGCTGCCTGAAGCGGTTGACAAGGTTCTTGGCCGTGCCTCTCTCTGGCAGAATCTCCTCCGGCGCTTCTTCTGACGTCACGACATCCGCGGCTCTTGTCGGGTTGCTCTCGTAGACGCCCGCGGTGCCGTTTTCTCGCGGCGGTGTGAACTCTTTGTACTTGCCGGGGGACGGTGGGGACTTGGTCGTCTTCTCCATTTCCCTGAATTTGGCGGCGATGTTCCTGGCTGCTCCCCGCTCTGGCAGGATTTCCTCCGGAAGCTGGTCGGACTTGACGACGCCCTCCCTGTCGGCCGGCTGGCTTTCGAACACTCCGGACTCGGCCCTGCCCTCGTACGTTTCCACGTGGCCTCGGGGCTCTGACACGAACTCTACTCTGCCGGACGTGTCTGGGGTTATCTCCCTCTTGCCGCGCGGCGCCGGTGACGGCGTGCCGCTGGACATCTGCTTGAAGCGCTGAGCCACGTTCTTGGCCGTGCCTCTCTCGGGCAGGACCTCCTCCGCAAGCATGTCGGACTTGACGACGTCGGGCCTCTCTTGGGGCTGGCTCTCGAAGACCCCGGCTTCGGCGTGGCCTTCGTATTTCTCCACATGACCGCGAGGCTCGGACACGTACTCCACCTTGCCGGTTCTGTCGGGCGTGATCTCCCGCTTGCCCTGGGAAGGTGTCGGCACGGAGCCCTGCTTCTCCAGCTGCTTGAAGCGGCCGGCGATGTTGCGAGCGTAGCCTTGCTCGGGCAGCTGCTCTTGCTGCTGTTCCCCGGCGTGCACCACGTCAGGGTTGTACTGGGGCTGGTTCTCGAACACCCCGCCGTCGATCACGTCCGGCGGCGTCGCTTCCCGCTTGATGCCGCTGCTCCTCTCCACCTGAAAATTGAAAAACACGGCGGTCCTAACAAAGGCTCGCACAAAGCACACATCAAAACCCATCTCTCATCTTATGCGTACAGTGTGCCATTCACGTGTAGCAGTCTTTTCTTTTCTCTGTGTGTGTGTGTGTGTGTGTGTGTGTGTAGGTGTGTGTGTGTAGGTGTGTGTGTGTAGGTGTGTGTGTGTAGGTGTGTGTGTGTATGCTTGACGTTATGTGTCACCGGTGTCATTTGTTTACCCAAACCGCGTGTGCTTTCTGTACTTTACTCCTGTAAGGCGCTCACAGATAACGTAATGTTACGCGCGATATAGCAGAGTCGTAGTAGTAGTAGTAGTAGCACGTGTAGTCGTAGTAGTATTTTTTATTATTACCTGGCCGGTGAGGAACTTCTCCCGAATGTTCTTGGCGGTCCCGACAGACGGCAACTCAGCGCCGATGTTCCGGTCCGATTCCCTGTCAAACATCAAGAAGTACGATGTCAAGATGGTGCAAATCGCTTTCAATTAAAAAAAATATACATATTATTGGCAATCAAAATTATAGTTAAAGTCCCGGCAAACTCACAATCAAAAGTCTCCCCCTTTTTATACTCTAATCCGTACAAGGGTCGAAACCCATCATTCCATCGACATCCCAGCACTGTCACTTGCAGCGATGAAGCCAGTGTATATTTTGGAACAGTTTCGCTTGCACGTATGCTCGAAATACTCAATCTAAACTGACTGCTTGCTTGTACAGTGCGCACGTACGCTAAACTGATTGCTTGACCTCTGAATGCGAAAAGGTGATGTATACACGCTATGCGCATGTCAGCCTACCAAAATTCAAATCCTCCTGTTCAACCGTCATTCTGAGACTAGCCGGCTGATATGTTACTGAACAGCGTCACGTAAAGCATTCAGTTGAGTCAGTGCCAGCGTGAGAGAAGCTGTAGTTGTCCAGGCGTCTACGTGAGTTGATGCTAGACTACACCACAGCTCTGGACGATCGGTGAGAATAAAAAATCTTAAAGACTGGGCCTTTCACCCACACACTGACAACCCCCAACCACTACGGGGGAGCCGGGATAAACCGAATGGTAGAGCGTTGGACTCTCAATGCTCGGGTCGTGAGTTCGAATCCCAGCTGGGGCCAAATATTTGTGCTGGCCTTTTTCTTGTTTTCCCCGTCTCTGATATCACCCCTACGTGGTGGAAACGGACGTTAAACTCCCAAACACCCACCCTCCCCCAAACACTACACCATGCACAGTATGACTGTGGTCAACTCGTACCTCGCCACGTCCGATCTCTGCCGGGGCTCGTTTTCGTACACGCCTTCTTCGGGCTCGTCCTCGTACTGGGGCTCGAAGGTGGTGGGCTGACTCTCGTACACGCCGCCTTCTGTGTGGGACACCTCCTGGCGAATGTCGATGGGTCTGCGTTGCGGGGTCGACTCCTGGGGTCCGCGTTCAAACTGGCTCTTTACGGAAGACATTTCTGAGAAGTGGAACTGCAACAAAAGGGATGGCCCATACTAGATGAGAATGTGTGCAAGAACATTCAACAGTGTAATATCCTAATACATGACAGACTATGACCGGAAGGGAGAAAAACATACTGGTATAGACGTTTTTAGTTTGTTTTTGTTTTTTTAATTTAAAATCATACCATAAACAAGGGTCGAAGAAACGATCAAGTCTACTCAACACCTCATCCTTCAAGACTGCAACTTCCTTCTAAACGTCCATATACAGACAAGTTCTGATATCCACTACGTGGGGGAAAACACATTACCATGACTTTAAAAAATATACTAGCTACCTGTAAGAAATTATGATACTTACATCTTCTCTCTGTGTGTTCTCAACTCCTCCACTGAAAGAAAGCAAATCATGGTTATTATTGGTAAAAACGGAAGGACAGATTTAAGTGAACACCACTACACCAGTCACAAGCACCTGGTAAGGAAATGTAACAACCAACATTCGATGATATGGTTATACTTCAGAGGCTGAGTACTCTGTACAGGTGCATGCGCGCGCGAGTGCATGCGTGCGTGTGTGTGTGTGTGTGCAAGTCTGTGCGCGCGTGCGTGCGTGTGTGTGCAAGTCTGTGCGTGCGTGAGTTAGTGTTGTCATTGTTGTTGCTGTTGAATTTCAGGCCACATTGAACAACGTGTGTGCAACAAACGAGAAAAGCTGGTAAACTAACGTATCTCTCAGAAAACGGAACAGGAAAAAGCTAACATAAGTGAACTTACCCTGATGTGGCCACACCATAGTCTCCCTCATGAGGCCAGAACCACCAATTCCCGAATCTGCAAAAACACGAAAACAATGGGATATGAGCCACTGATCATTTCGTGCGCAAATGAACATACCAATATAAATACAACAAACGATGGTGTCGTCCTGGTCTGATACTGCCGTTTGCCTGTTGGAACAGCGATGAGATTTTAAAAAAAACAAACAAACAAACAAAAACAAAACAAAAAAAAAACCCTAGGAATGGTTCTAGAACGAAGGGCGATAATTTTCTGCGCAGACTCCACTGAAAACTATCCACCTTGGTTATTGTGTCTGCGCTAAGCCTCGCATTCAGTTCGACTGAGAATGACTCGGCCATAATGATGGTCTGATCACTAGACAACAGGCTGGGCGTTTCGAGTCAAGGTTGCAAATTCTAATTCGGAATGAACACTGGCCCCAAACTAAGCAATTAAATGCGACACAAATCTGCCAAAGGCGTCAACCTGTAACAGTTACCGACAGACCACCTATGCATGTGTAAACGATCACAAGTTGGTTGTACTCAAGCTTTCTTCCAACCTAATTTTATGCAGCAACGACATCGGATCCCAACTACGATGTTCGCACCTACTGCCTTCCATTTCTGCTGATAAGCATTTTGTAGTGAAGCCGCCTTTGCATGGGCACGCAAATGCAACAGGGGTCACCATGCGACAAACTCATCGTCTTGCTAACTGATAACGACAAAAGAGCAAGCAAGCAATGATTACACGGCCTGCAAAAGAGCGAGCCATGCATTGGCTGTGTCCAGATTCCTTCTGTTTCTATCATGACCAACAACGATCTTCTCGCCTTGTGTCAGTAACGCAAAGCTGGAGAAGGTACGCATCTTATTTTAACTGTGACAATTACGTAAATGGCGCAACGCAAAGTTGATGAAGAGAAGAACATGAGACATTTTAGAAGGTGGTGTAAGGCAAGACAAAACTAGCAACTAGCCCTGGGTACTGTATGCTCCGCCTGACCTCGTGTCCAGAATCCATTGGTACCGTTCTCTGTGGACGACTTCCTCCCCATACTCAAACGGCGCATGTACCCCGAGTACCATGACCCTTTTCGAACAGGGGTGACGGGTGGAGACGGGTACTCCATGTCTTCCATAACGACGAATACAGGACAGCGTTGGAATTGTGTGTTGTCCAAAATACGTGATTATAATTCGGCCCACAAAAAGCTTCCTACCGTTCCAGATGAAACAGTCTGTTCCCCAAAATACGTGCTTGCAGTGGGTCCACGCCTGATTTTTCCAATAGTTTCGGCTGATGTTCACACAACAAAAGGCACTCAAAGTGCAAGAACAAGCTGCAGTTTTTGGCGTCCACAAATAATTATGTGCTGTCTTCATTCATTTCCAGTTCTGTCTTCTCGAATCGACAATGACTGGTCACTATTGTGTTCATAAACTGAAACACCTTCCGATAACTTGATTCTTTCAGTGCTTGATCACCCAGCCGGCTGCTGTTGCTGAAATTGTCGAAACTCCGCATGCGCAGATGGTCAGCTTTCACATGCTGCTGACCACAGCCAGTCTACATCCAAGCAGGTCAAAGCAATTACAATCATACACTCACTGCGAGTAGCTTATTTTGTGACTAAGCTGATACTGATGTACACGTATGTACTGGCAACCGAAGAGTCAAAACACCACCAGGAAGAAAGCTGAAGTACAACTTGTCAGATAATAATCATGACGCACTCGTGTACCGCAGTTCAAAGTACTGGCGATTTCACTCCAGGTGTAACTGATACAAGTCGTTTACAACTCTACTCAAGTGCAACAACTACTGCTAATACATCCACGGGCAGAAATCACGTTTCAACTTTCACATCCGTATCTCAGTGGATGGTACACTCCACTCCGCGAATCCTTCAACACGATACAGAAACCGTTGGCATACAGGACTTCGAACACACGACACGGCAACCGTGGGCACATGGAACATCAAAGGAGAGCAGTTCACACCAAGCCCAAGCACATCCGAAAATTCGAAAAAGAGATTACCACGCGCATGCATGCATCTCTCTACGCACATCCCACACGGTCGGTACTGAGGCAAGATAATGCCGGCCAGCGTGTTCTGAGATAGGCCGGTCAGTTTCACCTGTATGTGGGGAACGGCTGGTGTAAGTAAGGGCAGCGTGTTCAGGATGGTCAGTAGTGTGTAGGGGGAGAGGGTGCCGGGCTGAATCAGTGAATGCGTCAGCGTAATCAGAGCTTTCTTTACGTCACAGACTGGTCAGCTGGCATGGATCGGCTCACACTACCCCCGCCCAGGTGTTGCCTGCAAGATCATTTGCCTGATTTATTTCATAACTCGTGCATGTCAACGACGGTTATCCTTCAAGTTTTTGCAAAGTCTCAGGTTTGAGTGCAATTTCAAATGTACAACTATTTTCTAGGAAAGACAAATGTCCAGAACCACCCACCCACCCCCACCTCCTCCTCAGTATTGGTTGAGATATGTAGTCTCTTACTCTAACTCAATCCTACCAATTAAGTTCGGGGTTGTGCACCAGTTATCTTATTTAAAATAAATCATAATTAACGCATGTATGGAGTTCAATTCGGCTTAGTGGGGGTTTTGCACTTAGATTATACTCGTTTTTTGCTGCAGTAAGACTGAGCTGTCAAGGAACCGTTAACCGTGTCAGGGTCAAAACCCGAAAAAGTTACCAACATGGGGACACTTGTGCGCGGTACGAAATGTGTTAAAGTTTTGGTTTCAGTGTTTGTTTTGTTTAGTTTTGGGCGCTTTTCCTAGTTCACTAAATAAATGATAATGACAGTCCCCATTTCTGTATAGTGCCACCATCTTGCATTGCTGATGGAACTTGCAGACAAAAACTGCAGCCCTTCGCGGTTCTCGACTTAACACGTCAACCTGGGAGCGCCGTTACCTACAGCGTACTTAGTACAACTACAGCAGTTGGAACTGATTAAGGGTGAGGGCGGTCTATGGTACCGATATAGCAGGCCTCACATGGGGGTGAGTCAAGCACAACCTACTGGAAACCAGACAAAGGAGAGGGCGAAGTGTAAAATGTCAGCATCTGATCATCAGGACATCTAACAGTGGCAGTAATAAAAAAAAAAAAACGACCTGTGTTTTCAGGAACAGGTCAAATCGGTCATTTAACTGATGTCAGTGCATGCTGTGTCCTTGGCAGACTTTTTTTTTTTTCAAACATCTACTGATGAATTTTGTGTACCTCAGAACCAAATTAACTGTAGTTCTGTTGCCAAACAAAAGGGAGTTAATTTTGGAGATTAATGTCCTTTTCCCCGACGCAACTGCGATCGTGACATCACAGACGAGGGATGCCAGGAGAGTAAAATGATGAGTACAAATTTCTATCTCAAGGCCGTTGGCATTGAGTTCAAACCTCTACCAGACTCCAGCTTTGAGAAACTGAGATTTCGCCCAAAAGCTTGGTCTACACGATCACTTTATAGATAAATATTGTTACTGCGGAGGTGCGTGTTGTAGTAATGTAATTCTTCTATATAATAATTATGTGCCCGTTACCATGATCATCGTAACATATAGCGTGTGTGGTCTGTCTCGATAGCACAGAGGTCCCCTGGGGACAGCGTTACGTAGAATCATCACTCGCTCTGTTGTGCAATTACGTGTAACGGCAACATGTGGTCTGTGCCAGTGAAGCCAGGACCGGAAAGCTGAGCCGACTCGCATGATAACAGCACACAAGCTTTAGCGAGGGGCATGCTGCCACAAGGGAAGCAACTAATGCCAGCGCAAGCACACAGATTCGCCATTCGTGCAAGGATTAAATCCCTTGGGTGAGTCTCGCAGAAACCAGCTCTCTCTCTCTCATCTCTGCCAGCGAGGGCTGGGGAGAAGGTATGCGTACTGAAAGGCCAAGAAGTTTTATTCAAACCGCCTTAGCGGGTACATGAATCTGTAAAAGACGAGACAGTAAATTCACGCGACAAGCTAACTACTGCCTATGAACAGCCCAATTCTAGACTGATTTTTCACCCCCATGCACTGAGCATGCACCACCAGCTGAACTGACCTGCCAAGTGCCTTGGAGGCTGACCGTCGACGCGTGATTCTGAAAAGCAAACCAGCAAAACACACTAGAGTTGAGTCCGGCAACTGGCGAAGCACAGAAAAATATTTCCCCCAACACCCGTCCCCACCATCTCATCCCCTGCAAATGAATGCCGCATCGATTCCCTCCCGAAATCTTCTTCCTTCGTTAACACATTGCTGTGCCCCCTCCCCCCAAACCCACCCCGCCCCGTTCCCCAGACGATGGCGTGCAAGAGTTGGTTTGCGCAAGTCTTCCACAATCCTGAGAACGGCGTCATCCGTGAATGATTCACTGCAATTCAAAATACTCCATTCGGCCAAGGAAGGGGCGATTGGCAATTAAGTTCGTTAAGCGAACTTGTTAGATTGTTGTCTCGATGGCACAAGGGGTTCCCCACTCTGGGCTGAACGGCGAACGATTCAGCCATGCCAGTGAGACTAGGAGAAACCTACACACAAGTGTTGTATGTGTGTCTTGGACTATGCGCATGTTCAGACCAATCCGATATTAGTAAATGTTCTGTTATGAACCTAGCGGCAAGATCTTCTAACTTCAAACAGAAACAAATCAGAGGAGGCAACAACAAAAAAAAACACACACAAAAAAAGAGAGACGAAGGCACCAAATCTATGCCAGGCCAATTCTAGATGTGGCTGAAAATTCTTCAGCCTGATGACACATCACCCGACATTAGAAGATGTGTCACAGTCCCATGCACAGATCTGTTTCAGACGCTACAAGTACAAGTTTTATTTTAGTTCCCTCATCAACATCCTGAGGAGAAGCATCCCCCTCCCGCGCAATTGTTGTGTCATCGTCTACATTCCTGGCTATTTTCATGTGCCTTCCACGCAGCACGGTCGGGCTTGAACTGAGGTGCACGCGGAGAAAGCGGTTGGGATGGGAGGATTTGGGGGGGAAGGGGAAGGGGGGTTGGTGGGTAGGCATTGCCAAACAGGTTGGGGTTCCGCTTCTATTCGGCTTGTACGCCGATCAACAAACTCTTTCTGATGAGTGAAGCGGTCACAGAGCACCAACGCCCCCACACTACACGGTACCTATCCAGAAGAATCTGGGGTTGAGCTATTCCGTCGGCCCCGTTCATTCCTTACGATGTCTCACTATGGTAGCTGAATAGTCGTGTGTACAATCATGTGCTCACTGACAAGAACAAGCAATTGTTGTGCACTACCTACCACCCTTGAATACTGTAGCTTAACCCAGCTGACAACAAGTCATGCCTCATGAACTGGCAAGAAATGTAACTATGTAACTAACTATGCCAATGTAGGGAAAAGGAAGCCAACAGCTTGTCGGAATCCTTTACTGTGTCAGAATGTATCTATGCCTCACTCCTTCGCAAGTGACTTGAAACTGACAAGACTCAGATAGCAACACAAAAAAAAAAACACAAAAAAACAAAAAAAGCTAGCACACAAGAGGCCGGCTACAGTAAGACACTTGGAAGGAGGGGACGGGAATGTATTCTGGCACGACAGACGCTTTTGCTTATGCGGAACTTGCAGAATGATGTCCTAGTGACCTGAATGTCAGGACATTCACCTCTGGTTCTACGGGATGAGCGTAGTAAAAGCTATTACCGTGGGTAGCCTTCTCACCGGACGCTGTCATCTGACATTTACCAGCAACACTAGAAGGAATTTGCCGTCCATGCCTATGCGGTCGACAGAGTTTTGTCTGCGAAGTCTACGATCACTCAGCACCAAAGTTCAGTTCGGTTCACTTCAAGATGATTTCTCTACTTTCGGAAACGTCCATACGCGCTCCACCCCATGTCTCAGACGTCTCCGCAGG
The DNA here is from genome assembly GCA_018292915.2 of Batillaria attramentaria. Taxonomy (NCBI): domain Eukaryota; kingdom Metazoa; phylum Mollusca; class Gastropoda; family Batillariidae; genus Batillaria; species Batillaria attramentaria. The sequence goes on along the minus strand of JACVVK020000130.1, from coordinate 1,050,145 downwards.
GTCGTGTTTGAGACTGTTTCAATGTTGTTTAGGCCACAAGGGCCCTGCCTTCAGGTTCGACTGTCGACCACTGCATCGATGGCGCGTGTTTTTGCAAGCAACATCGGCACTAAAAGGAATAATTCACAAACCTTGGCGAATCAAACGTTTGATAACGTCCACAGAGAGTGTGAGTTTTTAAGCCAGAATACTAATTCTCACCGAACGTCCACAGAGAACACCTACGCCGTTCAATATACAACAAAAATCTACGAACAGATGGTGACAAGGGGAGTACTTCGGTGTTGTGACCAACCATCCTTCCCAATATTAATGCCCCCCCCCCCCAAAAAAGTGAATGTGATGTCAGCATTTAAGCACTTTGTATATTGTATGGGTCGGAGTATAAACCTGATCACTGAATACCAACCTTTCACGCCAGCTCGGAAGACAATGCAACCCATGTACAGTTCCAAAGCAACCACACGAACACGAACTCGCTCATAAAGAGGCGCTTTAAAAACACATACAGCTGTCAGGACGCCTATCAAACACAAATGTCACACCAAATACCGGCTTGTACACGAGGACACGTACATAAATGTGCGAGAAATGCTACAATCAAATGACTCACTGCCACAAACCGTTCAACAGTTTCATTTGTGCACGATAATTCTGTGTGTGTGTGTGTGTGTGTGTGTGTGTGTGTGTGTGTGTGTGTGTGTGTGTGTGTGTGTGTGTGTGTGTGTGTGTGTGTGTGTGTGTGTGTGTGTGTGTGTGTGTCAGCTGTAGAAAACACCTGTTTCAGCTCTCACTTGTAAAGTTACTGCAAACACACCTAGTATCACCGAGTTATCGCAAACTGACGCACACATTCGCACTTCAGTTACGATCGAAAGCGCACAGGTGGGTCTGTGTTATGTTTGTGTCTGTGTGTGTGCGTGCGTGCGTGCGTGCGTTTCAAATTCTGGCTGGTACAAACCTGGCAAAACACGACGAAACAAAAATCGAAATATCCACAAAGCGATTGTCAATAACATCGTTTCAGATCAACAGCTTTCAATGTCCAAGGTCGAAGCAAATACTGCTGCACTGTCCCTTTCTTTATACAAGCGGAAGCAGTCTATGGTGCGTCCACAGCCTTGGGTGCACATTTTGCTTGAGCCAATCAAGCGTGCCCATATCAATATTTCACACCATGACGACTATTGTCTCTGGCTCCATACCTTACGGCTGCCATACACAAGTGTATACTGTGGACACTGTCTCTATGTCTAGCTTCATCCATTTTCCAGTACCTCGAAACCGTACTGTGGACACAGCGTCTGCTCCCTTTATCATGCAGGTCCGTCATCGGTGGAGCAATCAGGCAGAGTACTCACCCACCAAGCAGATTCTCAATAATTAAGACGATCTCTGTGTACGGTCATTTCAATCCTGCACAATTCCTCGCCTGTCTAAATACACTCAACGAGAGTGGACAAAGGAGACTCACCTGATCGATGTGTTAAACAGACAGGCAATACAACATAGCTTGTCAAACCGGCCTCACTGAATAGCTATGTGACGTACGTAGCCATGACGTCACGGAGGGTGTTATGCATTTAGTACGGTGAGGGATTTTCACAACAGTTACGACAGAGAAACGCCCACTGACATAGTCCTGGTCGAGTGGAACTTGCAGGCGAAGTGCATGGGGGAAACATACAACTGCTAATACACAGGACAGTGCACAGACACTGTTTATGCTGATAGAAACACCCTTGAATGTCCACGTCTTTCACCATCTGCACAACTCTTTGACTTTACCTAACCACACTCGTCTTTACGAAGCCTCTGTTCCTTGGACTTGATGTACCCGATACGTTAAAGGTGACACAACTGACTACCTATACAAATCACGACAAAAATACACTAACAAGAAAAGAAACGTCCGCGACCGTAAAAGAAAAATGACAACTTTCAGAAAGGCTTCCGTACTATTCTTACTGCGCACGGCCATCGGCGCGACTTCAAGAGATACGGGGGTGGGTGGGTGTTTGGGGGTTTAACGTCCTTTTCCACCACATAGGGTGATATCAAAGACGAGGCAACGATGAAAAAGCCAGCACAAATATTTGGCCCCAGCCGGGATCGAACTCACGACCCGAGCGTTAGAAGTCCAACGCTCTACCATTCGACCACCCCGGCTCCCCACTTCAAGAGATACATTACGGTCGGACAAAATCATGAACGACAGAATAAAGAAATACCGTGAAAACCCCTCGTCAATACCTCGACCAAATCGTACTGCAGACTGCACAAACACATTCGATAACACAGTCGTACACTTAACCTGAAAAGCCTTTACATTTCGCGTCAATTGAACGCCCAATAAAAGTGAAAACAGCAGTACCGTTGGCAATAAAATCGTACACTTACCCTGAAAAGCTATCAACGAACGTGAAGACAGATGGACGTACGACTTTCTCTGTTCCAGCTATTGACACCCGACAGAAAAACTTGCCCTGTGACTTGTCCGCCCGTCACCGACACACACACACACCACCTTGACTCCTGGCCCGGCCCCCACCTTAACACAACACTCGCCCGCCGCTCCTCACACACATTAAGGCACAGCAGCGTAAGCGGGCAGTGTAACGGTGCTTGGCTCAGCAGATTAACGGCTCGATAATCCCCTTAATCTACTAACAGATCTTTGGCTTGGCGCCGCCTTGCGCCTTGTAAGTACGCTTGCCGGCAGTGGCAGTGGTACGAGTATACAATCAGTCGACTGAATGAGTCTGTTGAAACTGGGACACTGGTGTGCAGAATCGATTTTTATGGCTCTGAAATCTCTCCCTACTTCCTAGGCGTGAGAATTAAACCAAAGACCTTCTGTGCTGTTTTGCTAGGCTTAATTTTCATACAACTAGTCCATATTCCAGAACCGCTTCAGTTGTGCTAGCTGGGAAAATAAACTAAATTCCGTTATGGAAAGTATTTTCAATTTTCTACAGAGAAACGAAACACACCAGGCACGGGTACTTCAATACAGCTCTCAACAGGACAAGAGTACAACTGTTGCCGACAAGCACAAACCAAACAAAAGCAACACAGCACAATTATCTACTGACTAAAGATCGACATGAATAAATCTGTGAAAATTTACAGCACTACATGGATAGCTGCGAACGTTTCAAGGCTGGCTTTCAGACACCGTGCTGTTGCTCCTACGTGTATCGTTCTGCATACATTTCCCAACTTTGTCATCTAAATTCAACCATGCGACAATGATATTATTATGGGAGGGAAACAGCTGAGTCATTTATCTGAATTTCAACAAATCTGCGTTTATCATTGCTGTTTGTCACACTGCTAAACCTAGATGCGAACCTTGAAAATACACAATAAAAACCTATGCCTTAGAACTATTGAACTAGAAGAATGTTCTGCAAGGTAAATGAACCTATACACGACATACTCACGGGACCTGACTTCCTAACACAGCTCCATTCAGCGGAAAGCAGTGGCGCGTGATCGTACCTGCCAGGTATAGCAACAAGTGTGGGAACCAACCACCCTGCTTCAACGTACAGTGGACTGGTGGTGTACAGTTCCCTCTTGGGTAGGCGCTATATAGTGTATGTGTAGCGAGGTGACGTATTCACTTCCTGGTGTCTCGATCACAATACTGAGTGAGTGAGTGACAGGTACTGCCTGAAATAGACATTTCGTCTGCTCTCTGTCCGACCCTTTCTATTGTGTGTGCCTACCAGAGGTCTATGTTATATACCTCGTTAGCAAATCCATTGCAGTGTGTGTGTGTGTGTGTGTGTGTGTGTGTGTGTGTGTGTGTGTGTGTGTGTGTGTGTGTGTGTGTGTGTGTGTGTGTGTGTGTGTGTGTGTACACTTGTACTTTCTATGGAGGCGTCATACACCAGTGTTAAATTAACGGAGTCTGTTACGTTCAAACATATCATTTCATATCAGTTGTGTAAACTGTGTGTGTGTGTGTGTGTGTGTGTGTGTGTGTGTGTGTGCGTGCGTGCGTGCGTGCGTGCGTGCGTGCGTGCGTGCGTGTGTGTGTGTGTACACTTGTACTTTCTGTGGAGGCGTCATACACCAGTGTTAAATTGACGGGGCCTGTTACGTTCAAACATATTTCATATCAGTTGTGTAAACTCACTCACTCTCTCTCTCCCCCCCCCCTCTCTCTCTCTCTCTCTCTGTGCGTGTGTGTGCGCGCGCGCACTTTTTTTTAAAGGCGCTGCCACACGCCAATGTTGAGCTGAGCCTGTCGACTCCATTCAAACGTTTTATTTATCACTGCCCTGTGCTGGCCAGAATCAATATCGCAGGAGAGCGTTAGAAATCAATGTGTACGTTTCAATGACAGGTAGGCAGTCAATACAAAGTAGGGTAAAATCGTGTCCCCGCTTAATCACCCCCAACTCTCAGAACCTGCTTCCACTACAGGTAACTTCTAACCTCTACATGCCGACCTCAGACGACCGACCGCAAACACAGAAGAGATAACGCTTTCAAAGAAACAGATCTAATCAAAACGTACCCCTGAGCTATCTTGCGCCATTCTTCTGTCCCATGATTATTCATGAAGATAGCCCGTATCACTTGGTCAATGAACCGGAACCGTTAGATACGCATCGACCAATGTCAGTGTCTCACTTCTAACAATATCTTGTGTCCCCATTTCCTTCCATACAAAAAAATAAAAATAAAAATAATTCGAAAGATCACGACAAAATGAGCCTTACATGCTACACTGCAGTGTATGTGGCTGTTTTATGTTCGGAGAGCAATATGATCTCAGCTGGTGAAAATGACTTTTTAAAAGCGGCATCTGGCAGGATGCGCAACTTCCACCGTGTCAAAAACGTGTTTTGCGCTGATGCTGCCACTGTTGAGTCAGTGGTCCTTTCAAAGCGTATTTTAGAGATGTGTAAACTTATAATATAGCTAGTGACCACGTGCGAGACGTGCACTGAGACGGACACTTGGCCGTAGCCGTTTGATACAAACGGGCCACTTCACTTGCAAGTGAAGTGTGCGGCAGGCGAATGTTTTGGCTCATAGGCCTATCTGAGTAACGACGGTCCCAAAATGGTTCGTATTTTGCACACATCTGAATGGTGTCATGTTCTTGTGACCGTCATAAGCCTAGGTCGGTCTGTAAGCTTAAACGACCTGCAGGATGCACGTATCTTTAAATTATACATGACACACCTGCAAGATGTTTCTGCTCTAAACTAGTACATACACCCAAGGCGGTGACAACGCTAATTGCAATTCTGAAGTTGACAGTGGTCAGAAAGCGTAAACAGCGTGTATCCGCAGTGGTCCAATTATACGCAGACTGCGACACACAGCTGTCGTAGATCGTAAACTGTCTACCTTTCTGATTTTTATCAGCTACGGTCGGGGGCTGTCTGTGTGCGTGTGTGTGGGTTGTGCGGGTTGCGCAGATCAGACAGCAACAGATGTTTCATCAGTTTTCGCTTGTTTTGGTAAGGCGCCCAAGATAATGAAGTTAGAAGTTTATTACTATGCTAGAGGACCCCATTCCCCGTTACACTGTGTGCCGGCTCAACTGTTGCTGAGTATGCAAGAATTTATCTTCTATCTGCTGAACTACGCTTCTGTGCATCACGTGACGAAAGCTGGTTGTTGGTTTAACGTCCTTCTCCGCACGTAAAGGTGATGTCAAAGACGGGGCAACAAGGAAAAAGCCAGGGCCCGCACGTAAAAGTCGAGGTTAGGGATTTTAGCCCAGGGTTTGAGTCTAACCTAGCTCTACGGTAATTTTTTTTTTTTTTTTTTTTTTTAAATCACGAAGCGGGTCCATTCCACCACGGTGCCTAAGCCGTTAGAGAAGGATTTTTTTCTTCCTTTCTTCGCTTCCTTTTTATAATTTGATTTTGTTTCGGGGTTTCTTTTGTCCTAGTCTGGGTTTATAGGCCCGTAGCCGTGGGTTAAATTAACCTCCACTTTTACATTCGGGCCCAGCACATTATTTTTTCGGCTCCTAGCCCTGACGTGATGAAGTGTTAATCACACTGCAAGGACCCCCATCGTTCATCTAACTACACCGCTAAGTAAAACGACTGAAATGACTGCTAAACTGAAAAAAACGAGTGCTACTCCCACAAACCTGACAAAACGATTTCACTTCAAGAAAAAATACAAATACCATGCAAACTTACTCTCACACACGACGACGGAACTTCAACACAATACGCTTTTCCTCTACTGTGTTCCAATCGTGACTCTGCTTATATCCCACAACACTGAAACACTTTTCTTTGACAGACAGTGGGGCTTGGAACCACCAAGTCTAGCACCACTTCCTCAGTGTTAATTTCACAGACAATGCGAGTGGGAAACAGCCGTGAAGAATTACCTGTGTGCCACCGAAATACCGGTTCGGTGAATGCGTGCTACGTTTTTCCCCTACATACAGCAATCAACCCACAGGCAGTGTCATGAGGTCGGAGGGAGCACGGCCGGGGGGTCAATCAAGATGGCAAGGAGTTTCCGGTGCACTCAGTGTTTCCAAACAGTAGCATCGACAGGACAGTATATCCAACGAGTGTTTGGAGTTTCAAGCGAGAGTATCACCAAGTGTTTCCGACGGCATTCGATTTGTGGACGTGGAAGAAATTAGGGGCCTTTTTCTGTCAGACAACTTTTAACTAACAATGCAAAATTGTGTGCATGCTCATATTTCGGACAGTTGCATGTGGCTTTACGTGAAAGAAACCGTTGTTAAACTGTTGGATCGGTGTGCACTGGAAACACCCCCGACCATTTTGACTAGCCCCCGCGGGGAGGAAGCGAGAGACAGAAGTGGCGCGGAAAGATGGGGGGGGGGGGGGGGGGAGAGGGGGGCAAAGGGTGCCTGACCTACAGTGGTAATGGGAAATGCTGATGCTGAAGTGTGCGAGGCTGAGAGGTATACCGTTCAGTTTCAACAGAAGTCCCTGACTAGACATGCATGCTGCTGTGCAGCGCACCTCACAGTATTTGACACCTGTCTCATTAACAGGTGTATGCATGATGGGAGTGAATGGGGGAGGGGAGGAGACAGTTACTGCAGAGTGTTGAAGAAGAGGTGGCGGGTAACGGTGTGTGGTGTTTGGAATGTGCAATGTCGGCATTCACTGTCAAGTCATAGGGCACTCTCCTGTCGCCCCCTTGCCCCCCCCCCCCCCCCACTCCACTCTCCAGCGCTACGATCGGGCGTTGGGGTGGGGGTAGGGGTGGTGAGGATTTAACGTCCTGTTCCACTATATAAGTGATATCAAAGACGGGACAACAAGAAAAAGGACGGGACAACAAGAAAAAGGCCAGCACAAAATAATATTTGGCGCCAGCCGGGATTCGAACTCGCCACGCCAGTAGTTAGGGACATGACAGTGGATGGGAGGGGAGCACAGGAAGGAGGGTCAAAGGGGCAGCCTTACCGCCCGCTATATACTGGCATGTCATCACAACCTCGAAGAAGACCAAAACGAACTTCGCTGTCTCTTTCCACTCCCGCTCCCTCCCCCTCTTGTTTCCGAACAGTGACTACATGTTGCACAACTCGTAGGATCGCTTCAGATCTGCGCCAACCGACAATAAACACCGACAATGCACCGACATAAACTGCAGTCGCCCGAACTTCAAAGGAACGGACTCCAACCAAGCTTGGAACGTGCGCGAAAACTTACGTGTGAAAACTAAACCCGGTTGCTAACGTGTACGCATGTACGTCTACGGATATGTACATGCCTTAGGAAGACGATACATATGAATAATCGTATTCTTTTCCGTAAAAAAATCAAACGCTTGCCTGCATTTTGAACAACATTCTACGTCACGAACTGTTAACTACTAAACCCGGTTGCTAACGTGTATGCATGCACGTCTACGGATACGTACATGCATTAGGAAGACGATACATACGAATTCGTCTTCAGTAAAAAAAAAAAATCAAACGCTTACCTGCATTTTGAACAACATGCTACGTCACGAACTGTTAACTACGTGCAAATGTTGTCACTGTATCACTGCCTGTAGACACACAAACTGCACAACAGGAGCATTCCTACCAGTAACACCGACACAGAAAGGGGGGCGTGTCAGTCAGTGTGCGTCTGTGCGGCAAAGGGAAAGCAAAGCCGGTATAATCAGAGGTGCGAAACCGGCTGAACTTTGTCTACAGCGATAGTCCAGATCGTGTCGTTTTAATTAAGGCGAGTTGCGTAAGCCCCGCACTTACAGCACAGGTTGTTTCTGATAACGGTACAACAACAGAGTGGTGGTGAGTGCGTGAGTAGGATGACTCAGTTCGGAGCGGGTCCGTGTGGATGCGTTGTCTAGGCACGATTCAGTCGAACAAACTCCCGAAAAAGGAAAGACAAATTGCTGTTTGCTCAATTGGCTACGTACACGAGAGCATGTCTAGTGTTTTGCGCGAATGTCACGAGCCAGGAATGATCCAACCCACCCACCTCCTCCTCCCTTTAACATCTTCACAAGGGGTATCAAACAGGGGTTGGTCGGTGTCAGCAAAATGTTCCCTACAAACACGGGTTACCGCATAATTAGTTTGTCGATAGGGTTCTTGCATCAATTTGCCTTGTCTGTTGGTTTAAATGGGTTAATACCACCATTTTTTGTGCTCACAGATCGTTCTGTGCTGTTTTCACAGCACACATGGACAGTGACAGCGTCTGTAATGCTGGCACTGAGCCAACAGAAGCGTACTCGATGACGCGGCGACCACACTGAGAGCTCCAGCAATGTAAAAAAAAACAGCCGTGGAATTTGAATGTTAGACCGCTCGCGTAAAGTGTAAACAACACTGTATCGCATTAACAGCTGTACTAATCATCAAGATAGGCCTAAGAGTATTTCGAGCGTACAGGCGCACTCACGAGCGAAACTGTTCCAAAGCATAAGTTACCTGAGCAAAGAATGAATTAGCCCGCTTAATATCTCACGACATAAATTCGCCATTGTTCTAAAGCGGAAAGCGACTGAACTTAAAACTTTTTTTTAACCCTCTGATTAGAAAGAAAAAAAACACCAGCAAGTGGTCAAATTCAAGTCTGCCATCGACAAACAAAAAATATAAAAAAAACGGACCTTGTGTCGGATTTGCCCTTCGCTAACGGTTCGGAAGCTGTCTGCATGGACAAGAGTTCTGATGACTTTTTTGTGGTGGCGACGTCAAACCCACCTGACACAAGGGCGGATTTCAACCTCTCCCCCATCAATGCAAAGTGTTTGTCCAACTGCTCGCAGCTCCACGTCGGACAAACGGAGTTCTTTGCTTTCCACCCCATCTCTCTCTCTCTCTCTCTCACTCTCTCTCTCTCTCTCTCTCTCGTGTGGACAGCCCCCAACCCTCACCCTAACCCCAAACACGTCCCAACAGCCCGTATCGACGCCAACCGGCTCGGGAAGTTAGCCTGGCTTGACTCGATAAAACTCGCGTTTTTATATAAAACCACACCGTCCCAAAAAAGACGCGATTTATTCATGGCATAACGTAACCTGCAGCGAAGGAGCAAGATCCAGTGACAACATCCCCCATTCAGCAGATGCTGAGAGTGCCATTCAGTCTCAGAAGGGACTCGGTCAGGGACACGTGTAAAGGGACGCAAGGGAGAAGAACCATGCTGACAGAGAGCACATTCTTTTCCCAGCGAGGCTGCGATAACATCTATGTCGGGCCACTTCAACATGTTTTGTTTTGTTTTTCAAACTGTTATCGACTACCCGTATCTGCTACTGACTCCCACACGCTGAACGAATATGCAGGTACGGCGAAAGATCCAAGGCTGCAGGTATGTATATTTGTTCACGCTGTTAGCGGGTTTAACGTCCTTTTGCACCACATAAGGGTGGTACATGTATCAACGAGGGGACAACGAGGAAAATCCCAGCAAGGATTCGAACTCGATGACATGAGCACTGAAAGTCCAATGCTCCACACACTCGGCTATCCCGGCTCCCACGAAGCACCACCGTGAACTGTACACAAATCGATTTAGAGATAGCATTTTCTGACTTGAGGTGGCACCGATCGGCTACTCCCGGAAATAATTTAAACCTTGAATGAACGTTGAAATTCAACGGGGTGTTTGTTAGCACAAAATCACTGTCAGGACCCTATACTATCACGAAAACGGAAGACGCAAGGTCAGTCAGTAATATGGACAAGCGCCATTCTTCTTGGATGAACTGCTGTCAAATTCTCCAGCAACTGTAGCCGACTCTGCCTTTTTCGCCCTTAACACGGTACAAAGCATTCATTCTTTCACTACTTGTTTGCACTGGCTCATATACATAACTCTGTCACTCACCGTTTCCTACTGCAACAATCTTACTGTTTCTTCATGAAAATTCACGAAAATTCCCATTTTACTGCGATTTCAACCTCTGAACAGACTACTCCTGCATTTATTACAGGACACTGACGATCCGCCAAATGCGCCTACAGGAGAAAGTGATGGTAAGCTTTGAGAGGAGGGCAAAAGTGTAAGTGAAATACGACTCCACACCTCCTCACTGCGGCGCGCGCTGTTTCCACATATAGAGCGAGCCTCCCCCCACCATCTACCTGTGTGTCTACCTGTTCCAACTTCTCCACGTCTGCTTAGCTGACTCACTGTGCCAGAAACTGTCTTGTCTGCTAGCTACTCCGAGCTTTACTGTGAGCGCAGGTAAAAGGCAACACATAATACACCACCACCAAACTCAAGTTCTGTTTACACGTATTACAGAACGAACGGAAGTGAAAGTGGTTGTTCCATGTCAACCTGACCAGGTAAATGCGCTTCTCTGAAAATTACCAGAACACACAAGTTTTGCGACGTCTTAAATAAATTAGACAAAAGTTTAATAGTAACCAGCATGATCGCCACATGCTCAAAAAAAATTAAAATAAAAATTAAAAACCCACGGCTGCAAATAAGCGAGGTAATTTCAGCCTTTTAAACGAAGGAAACAACAATACAAAGGAGAAAAAAAAAAAAAACAGCCGGTGGGAGGGGTTGGGAGGACTGTTTTCCGGAGAGTCAATACAGTTAGCTCCAAAACAACCAACCAACATGACCATTGCCCGAGAGGAATAGGGGGTGGGGGGGGGGGGGTTCATGAGCAAGTCTTTCCACACAATGTCATCGCGAACGCAGGAATTCGAAGGAACGCAGTGGGAAAAATGTGAAGCAACAAAACATGAATCGTAGCAACGTTTACAGGCTTTTGAAAGCGTGATCGCCTGATCAATTCCTCGTCAAAAAACAACATGCTTCACTGTCCAGCATGGGCACATGCCGCTCTGGGTTGGAAAACCATGGGAGATAAGTTCACCGGATACCGTCAGTTGGAAAGGTAAGGCAGAGAGACACGCACGTGTGTCTCTCGGTAAGGAAACTTCAATCGTTCAACCACAAACTTACTAAATGCAACTCGTCTGGCCTTGACTCCGGGCCAGGGTGGACGTCGCCCTGCAACAAATGGTTGCCTAGAAACCGTTACAGTGGTTGTCAACCACTTGCTTTTAATCACAGTCTCAGGACCGGGGTCGATTGCAATTGGGCATGACAAAGATTGTATTGTCTTTCATGCAGACCGTCTCAACTGGGAGGGTGGATGGGATTAGGGAATTTAACGTCCTTTTCCACCTAGTATGGGTAACATCAAAGACGGGGCAAAGGCCAGCACAAATATTTGGCCCCAGCCGGAGTTCGAACTCACAACCCCAAGCACTGAACGTTGAAACGCTTGTCTCAACTGAGAATGCGCTTCTGAATGTATTGCTGACTTCCAGAAGATAAATGATTTACAGAGTACATTGTAGCAGGCAGCAACTAACGGTGCCTGTCATCAACGAAAGAATGTTCGACAAACAATTCTGGCCAAGCCAGAGCAAAAACAATCAGCAGGGAAACATCGCGTTGCTAGGCGACGTAGTGTGCAAGAAAAAAAAAAAAGTTGCGGAACGGATGCGAAACGAATTACCCACCTCCCGAGCTAAGCATACCTCCAAACTCAGCCCAATTTTTGTCTACTAGGTTCGCGTAAGTCTGACACTGCTTTAGATAGGTAGGGTCACAGCGCTACAACAGGTGTTCTGTCACCTGACACGTGTAACTCTATGCCTCTGTTAAGCAGAGACGCAAATGCATCGCTGACGCAGCGGCACATGCAGGCGTCGTAAATTTAATCAGACAGGGTTTGCTCGAAATGTTTTCACTGCAGCTGATGCGCACACAAAAATTAATGTGCACAGCTTAAACCAGCAGTTTTCGTAAGCCTCTTTAAAATTCGATGTGCCTGTCGGTCACTGTTGAATGGTCATAACACGCTTAGCGAAAAACGCTATAGTGTCACGACTCACAAGGGATCAGAAAAGGTAGAGGACACACTGACATCTGAACAGCAGATTTTGAACACAGACACGTGTGTATATGTGTGTGTGTGTGTGTGTGTGTGTGTGTGTGTGTGTGTGTGTGTGTGTGTGTGTGTGTGTGTGTGTGAGAGAGAGAGAGAGAGAGAGAGAGAGAGAGAGAGCGGACGGTATAGGGGAAGGAGGGTGGGACGTTGGGGGTGGTGGGGTGGGGGTAGAGATAAATGAAAGAATCATGACCCGACGTCCTAATATTCTCTGGTATCAATGTGGACAGGGTGGGTGGGGGTGTTTTAGGAGTTTAACGTCCTTTTCCATCACGTACGGGTGATATCAAAGACGGCAATGTAGACAGACAATTCCTACACACAAGCACATGCAATGCCAGATCAGAGATACCGGAAGTTGTAGATCTGGACAGAAGAGGAACATCTTCTCACAGTACTTAGGAAGAAAACAAAAAAACACAGTAAATAAACTGATAAATAAAGTCATCAGTACTTACCAGTAAACGACTGCTCCTCCCGTGTCTTGTACAGCGTGCGGCCATCCTGTCTGGCCTCTTCCTCCTGTGAATAAGAATAGGACACTTCTTCAGTACGGTATGTCTTTTTACCTGGGCCTGGGTCAAACATTGGGTCAGGCTGCTTGTAGCGGTCTGCCAGCATGTTGATGTAGCCACGACCGGCAGTTGACCGGCTACTTTGAGACGCCATTGTGTTCAGCGAGTTTAAAAAAAAAAAAAAAAAAAAAACACTACAGTTTTGTTTTGTTCTTTAAGCAGGAATGGAAGCAATGAAAAAGTATCCGGAGTTTCTCAAGCAAGAATCCTGAGACGGTATGCGTGGGCACAAGTTTCGAAAATTGCACAGATTTCCTGTCTGTTGATTAAAACGAAGCTTTCGGCGCTTTCCAAGAATATGCAGGATTGCTGCTACGGATCACGTTGTTGTGTGGGTATCACGACGTACAGTTGACACATCCGGCTGAGGGCAGGCTCCAACAGCTTAGACAAGAACGATCGCTTCAAAACACAGACAAAACTGCTCGCAATGCCGTCTGAATAGCCTAGAATCCCAGCTGCGCGAACACACTGATGTTACAATACCAAAATGCGGCTGTTTTTCGTCGTAAACTTCAGCAATGCCGATGAACACGAATGAAATGCTGAACTAATCACAGTCTCAGATTTTAACTCTAGCTAAACTCGAATGGCAAGGTTTTCAGGTTGGAGACTAAGAGGGCCCCGGCGGCGGTACCTAGGATCAAATCCCTGTGACTTCACGGTCACTGCCTGTAATTACGGGGAGGTGGGAGGTGTAGATGGGGGGCGGGCGATGAATAGATTGAAACCCGACACTGTAGAATCTTGTGTCTGGCCGATAGAATCACGTTACTGTTACAGCTCGGTTCTGGGTCGGTGTTCTGAAATACTGCTCCATTCGCACCAAGGTGACAGATTGAGGGAGGTCGCTCTATAGGTCAGGTCAACGCTAGCCCAAGGTACACAGCTGGACAATCGCTGCCCACTCCTTTCTGCAGCAAGGAAGGAGGAAATTCAAAGATTTCGTGACTCACAGACCTCAGCCCTTGGGTCACAAATGTCACACACGTGCCACACGTGACACAATCTCAAGGTAGAGAGGAAGGAACACAGTTGAGCAGTCGTTGATTGTCGAAAATCCGGGTCTTGAAAGAGCAAAGTTACGTCACAGCGTGTTCAACGACTGAACACAAACGCGACTCATGAAGGATGCGGAAGACGGAGGTGGAGGAGGAGGAGGGGGTGGACTAGGAAGAGGAGGAAGGGGGTACCCTCACACACCACGGGTAAGGCCAAAAGTCGCTATTTCTGATTCCTTCCACGCTGTGATGAGCACATTCTTGTTGAGAATTAGATTATGGTTGCACCTGATGTTCCGAACTCCAGCACACCTTTCAGCGTCGCAAAATTCTCATGAAACCTTATGTCACACCTACTTACGGCCTCTACCTGAAGCACCTATAACTCGCTATTCTATTCTTACTCCTGTCCAAGTTCCTTCTTCTTCCTCCGTCTCTCTCCTCCCTTGTCTTCCGAGCCGGTTGGTTCCCAGATTGGCACACAACCACGACCACCTCCAGAACCACCCCCCTACCCTCCCCCTTCCCTAAGAAAGAGAGAGAAAGTGAGAGAAGCCAGCAAGTGGTATGAACAGAGCAAGTGAGGGAGTGTGGGGGAGGAAAAGGTGGGCGTCACGCCTCGCAGACTGATCCACCCCTCTCTCCGCGTTTTCTCTGGCACCACGGTCTGTCTCTATGCGCTGTACAGGTAGCCGGGGGATTCTCAGGTGAAAATATGCGCTGATGCACTCACCCTGCCACCTGCCCCTAACGGCCACATACCTTTGTCGTGTGCAACCGAGTGTTTACGCATAGTGCGCGGCGGGGTTTGGTGAAAACGTGTGCCGATGTGTTTTGCATTGTCATTTTAAATTCCAACAGTTCTCACGTTATCGATATTCAGGTACAAAGTCACCCTCCGCAGTAGTTCGTGACAGCTTCGCCGTGCCTTTTTCTCTGTTTTAACTTGCAACAACTTCGAACATGTACTTATTGTGAGATACACATTTCCATGCCTTTGAAGATAATGCACACCCACACAGAGCAAAATTCGCAAAATAAGCGAAATGAGTTCGCTGTGTCTAGTTCTATTGTCCGCGCATTATTGAGGAAAATACTGCAATGTACAATCTCCCCTGCACGCATGAGCACATATTAATGCCACCTGTCGCAAATGAAGCCACGTATAATGTAACAGCCGACGTGTACAGTTTCACTTTTCTATACTGGGACGTTTCCAGCGTCGCAAATCGCTCGGAGCTGTTTTGGGGGTGTCTAACATCGCACAATTTGAACGCATGCACACGTATAGCCTCACAGCAGACAAAACAGAATCCGAAACGCACAGCGCCTCCCGCCCCCTTGTAATACGGGCTGACTAGGACAGCCTGGGGCCGTTCCCGTTATCCTCGTTCGCACGACTAGCAGCGTGTTGCATCCAGAGCTCTGCTGACGTTACAAGAGATTGTTTAAAGCGTACTGGTGCAATCACAAGCACAATTGTTCCACACGAAAACTTGTCTCTAACGCGTAGAGATGGAGGGTCTTTGAACAGTCTGTGGCTGTGTGAAGTTTGACCTGAATGTCCTATCTGACTTCATGGCTACAGCCCTTAAACACCCGTTCCAACACGCCGGAGGCCCCTCCGTTCGTTTTGCCCACGTCAGATATTGACAGTATCTTGTTCACTAACTGCTATGTAGGGCAGGCCAAAGTTTGCTGACGATCGACTAAACCGAACGTTGCCTCGGGAGGAATAGCAGTCAAGGATCTATTGTGGGAATGTCCGCAGTGTCTAAGCTACTTTGACGACACGCACAGTCAGTGTGAGTTATGATGGAAGGGTCAAAACATATCGCGATCAGGAAGCGTGAATGTGAAAGCACAAAGTAGATCCATGACTTTAAAAACCCTCCAACCAAAAAGCCGCCAGAACGGGTCGACCAGGAGACCTGTCTAAATGGGTCTTTAGTATTTCGTTTTCTCGACAAAAAGTATTGATTGTCTCAATATGTTACTCCCGAAACGTGACGCGGTGGTACGCGATTTAATCTCGCTCCTATCGCTACAAGACTGGCGTTTGTTGCTTGCATGACTCAGATCCCATACCATCTGCTTAAAGGAAAGGATTTACACATATCGTGCGCGCGGGTACCTTTGTCGATACAGACGTTTGATGCAGATTCTGTGTGTGTTACTGTGTGTGTGGGGGGGGGGGGGAGCAGACACACCCCTCCCCTGTGCGACATGCAATTACCCTGGGCTGCGAGAGGGTCATGTGTTACATAGCATCCACAACATAGAGGAATTCATCTCCCTTCGACAAACACAACTGTTTTTAACTTGTTTATTGTTTTTAACTTGTTGTAGGATGCATTGAGTCTGACGTGTCTTCGTTATTCGCTTCGCGGAGACGTTCAACTGCGCATTTGTTCATGGTAATCCACTCCCCCCCTCCCCACCCCCTCATTTCGCCCTAGACGACGGATTTGGCAGAAAGACAATGCTTTCCAAGATTAGAGTTTCCTGTGAGAAAATCATTAGTGGCAATGACAGACGTGTTAACTGCCATGGCAAAAAAGAAAGGTTATGGCGAAGGTGGCAGTGGCAGTGGTGGTGGTGGTGGTGGTTCTGATGGGGGGTGTTGGTGGTTGCTAATGATGTATCTGCCTGCAACAGCATCAACAACCGCCTCCTCCACCCACCATCTCTCACCACGTGATGTACGCCAGTTGGCAGGTGCTGGGCGAGGTTCGTGTCTGTTTCCAGGTTTCAGCACCTACCGCCCTAATGCCGTATTGTTGCTAATAATAAGCGTGTGAAGAAGGCTATGTGAGACTTTATTCCAAGCGAGTATACTAACTCTGATTCCGAGTCGGCCTTCACCCTACTCATCAAGTCTGTTCTCATCCTTTTTCACCTTTCCCCTCCACCTTACTCCACTCCACGGTTGACCCATCAGACTTGAGGATCGACAGGTCTAGGGTTCGAATTCCGACCTTAGTAAACAGTCACCAGTAAACAGACAAGAAAGATTGAGTACCAGTCCAGAGAAGGGTTACGAAAAAAAAAAAAAAAAAGTTCTCATCGAATTTAGCCCTTTTGCATTTTGAACCCCAGTCACGTCAACGGGACACTGAGCTTATCTTACACTTCCTCAAGCGTCCTCTAGATCGATATGGTCAAAGGTACGAATTCTGCCGTTAGTAAACAGACACCAGTCAGCAGTGTACCAATCTCCAGTTAGTTAGTTACTTAGGGCTTAACGCCAATCTCCAGAAGAGAAAACAAATTTGGTCCTGGCCGAATTTAGCCCTTTTGCGTTGGCTTTAGAGAACACTTCAAATGGACAGTGAGCTCATCTTACACGTGTTTAAGTGTCCTACTAATAACACGATGCCCTTTATTCGCGTCGTCAAATGGACTCAGTATGGTAAAGAGAGAAAAAAAAAAAACTGCCTCTAAACTCTTCAGACAAGGACTCTAACAAAAGCATTCGATTTCGCTTGCAGCACGAAGCTAACAGCACCAGAGATGAACACCAGATTTTTGATGGAGCGCCAAAACGGTGTTCATAGCATGGAAAGCGTTGGTCTGTGTTTCTCATAATTTCCCCCTGACTCGGAGAGGTCTACAGGTTTACCCATACAACAGTTAGTTCCTAAGGGGAACATCAAAGACGGGGCAACGAGGAAAAGGCCCGCAAACAAATTTTGGCTCCTAGGCGGGATTCGAACTCACGACCTGCGCAGTGAAAGCCAAACGCTCTTCCGGTTCGGCTAGCCCCAGTTTTAGACAGCAGAAATATCGGAAGGTTGTATACGTGGTTGTTTCGAAACAGTCTACGCTATGTTGAAATTACGACCAAGTCTCCAAATCTCTTCGAGTTAGTATTGTTTATTTGTGAGTGCGATCCTCAGCGCTGTAAATATATGGAACCTTATAGTGGGGTCCACATGTACTGTTTATTTGCATCCCTCAACCCGATACCCGCGCGCACACACACTCTTACTACCTGCCAACACATTGCAGACAACAAGTCTCTGATCCTCCCCCTCTCCCCCCCCCCCTTCTTCTTTTCCTACATTTCCCATAACGCCTCTACTTGCACAGGTAAGCTACCAGACCTATTCCGACCAGGTAAACACGACAGGTAGTTATGATGTGCGGGAATTCTGAGCTTCGTTTGAAGGAAGAAGAAGGAATTTCGCTCGATGGGCAGCGGCTACGGGAATACAAACTGATGCTGGGAGGCCTGTTCGGGCTTGTCCTTCGCTTGGAGGGCAACAGTGCGAGACAAGGTTGTGCGTTTTTTTTTCAAACGGACGCATCAAAAGGTAGAGCGAGGCAAGAGAAGACGCTTGCAGCGTAATGAGCAGGGGAAGCTTTTGCCAGCTGGGGCAGAGGGTAGGTGGGTGGGCATTTTGAGAGTTTAACGTCCTTTCCCACCGCAAATGGGTGATATCAAAAACGGGACAACGAGAAAAGTCCCCAGCCGGGATTCGAACTGGGATCCGGGTAGTTTGTGGTATACTGAAAACCACCGTTTGCGAATCAAGTTTAACGATATGTTTTCCGACAATCGAATTTTGTTTTTATGCAGAATACTTTCTTTCGAGACAATACTACTGATAATAATTGTTTCAGTAACTTCATTGCAGGCTTGTAGTTGCAGGATTTCTGTCTAAAGTGAAATCCTCTCCAACACTCTGCGCAGGAACCATGGAAAGATTCAGGGAACCGCCTACTGCACTAATGACTACAGCGCGGAGTGTGGCCAGTGCCAGGAAGTCCATGAGGGGAGAGACAAGGGAGGGAAGAACAGCAGAAGGGAGGAAACTCGTGACACGGGAATGTCGGGAAGAGATTTACGGTAAGTGCGATGCATGCTTAATTGGACTGTTGCAGAAGACTGTAAACTTGTGTGACTCACTCTGTCTCGCCAATGCGCATGGTTTGCCGACAGGGATTCTCATCTGTGTATTTATTCGGGTATTTATGCCAATGGTTGTTTTTTTTTTTTAAACTTACCGTTAAGAATGATAACCCACACCGTCTTGATTACGTCACACGGAAATTTGCAAGTAGTGATAACACAAATGAATGCTTGCTGTCACTGCAAAGAATTTTTGGAGCCCACGCATACCATCTCAAGTTTCTTCGAATAAAAAAAAAAGTGCCTCGAAGTTAACATTATTCAAAGTATGACATTAAATATATGACTTCACATCTAACTAAAAACTTAACTCCACGTAAACTCTCTTTGCAACAAAGAGAAAAGGTACAAAGTCTTTACGAACAAAGAGATTAAACCCGCGGGTAAGTAAAATATAAACAGCACTTTTAAAATGTCAGAATGAGCATTGTACAAAGTATTAAAAGACACACAACCGCATATACAAAGCAGAGTATAAACATATCAAGGGATTTTTCAGTAACTGGAATTGTAATACGTTATATTTCTACTAAAACCCCTTATTCAGCAACCTGAAAACAAAAGAAATTACACATTTATACCGTAAACCTGAAAACTGAAAGTCGTGATTACAACCTAGGCACTACAATAAATAGCTGGTGTCTGCGCTGCACTTGCCACTAACAACAAAAGCAACGAACCTCTAAGAATAATTCAAAGTAACTGAGCGAAGTATAAATGAACATGCCTCCTTCGACAATACTCATGCAATCCATGTGCAAATGCGTAACATAAAATATCAATGCCCGATTTAAACTACATCCACCATTTCCCCATACTGCACGGTGCACTCTTACACACCCACCATCAACCATAATGATGTGCCATATATAAACCAACAGGTATACTGATATTTTTATAACATGAAAATGCATAAAGACTCTAGATTATATCACTGGATGTTGTATGCATGTTGTCCTCCGCATGCCCGGAAGCAATGGGTGCTGGCGACACACTTTACAATAGTGACTATGTTGTACAGCCCCCCCCCCCCTCCTTCAACACCCGATACCTTATTATTTTCATAATAACAGTAAAAATAATAAGTAATTAAAAAAGGTTTTTTAAAAAAATTAAGTTAAAAAAACACCACGCTGACAATGTTTTTTTTTTTTTTTTTAACCTAGGGACCTAAAATACTAAACGTGATCATTATCATGAAGACATGGATGAGAATACAACTGGAAAAGAAATGAAAGTAAATGAATGAGTGAAGCTACTGATGAAATGTGTACACCGTAAATGACCTGCAAAATGTGAAACTGTGAACACAACAGAGAGAAGAAAAACTGAAGAAAGAATTTCACTACACAGCCACTAATAATGACATAATTTGCACCTTTGTGGAAGGATACACGTCTATTTTATACATCGTATGCACTTGGGTAATCTGAAAAGCAAAGCAAAGCATGCAAGCACAGAAAGATGCTTACAAGATAAGCATGCAAATACATGTATTTCATCCAAACAGCAGACGTGAAATTTGCTGAAAACTGTCCTGTTTCATTCCCAGTGTGTTTCATAAACGTTCTCCTGTTTCCAAGACAAGCAAATCAGAAACAGGGCGTCTGGGCCACACGATGCGCGTCAAAGGAAAGGTAATTTTGTGCACACGGCAGTGGATATCAGTGGCGAGTTGCTTCCCTTGGTGTTTCACGGTGCCGCGCGTTGGCAGCCGTGACCGTAAACCCGACTAAACAAACATCATTCCAAAACAACTTTTCAGCAAATTTCACGTCTGCAAAGTTCAATATTCCGTACACACTTTGAACGCAGCACAACACAAAACAATAATACGAAAACAAATTTCCTTAGCCCCAAAACGCAGAGACAAACATACCGTATTGCATCCTGTTATCAACCAATATGCATGTCTCTGTTCCAATACAGATAATGCTGTACGGGAAATAATCATATTTTCACAATAAGCGGTCATGTGTTCATCACCACCACCGACATAAAGCAACAAAAAAAAAAGGCTGCAGTACTCAAAAAAAATGTTTAAAAGCTTCAAATAAAATTGTTAATGGGAAGCTCTGTTTATGCCTACAGTGGGTGCGTATATAATCACGCGTGTGCGCCAACTGAGGTGGTATATGGTGGCGGTTAGTGCTCCGTACTATACCAGAGATAGTGAGGAAAAGACTATCCCTGTGACTATACTCACTCGGAGCCTAGCCGGCTGATGCACGGGTTGGCCTCGGCTCAGTCGAAGTAACGCCACAGACCGACCCACGTGTGTCTTTTGGGGGGTGCGTTGGGTTGAGGGGGAGGTGGAGGAAGGGGTGGGCGTGGAGGTGGAAACAGTGGGGGTTGAAGAAGAGGTGTGGGTGGTGGATGATGCGTTTGTGGATGAAAGAGCTGACGATGAGGTAGATGAGGTTTCGGATGGTGATGAGGTTTCTTGTGAGGTGGTGACTGGTGGGGTGGGGTCGGGGGAGGAAGGGGATAGGGCGATATAGCTACTGGACCGATAGGAGACCTGCAGGATAAGCAAGCAATGCAAAAAAAGAGCATCATTAGACCCGGCCTCCGCTAGATTTATAAAAATAAAAAAAGGCTACCAGCATTTAGTTGTGCAAGCTTACTCATCCGGAAAAGTTAATTCCTTCCCGAAAAAAAATCCTGTTTGACTTACGGCAATTTGAATCTTACACCCAATTCGTTCTTTACCTGCACTCCCGTACTGTTTGTTTTTAATCTGTGTTTATTTCACTTCGTATCCCGCACTTCCTTCTCAACTTTCAAGTGGCAGCAATACTGACAGTAAAAGAATGGTACTGACAATGGCTGTGACGGAAAATAGTATTGAGAAATCTGTGCAAAGGGAAGCAATGTGCGAAGCATCTAGCCACACAGAAAAGGAAAGATAACAGGGAGAGAAACACTACTGCCCTTCAACAATTTGAATGTTCTAAACAGTATACATAGTTACAGTTTTGTGTGTGTCTAAAATCAACAGACATTACGTCACACGACAACTCGTAACACAAAAGAATAAACTGTTTGAGTTGAGAGAAGGCAGATCTACACAAAATAACACATCTACAAAAAATTCTGATCCCGTCCGACAAACGAAATCCCACAATACCTGATGATGCCACGCAACGGATGACAACGACACTCGACGATGTGCTGACGGCAAAGGTGAGGCTATAGACGAAACCCAGTCCTGCTTCAACGATGCTCCTGCTGCTGATGACGATAACGATGACGATGAAGACGACCCAAGCTTCACCAGTGATGACGCTCTGTTTCTAGGCGCTGGCGAGACGCTGGAAGAGGCAGCCTTCTGCTGCAGCGACAACCAGTACATTCGGGTTTCCGCCAATGACGTTGGGTTCGTGTCTGGTGTTTCAAGGTGCTGACGGTCAGAGGCGCTTCGGTCATTCAAGGATGACGGTGTGCACGAGGCGACACTGGCGTTGGCTTGAGATTCTAATGTCGCTGGTGGTGTCCGCGTGTGTAAATTCAACGACGACGTGCGTTGTCGTATTGGTGAGGATGGAGGACGGTAAACGGTCGCGTCCACCAAGTTGGTCCTGGGCGCTTTACATTCTTCACGTGATGGTTCTGTCCGCCTGAAAGCCTGTCTGTGTGGGGGAGTCTCTACTGCCTGGTGGTGTTTCCTCTCCGACAGCGGAGACGAAGACGCACTGGACTCTGTGTCCGAGTGGCTGAACTTCTCCACGAGAGAGTGGACGCTGGGCAGACCGGCCACACTTGTCTTCTGTCCACCGTCGTCAGCTGCACCTTCCCGCCAGGTTCCCGTGTCCCTCTGATGCTCCAGAGAATCAGCGTGCACGTGTACCACAGGGAGCGTCTTTTCTACAAGTACAATCTTTCTGTCTTTCCTTTCTTCCCTGTCTTTGGCACTAACGGCATTTCTGACTTCCGCAGTTTGCTTCGTGGGCACCGCAGGTCGTTTATCAGTCCGATTCACGTCATCAGCTGTGTGTTTCATGGGTGGTGCAGATCGTCTGTCAGCTCTATTCGCGTCGTCAGCCACGGACGAAGAACCTACGATGTGCAAAGAGGTCCAGTCTGTGTTCCCGGAAGCAAGGCTGGATGTAGACTTCGAGAGCTGCCTCGAGAACTTCAGTGATGACGATGGTCGTTGGGGTGTCCGGGAAGATGACGAAGTCGTTGTCGTAGTGAGTTCCATGGCGCTCCACTTATCCAAAAGATGACTGATGCTGTTGGTGTGACCCCGCCGCGCCCTCCCCGTCGGTAAAACCTTTTTGGTAGTGCTGGCTTTGGCGGGCATGTGCGCGGGAACAGTGAGATCAGGAGTGGTGGTGGTGGAGGTGATGGAGGTGATGGTGATGGTAGGTGCGGTGAGGGAGGGGGCTGTGGGGGTGGTGGTGATGCTAGTCGCTGCAGTGCTAACGGTGAAAGACGGTGAAACGCACATAGTGGAACGAGTGGTGCTAGAGTTAGTGGACTCAACAACAGTTTTAGTCCTTACGTTTACGACACTGGCTGGTATGTGGCCGACATCGCTGGTAATACTGCTAACACTTGGGCTGTTCATGGCCAATAGGTCCATGTCCGAGACATCCCCACCACTGTCAGGAGCGACAACATCAAAACTCCTTTCGCTGTCCTCTCTATGGCAGGAATCCAACGCGTTCAAGTCCATTCTCTTCCTATCCATGTCAACGATGTCGTCTAAAGCAACTGGAAGTTCCGTTTCCTTTCGTGTCTCTGTCTTTGGTGTCCCGGTTTCTATTTTCTTTACTATTTTGCTTGGAATCACAGACATAACTGGTTCATTTTGAGGCAAGTATTTGCCATCGCGATCACAGACTAGATCAGTCACATTATCTGGCTTGGTGTCGACGTACTTTGGGGGCGGTGAGACAGAGGGTCCTGTGGAGACACGGTACACATTATCTTGAGCAATTCTTGTGTACTGGCGTGGGTCATCGCGACCCGAATCTGTAGTTTCAGCAGCAGCTATTGAAGATTGGTTAGCAAGCATCAGAGGAGCAGGTTCATGGTTAGTAATATCACTGGTATGACACACAAGTCTTCCTTCAGAATCATCACCCGAACTCTGAGGCAAAGCATCATCAAGTTCAGCAGATTGTTCTGGATATACTTTATCAGCAAAGTGTTCGATAATCCCTGAGGTTCTATCAATGCTTTCATCATAAGCGTGCACATCTGGTGCCGTGCAGAACGCGTCACCAACATAAGTGTACGTGCTGACAACGTGGCCGTCATTCTTAGTGACGTCATCTACATCCTCGTCAAAGCTCGACAGACTGTACAGAGCAGATGACGTCAGATCTCTGTTTTCGTATAGTACTGCGTCAGTTGTAACTGCCACGTCAATGTCCGGGTCTACACGTTGGTCTAATTGCGAGGAAGACACCGTGCTGCACCTGTCTGTGAACGCATCTCGCGCACAACCATCCTCAACATCGTTTCTGTCAACCTCAACAACGTTTCTCTCAGGAATGTCTTGTGTCAAGACTAGCGGTAAAGTTCTGGTTTTCAACAATCCCAAGGGTTTACTGGAACGTTCGCTTCGGCTACCACTCTCACTACCTGAGACAGAATTCGTGTGAGAACTGGAAATGTCAAGGACGGACCTGTCAAATGATGCTGACAACTGACTAGACTGAACGTTTTCGGGCACACCTTCGCCATCATCACCACTGGCACTGCTCGTGTTCGACTCCATCACGTGACTCTGCACCACGTGACTCTGCGTAAACCCTTTCACGCGGGAGTCCACAGAATCTGCGACTGGTTGGAACGTTTTGGAACTTTCGACAAAAGTTTCAGGCTTTTCTTCACCTTCTTCGCTGAAGCTCTTCCGCTTACCGCCTATCACAGGACTAGAGGGCTCACTATCTGTGGATACTGTTCCGGCAGGACTTTCTGAACGGTCAGAGTGTGAGTCGACACTTTTGTAGGTACCTTCCAGCACAGAGGAAGGCGTTTCCCGAACCGGTTCACACCTGTCAGGCACATTCTGGGTGTCCTCCGAGGTGAGAGAGTTGTCTTCGGTCAACAATGTTTGGTCACTCTCTGTGTGACCGCTAGCACTTTCTGTGTCAACATCTTGGTCAAATGCTGCCCCCTGCTTGTCAATACTGGTCGTAAAATCTCCAACGACTTCCCCTGCACCAACGTTATTGTCCTCCGGTGTTTCGCTACGTGCATCTTTCTCTTTGTCACTGATAGTTTCGCGGCCGATATCGCTGTCAGAGTCGTCTAAGGCAGTGATAATGTTTTCCACATCCTTGCTGAAGTCAAAGCTATCGGAAAACTCCATTTGTAACGCTTCCTCGTGTCTCTGAACCCCGTTCTCAACATCTTTCCCAACGTCAAAACTGTCAGCAGATTCCATTTCTATTGCCTTTTCGTTTCTCTCGAAACTGTCCTGTGAACCACCAGAAACTTCTGGAGAAACCCCACCTGAGAATACGACATCGCTCTTGTCACCGCTATCAACACTGTCCACTGGAAATCTCCTGTGAAGGAACGCAGCCCTTTTCTCTGTGAGACCCCAGTTTGCTTCATCGTTTCTTACGCTGCACGTGTCATCAGGGGCAGCTGGGTCTACGGAATCGAACTCCTGAGAAACGTCTGTAAGAGCCGAGTCAGTGTGCTCCAACAGACTGTCTGTACCGCTGCACATCCCGCTACGTCTGGTTTCGTCTTCACTTAACCCTAGCAAGTCTTCAGTTTCCACAAGGAGAGGAGTCTCACAGGCTGGAGTGTCCTGGGTCGACCCGGTGTGTTTCACCGTGTCGTGTTCAACATTCTCACCGAGTTCCATATCGTAACTGTGATCGTGGTCGGTGCTGTGACCATTGTGACCTGCGGCCTTCCAAAGTCTGTCCTCCAGCAGGCTGTCAGGGCTGTACACGCCCCTTATTAATCCCGCGTCTCCGTCCTGAAGCAAGCTGTCGCTGCTGGTGCCTACAGCAGAGTTGTAACCGCTGGAACTGATGGAGACAGTGTGGGCATCACCATCACCGACAACACCACTGCCTCTGTCTCCCCACGGACCGAAACATTCGTCCAGTTCCGATGAGGCACTGGGAGGGCACGTGCTACACTCTTCACAGATTGGAGACAGCTGGGTCGGACTGGAGCTGGGGTCGAGATCCGAACACAAACCCTCTGAGACGTCTGTCCGCAGGTACTGGCTGGGCATGAGGGTGACGGGGGAAAGGCGACACGGGCTGGGACTCGCACCAAACACATCGCCAGACTCGTCGTCAGCGAGATCAGACCCAGGAGAGAACAAGCCCGACTCTTGGTCGTCGTTAGCGCCGTTGGACCTCAGGATGACTGGAGATGGGTTCAGATCAAGGCTGATGCTGAGGTCACGGCCAGGGTCAAGGTCGGGGTCAGAGTCACGAGGGACGATGCTGACCTGGTGCCCGAAGAGTTCCCAGGGCCGTGGCACGAGCCTGGCGCGTCCGAACTGGATCTCCATGCGTCGCAGTCGCTGCTCCTGCTCTTTCATCCCGTTCACACGCACGCCGTTCATGTCAACGCTAGTGTCGTGGTGCATCTCTTACACACTGAAAGCTGTCTTCCACTTCTATCTAAGCCTCAAGGGCTTAATGATTATTATGTGAGAGCTGTTCATATTCAGCGGGTTAAGTTCAACACGCCTCTAGAATCTCTCAGTGCATATTGCCAGCTTGCGTTCACTGCACAGGCAAATGCGCTGAATGACACCTTCTTCTGCTAACCGAGCTACTCAAGTACATCCAGGTCAAAGGTCGTCGCCATGGCGCAGAGATCAGGCGGTTTTCCTGGATCCAATGGTCCTGCTGATAACGAGGCGGGGTTCCACGGGCGATAACTTGTGCTGTGAAGGCGATAACTGGACATCTATCACTGCCTTGTGATACTGGAGTGTGTCGTTCTCAAGAGAATGTGCTCATGCCTTCTGAAGGGAGAAAGAGGATGAGGAACGACGTCGCTTTGAAGAGGAATTCCAGAGAGATATATCCGAGTTTGTGGTGGAAGTGAAGTCTTCTACTGTTGATCCTTTCCGTCTTTCTGGATTTCTGTGGAAATCAAAGTGATTTCTTGGTAACATGCATCATAGAAACAGTGCGAAAGTGTATTTCTACTCCTACTACTCTCCGACGAGAAGACCAGTGCTTGCCTGCGCTATCAGTAGTAAGCCTGTCGAGAGGTCGTCGAAAGTGTCAGACTTACTTGAGACCTGTTGTTTTAAACATTCAATATGTGGTTTGTTTGTTTTGTTTTGTTTTTCAAAGAAAATCAGTAACATTACCGTTAATCCGTCCAACTGTCGCTAAAATTTAGTGTCTCCAACACATAATGGATTTCAGAAAACAAAATTCAATGTTTCAGCAACAGATTAGCCGTGAAATTCCTGTTTGTGTAATGCCATACTTAGGCTTATGCGAATCTGGGAATCTAAGTGTGTTACTTCAATCCATGCAACGCGAACAGTACGGTACTAAGTACCTACCCAGATGTTACACTTATATACCTAGGATTTCCAACCCCTATACTCTCAATGAAATATCATGTATTCGTAAGCGTGTGCCATACAAACATTACCAAGTAATTAACACTAGTGTACTGAGCGCACACCTCTTTGGACTGTGATCTTATCTGCAGCGGCAGGAGGACCAGAAATGGCCAGAGGGTGTGCGGGACGATTTAATACTAGTGTCAGTGGAAACTCCTATCGCAGGCCCCCATATTTCTACACTTGACACAGATAGCCTATCGTACTAGCTATGAACTAGACCTATCAACACTCTACCTGGAACGCCGACTGAACCCGAGCGAACACACTGACCATGCACAGATAATAGTTACCCTGAACTTGAAATGAGTAATCCTACCACGTACAAAATTTACAGTGTACAAGAACGAACAGAACGAAACCCGACTGAACCCGAGCAAATAAACTGTACATACCTATCCTGACCCTCAAATACTGTGCAATCCTACCCGCATGGTAAAACACTGCACTGTGTGAGTGCAAGCCGGAACAGACTTTCTACAGCTGTGACAAACTGCGTCACAGAAATATTATCACAGCAATCTAGCCCCAACACAAACACAGTAACAAGATCAATTTCACGCTGTGTTCGTGCAGCTTTCAAATTTCTCTTCCGCGACATGACATCCACAGCAAAACCCAGCTGCTTGCAAAGAAATATATGCACCTAAACAACCTTCTTCGCTAACGATCCAAACATAAACAACACAAACAGCCGGAATAAAGTCTAATGAAAGAACAAATTAATCCCCTAATCAAATGAAACCACGCCAAACATCCATCCAATCTTATAAACAGGTAAAAACGCACCTCCAAAGGCCGACACCTGGCAAAACAGGTTGTTTGTACCTCGTTAGGGAGCTAGACCGCCGCCATCGGGCCTAATGACTACATCATTTTCCTTGCAACGCAGACATCACAAACCGGACTGTTTCTGCATGTTACCAAGTCTTTGCTGTTTCTCGACTCCAGTGAACGTTTTGGGCTCTAGGCAGCTACTGTTACTGTCCACACTAGCAACGTCCCTCGTAATTTAAACACAGAACTTTTCAGAACCATCGTTGCTGCTGGTTCTTCGCGCTGTCGCCTACAGCTTCTACCACGCCGAGTGAAGGGAGTGAGTTTTTAGTCACAAAGACTAATTCGCGGCCTGTGCCTGCACTACGTGAAAAACAAAATACAAAAATGTAACGTTGGACAACTGATGCTTCTACCACGCCGAGTAGATAGGTGAATGAATTCAGAGACGTGGGAAATCGGGCTTACCTTCCTTCCTGTTTCCATCATGCGGTCATGTATCACTTCCGGGGAGGGACTATACTCTCAGGCTGAGTGAGAATAGTGTTAAGTCAAGCCAGGATCAAAACCAGAGTGATGTAGACAGTGCTATTAATCCATGAATACGCAACAACTCACTATTCTGTAACCAAGGACCCCATATCCGCTACACCACGTTGTAATCCTCACGTAAGATGAGAATACAGCTGTTGTTCTCGAGTCTTCCTGCTGGCGAGAATGAAAGGTAGGGGAGTCATCACGTCAGAAGAGGTCAAACAATGTCCTCTTGTTTGAGACAAAAGCTGTCCAGCTTTACACAGTTCACACGGATGTACACAACAAAGCGTAGGCTAGGTGCGCCCGTGTGAAGACAGACAAACAGACCCAAACCACATGGATTTGACTGGCGCTTACGGCCTTCTTTCCAGATGTCGCTAGATTACACTCCATTTGGGGGACGTTTGAACAGCGAGATGAACATTGGCTTCAAAAGAAAACCAGCGGAGCACGGGCCGTTCTTGTAAGGCAAATCAAAAATGATAATTAAGTATTAATGTGTTGGCGTACGAATTCGTAATAAGACTGCGGGCCGAAACCAATACACTACAGGCTCGTGGATAATGATATATGGAACAACCTGCCAGCTCACCTCAAGTCAGGTTCTGCGTCAGTCATGACCTTCAAGAGGAACCTCAAGACGCACCTTTTCTCTCAGTTCTAATTCTCTCTCTCTCTCCTCCCCCCCCCCCCTCCGACCCCAAAGGCGCCGTAAGCATACTTACTGCATGGAAGTTTTTTTCGTAGCGCTATACAAATGGTCAATCATCATCATATGATAATAACAAAGTCTGACTGTCTGTCGAAGGTGGTTTTTTTTCCCCCGAACCATTCAACAAATACTTGTGAGAGTGCAAACCTGCCAAATACTTGTATGGGGATGGGGTGGGAGGAGCGGCTGTAAATTGCATAATCCAATTCTCATGGAATTAAATGTAACCTCAGAACAGAAACGGCTGACATCCTGAAAGAGTCAGTAATCGCGCAACAACAACAAAGACGACGTTCCTACATTCCTGCTAAAGAGCACACGTGCTCGTTCCGTTCATCTCGCTGTTTCACTATCCCCCTTGCTTATCAAACTCATGAAATATGCATACCAGAAAACACATGAAGGAATTTTGAAACTCGCCTTCACTGCGCCCACTGCAGACAAAAGAATGATGCTTTGTCCCACTGACACAACAGGGAAATTCCAACCGAGGAAACTCAGCATGTCTCTACGTGACAACTTCACGACTTCCACGCACCATGACTTGACAAACTTTGAATTACACGGCGCACGACCGTCCTGGGCTAAATCTCTTGCGGTAGAAATGCGTCCTCACACGAAAATGCAGTGAACGAGGTCTCAGGCAAATCTCTCGGCAGTACATTATTATATGACTGTAAGTGTAACGGTCCCACACTGACATCGCCCAAAACACACTTGCCTTTACTGGGGCTCTTTATCAGGCCTACATAAAACGCGAAACATTAAACAGACACTAAAGTGCCGCATGGTGCTACTGATAACGGAAACCCAGGGGAGCTGGTACTGTGCTTTTTTTTTTGCTTTTTTTTTTTTTCTTCCTCCCACACGCCTTTCCACCCTCGACCCCCACACAGACTGCACAACGGTGGGAAGACATTACACAAAACGATGAAACAAAAAAAAATGTTACCGAACCCGCTGCGCTATCGCGGAAATTCTTCTGTTCGCTCGGAAAATCAAGTGTCTGAAGATAGCTTTCAGAACACTGAATGCACTTCAACAACCTCGCAGTCCTACCTCATCACACTAAATGCTGTTACACTAATATGCAGAACTGCCTTACAACCTTGCCCGACAGAACAGTCCTCCCAGACGGCTCAAAAGTACAAACACAAACTCTGTCGTGGCCCAAATCAACGTCAGTGACCAAAGTTTGCTCGGACACTCCTCGCCTGAACTTCTCAAACTGCCCACTTGCAAAAGCGTCAAACACGGGCCTAGAGACTTCCAAAACTTCCGACAAAGGAACGGCGCGAAAAATCGTCCATCCCACGCGGGCGAACCGAGCTCCCACGCAAATGACAAAGGAAAACACCGGACTCACTCACTGAGGAGACGAAAGTTCTGCCCTAGGTCAACGTGAATCAAAGTCTTGCTTCAATATTTCGTAGGTCAGAACCCTGGTTGACCGCGATAAACAGGCTTCTGCCAGTTGCATGACAGCTTCATGACAAAGCATTTAAGGATAAAACACCACTACCAACACCGCCACTACCGAGGACAAAATGCATTTTCTTCAGTTTCCTCCTTGAGACTTTAAAAGACCATCTAACTATCTAGGATTAAAAAATCGTTCTGAGATGTTTCCGTGACTTAGACACGTGCATAACTGCAGCTTTTCGGTCGTTGTATTTGTCGTTCGTACGCCCAGCAGACGTCAGTGCATTGTTCCGCAGCTCTACTTAATCAGTAAGACTATTTCGAGTGTATAGGCGTACTATCCATTCCAAAACAAAGGCTACACTCTGTGAAGCCTTGTAATCTTAGAATGTGGGTGATAATTCCAAAACCTGGCAGTACGTGCACGTACACAACCCGCTGTGTGAGAGCACGCCACCCGGCGAGGAAATTACCTCCAATCTGTCCGAAGTGCATGGTTCCCAGTCAATGACACCCCACGTCCTGTGGCTTCCTGTCTATCGGACCGCCTCACCTGGTTACCTGGGAATTACCACCCACGTGCCCTCAAATCTCAGGTAAGCTCCTGTCTTATTTTCTTGGGTGAACTTATGTTGGGAGCAAAGATAGCGTCTATCCGAGGTTTGCCTTTAAAGTTTCTAATGCACTGGTATTGAATCGTTTAAGCCACAACTTTTACAAGTCCATTACTAACAGTGTTCTCGTGAACAGAGCACTGCTGTCTTTTATACGAAGAATATTAATTTTCACCGAACTTCTACTGCAGACAGACACTACAATACTCCTCAAAGCAACTCTTTTAAATGTGTCTGTCAATATTTCAATCTCTCTTACGCTGACACAAACCAGAACGGAGACGGGGAAAGAACTTTCCGATAGGATGCACAGCGACTAAGACAATTTGAATGGAAATAAGTTAGCCCGATTCAAGTGTACACAGATTTTGTCACGCATTGTGTTGTTGAATCGCGGTTACATCATGAGTTTCTGTTAAACTACTGAGGTTTCAATGCGGTCACGCTGTAAAGCTGACGCACAAGTAGGAAACATGCTTCACACAAAGGTCTCGTAACGCGGAAGCCTGCGGCTAGTTCGAACACTAAACGGAACAAAGCGTGTGCTGAACATCTAAAGACACACCTACCTGTGTCACGGGACAACACAATATTCCTCGGTCGCTGCGCTGTTGGTCTCAATATCACCACACTTCGTACTTCAACATTCACTGCACTCGCTGTATAGTCTACCTGGACAGGTAACTGATAACGAGAACTCAACGGAGTACATGTACCTATAAACTATCCACTTTCATGTGTGTAGCATACCTGACTGCTTCTCGCGTGGAGCTCAAGCGTACTGATACAAGCTGTAAGGTCACTGGATGACTGTACTGGATGTACCTCCGGCGCGTGTCAACGGGCGCCTTCTCCGTGTTCTGAGGCTCTCACGTAATCTACTGCGGGCCAGGATCCAGTGTTCTGCGCATTTTTGCACCACATGAATCGAGGGCTTCGTTTGTTGTTATTCCCAGACTCTCGGGCGACACGTGTGTTGACCACAGTCAGAAAAAAACAAATCACCGAGAACAAAGAAGCACTGGCCCGTGTTGGCCACCACAACATCACGGGAGTTTTGTTTCAGGTAAAACGTTCAAAAGCAAACCAGTGCCAGTTGGTTGGTTGTTTAGTTTGCAAGTTTCACGTTCTTTTCCGCCACAAAAGGCAAATACCAAAGACGGAGACAGCGAGGAAAAAGCCCGTACACATTATTGGCTCCTAGTCGGGATTCGAACTCACGACCCGACAAACCAGCGACACAATTTCACACACTGTCAAACAAGCTAAACCAAAGAGGTTGACAACTGTTCAGTTTCCTTCTGCAAATTCCCACACATCCCTCTACCGACCTCTCCCTCTCCCCCCTAAAGGTTTCGAGCTAATTTCGAGCTAAGGTTGTCCTAGCCTAGAGGTGTCTGGCTGAAAAATGGTGTGTGGACAGCGCGTTAGCCAAACTGCAGCACATTATCCTATGTTTCCACTGCGGCTCTGGTGAATAAACTCCGATATTTGTTCCAAATGTAGCCGGACACACCTTTGTTAAGACGTCTGCTAATCCGGCTTCGCAGCTGCCTTCTCGTGGGAATACAGAAGCGTACACGGTTTAAGGACGCCGTCATGTTTGACTGAGGCAGCTGAGAGACTGAGGCTGACAATTACCTTTGCATCGCCTTGAGCAACACACACGTGAAACCGAGAACGGTTTAACTGGAAGAGAGAGAGAGAGAGAGGACTCGAAATTTCATTAAGGTAGAGACTCCAGGCGCGGTCTCACTTATCTCACTATCTGTCCTGTATAAAATCAAAACAAACTACAAACGAGAGAGAGAGAGGGTGGGTGGGTGTTTGGGGTTTAACGTCCTTTTCCACCACATAGGGTGCTATCAAAGACGGGGCAACGATGAAAAAGCCAGCACAAATATTTGGCCCCAGCCGGGATCGAACTCACGACCCGAGCATTAGAAGTCCAACGCTCTACCATTCGACCACACCGGTTCCCCGAGAGAGAGAGAGAGAGAGAGAGAGAGAGAGAGAGAGAGAGAGAGAGAGAGAGAGAGAGAGAGAGAGAGAGAGAGAGATTTTCTTTTCCCTGACACTCGCCTTTTCTTTGAAATGCCCTCAAACAATTCATGCGTGTATATCTGTCGCGACATAACAGGACTCAGTGTGTCAAAACTGAGAGGGATCACATGAGGTGCACGGCTTTCAAACGTCACGATTTGGTCAAGGTCGACTGCACCGACTGCCACATCGGTGATCAGTGAAGCGTGAACACGTGAACCGTCAACTATAATGTAACCTACGAGCATGACTGACCGCAATTTGCCTAAGGAAAAGAGACATTACCTTTTATGGGCCTACGCCGATATGTCAAGCCGATAATAGGACTGGGCTGGTCCAGTTGACACGTTTATAAGCATGTCACGTATGGTCAGCTTATCAAATGACTCACGGCTTCCACCCTAAATATACCTTTTAGTCATTAACGGCTTCTTCATCCCAGTACGAGCCTAACTTCTTACGCACATTCTTACAGCTGAAGGGTGGAATGTTCGAAACATTGTATAACCCTGTGTTCAGCAGATCGCCATCTTATGTTCGCTGACGCCTTTTCCCCTTTCTCAACAAATCTGACAAACATGACAAAGATTAAAATTCCACTGTTTCAAATATTTGTATTGAATATCCTTATCAACAATTTTCCCCGCTGGTTCATCCTCTTCTTTTCTATTCCGTTTCACATGAAACCACTACTGTAAAAGTTTTCGACACAAACAGACCTCTTCACAAAGCAAAGAAAAAGAAAAGAAGCAGAAAAAGAAACATTCGGAAATGTGCTTCTCCGATCCGTGTCTTTCTGTATTCTTAAAAAAAAAACACACTCTGTTGCTTTTCAACAAACATGCGTATGCCTAACCTTATACGCTACTGAAACCTCCCATCCAACGAGAAGGATTTTGCAAACAGAATCGGAATGTCCTGGCACATAGCTGTCACAGCCGTACCTATTGATGTCTTTTCAGGCCTCCAAGTGCTTCTCCTCCAACCTGACATAAATATCCTTCAAAGCCTACGACATCCCTCTCCCACTGCCTGGACTAAAAAGGGCTTAAGAGACATGGATCTAACAAGCGCTTAGGCCTTTTTTTTAATATATAAAGCTGGAGGTAGCACTGCTGGACAAACGGTTCGGGCATACCAAGGTGCAGTTAACATTTTCTGCAATGTTTGGTTGCTTGCTCGCTTGCATACTTGCTCACTGCAGTCGTTGCTCTTTTCCTGGCGTTTACGTGCGCTCGGTGTCAGCCATGGCGCACTTTTACCAACGCGAAGTTTGCCAAGACAAGGCAAAGAACAACCCCGTTTTTATCATTTCTGCCGTTGGCCAGACCAGGAGGTACAAGGAACGTGCGTTGTGGCCATTTTATTGACCCTCGCGTTCGTAGGAATACAATCTTGAGATGCTAGCTAGCCGTCTATGGAAATTGCAGCTATACTCTACAAGCTGTACTAGGTGGATGGGTGTTTAAGGGTTTAACGTCCGTTTCACAACATGCGAGTGATATCAAAGACGTGGCAACGCGAAAAAAAAAAAAGGCCGGCACAAATATTTGGCCCCAGCCGGGATTCCAATACAGGCGGTACAGACAAGCAGAGAAAACACAACAAAACAAGATTAAATAATCAACAAAACGAAAGAACTGATGAATGTATTATTAAATGCTGGCCATCTCGCCACTCCCCTCTCTTTCCTCTTGCACCACAACAGATTCGCTCGTGTTCCGAATCGACAACAAACACTAACTCAATGAAGGATGATTATTACTATCATTATTATCCATTCGGACAATGCCGGTCCATACTGATGACAACTATGTACAAAATCACGCATATTGCTAGCTTTTCGCAAGTCCCCCCCCCCCCCTGTTCCCCACCCCTCAGTGAGTTCCATACCAACAAAGTCCAGTGCCTCTCTGACTGATGTGTTGCCAAAGTCTTCACCAGTCGCACGACTATTCCACCTCTAACGCAAACCCACTTCACCCTTTCTCAACGCCAGCCGATCGCTCCTTTTCAAAGCGGTTCACAGGCCATACATTCCGGTAAGAACAAGGAACTGTTTCAGGACCTTTAACATCAAAAGGGGAAAAAGAGAGTTCCAAACCTGCGAGCAATGTCCCAGTTTAGTGAAGAACTGTTTTGAACGCTGATCGTCCTCCAGGGCAAGAGAGAGCGGATGAAAAATTCAGCATCAATGATCGATTTAACCTCAATGGTCCCGGGCAGTCAGACGAGAGAGATTAACAGTCACCACAACATCGAGCGAATCCAAACAAAACAAAAGGCAAGATTCCATTGTTAAAAAAAAATTATGAAGCTGTGTTTCAGGTTTCAAAGTATAACGCAAATCCGTTTTCTGTGACCAAACGCGTACGTACTAGTCTGTATGTGAATCCAAGTTTTCAATCAGTCATAAAGTCATTTGGAGCATCCTCAAGTAGTAGAGACTTCAAACTGATCGTAACACTGTTACACGCGATCTGAAGTGCCCCAGTCTTCTGAAAAAGTTCCTTCCCTGGTCCATGCAATCATTTCTTTCTTTCTTTTTTTCGGTCTACTGATGGCATAGCGGCAATGGTGGCCTACACTATCTCTTGTCAACAAATTACATGTTACCCAATCCGTCAGAATGCGATAAGTACTGTTTTGGCCACGTTAAACACAGTGCGGGGCATCAGCCTCTCTCCATGGTGCTATCTTTGGGAAGCACCGTCCAGACAAAGAACGTGCCAAGCCGATACACACTTGTCTTGTCCAACTGTTAACATTACAAATGCTCTCGTCTGATTCACTATTAGTCTGTTCTGTACTTATTACTTACATTGTGTTTTTTTAAAGGATACAGTCAATGTAAAACAGAAGCACTTGTCAAAGCCGCTCCAAATCCGTCCAGATATTTAACATCATACTGTGCATTTACGATACATTACGAGGTCATGTCATTTAAAAACTCATTACAGATGCAAACTTTGACAAACCTAGAGCTACAAAGCTTGTTTACGCTGCTTCCGATATTTCGTATGCAGCTCACATATCAAAGAACTGCAATAAATCCCTACGACAAAGAGCTCGCGATTACAAACCCGTGTTAAGCAGGCGGAGAACAGCAGTAACCCTCGATATGCGTACAGGTGAGACGACAAACTCGTAACTGAAAGCTTCCAAACCAGCTGAATACACAGTGGGCTCTAATACTGATCGAAATTTTCTGCGACAGCTGTCATCTGACATCGCCTATACTCGTGCTGAAACTACAGGCAAACCGCAACTGGCAGCTCTATAGTTCTTCTGCTGGTGAAAGGAACCGTGATTAAAGCTGATGACGCGTCGACAACGAAATGAAGAAAATGTTCCCCAAATTGTCCAAATGCAGTTTCGCCAAGCATCCGCAGTCCCTACTAAACTTACGCAACAACCCACAGCTTGTGTCTGACTACGATACGGGAAATACCTTACCTTCAGATTCAGCAATCTAATAATTATGCACGCTCGCAAATCCTGAAATCTGGTCCTGATATATTGCGCTTCTGTGTGATCACCGCAGCACTTTGGGGAATTTGTTGTGAGGCATACTAAACAGCTGGCCACGTGTCGTGATTAATATACAAAAGATAAGAAATGCTTCATGCACAACCGTCTGAAGTCTCGCAAGTTTGATAAGCATCGCTACAACAGCTGGGCATGTATTGAACTCGTTAAGATCGATGCTAAGCTCAGAGTCTTACTCCAGCAAAACCTGAATAATGCATACAGCGGCTGCCTAGTGTCTTATTGCATTCGTTCAATATACTTGTCAATTTTTAGGGTTGTGAGAAATCTCAGGTAAAGACTATAGGCTAATATGGCATTTGCAGGAACAATCTATTCCTCGGTTATTCTCAGGTTTCCGTGCAGTTTTGCATGGCCTAGGAACATAAGAATAGATAGGCATTTTACCTAATTCACAAGGTGTAAATCTCAAGGGAAAAAAACAAGACAAGGACATCTGACTCATGTTTTATGCAGTGAAAGGAATATCTCTTGAAATACAAACCTGGTTTTTCACAGTGCAACTATTTACATCCGGGAGACATTTTCACTGCAGTCGGGTGCCTTCGCAAGGTGCAACCGGTCACACCGTAACACAGACGTAATTCCAACATGTCAAAAGACACTAACATTCTTCAAATGCTGTTTCGTTCCGGGTCCCCTATAAGCTGAAACAATTGGCCTGCATAAGCGAGACCAGTACACCAGTGTTGTCAAACACTTCAACGCCGTGTCGACCGGTCCAACGGCTGAACGAACGGGAGTGTGGCGGCGGCTTACAGTCCTTGAACCTCCACTCCTCGTTCAAAAGCGAAGGTGCCAAATCTCTCGCCGCTACTGTTGTGTTTGTTCTCTCCCTTGCTCAAACTTCTCTCCCCCTCTTTTGCCTGTTTCGGGAGTACAAGACTGAACACTCGCACGAAATGCGCATTCACTCCCCCTGCAACTTGTGTCCTGTGTTTTAAATCCCACTGTTCAACACTTGTATTACAGTGTCGTCTACCATGGATTGTGGTCTGTACAGCGCTAAAAGCGAACACCTCCAAATGTCGAGCTGCGCTTGAGGTCGACTTGTCATCGCAATAGTTCGGGAGTATCGCGACATAGGATTTTTTTTTAAATCTGATAGCTCAGTGGTACTGACTCCTGATTACAGTGTCGTCTACAACGCAAAATATGCAGCGCTAAAACGGTCAACCCCAAATGTCGAGCTTTGCCTCAGGTCGACGTCACCGCAACAGGTCGGGACTATCGCGAAGTAGAGATCAGTTATATCTGACAGCTCAAAGGTACTGCGTTCTCAGCTACAGCAGCTCATCAAAGGTGCCACATTTTTTGCCCATGTGTACAGGTGAATGTAAGTGCCGTTTTCTAAGATCTGCTGCGGGCTGATAGACCGACCGAAATCTCCAACGAAGACGCTGTAGTGATGGAACAAGAATACTTTTGTTCAACCCACGTGGGAAAATTAAGCAGCAATCTGCTCTTCTGGTGTAAGTAACACAATGTCAGATATTACTAAAATAAAATGAACATTCAGCATAACGATATATACAATCCTACCAAAGTGTGCTGCAATAGTATTCCCCCCATGATTAAAGCCCCGAACAGTCAGTGGTTGCAGTCCATCCACTTCCCTTGGTAGTCTCTAGAAACATCGGATGCATGTACACAGGGATGTACGTGTTCGAGTTTCTAGAATCTTGTCTCAGCTGTTGCTACCTCAGTAATCTTGCGCCGTGTCGCCGTTGGCGCCCGAAGCTCCACTCGGAAGCGAGTGTCTGTCATCACCAGGGCCATACATCTCTCACATTTGACGTGCCAGCGACAACCCAAAGACAGCCGTACATATTGTGACATATTATACCGTCCTTCTGTAAACTCTTTCAGTTGCTCGGCATTTATTTGTGTATTACACGCAGCCAGCTTGTTCCGCGTCGTAATCGATCTTTTGTCTCGGCGAGACAGTTGTTAAGCAGCACGGAACTGACTGGCATTGATAGCAACAGTTCAGATTCTTACTCCGAAAAGACTGGTTCCATCATGATTCGTATGTTGTCAAATCGTAGGACACTCGGCAAAACTGAAAGGCGGTTATGTCTAGGTCATGTCTAGGTGACATAGTACACGTTCTTCGACGGCACACCCCATCCTGGCCTCTCCTTTTACCACAACGTAACATCTAAGTTGTAATCCTCCCACCAAAATCCAATAGTGTTTCTTTCCATCAACTCATCATACTGTCTGGGGAAAACAACGCGACATGCCTTAATGTGAAATTGTAATATCTGCCTCGTCAGGCTCCCGGATGTGTCTGATGGTCTCTGTTCACATCGACTGGCTGAATTCTCCGATTCACGCTAGTGTGGGGAAGTAATTGGGTTTAAACTACTAGCGATCACCTGTTTTGAGAAGCTGACTTTAATCCCAGGTGGTCATCCAATCCTGCTGAATGGAAACCGGATCCAGCCACTAGCACGGTAAAGCATGGACGCGAAAAGGACATTTCTCTCTGGTTTCGCTTGCAACGATATCCTCGGACTGTTCGGGTTTCGGCCCTGGCTGGATTTCACTGTCTGTGTTGGTGAAAACTGAACTTCTTGACCCAGCCTTTGACGTCTGTACGCGTGTTACACAGCTGTCTACTATTACATGTGCAACAAGAGATGGTTAGTGTTACGATCAGATAAAGTTACTCCAAAGACGTGGGCAAAGTCTCTAGGAAATGGAGATCTATTCTCTTGGTCAGACCCTTAGAAACGATTTGGGAACAACAATTTTGCAAATCACTGCGGTCTGCTGGACTTTACACAATCTAAAATCGTACTGTCTTCGAGCGTCTTTTCGGCTGGAAAACAAACTTTAACAAGCTATAAGAAATTTGTCTCAAGGCTGGTAGTTGATTTAAGCCATGACCAAACACTTACAAAGCCTTCGGTTAATACTCAATGTCCGTCTTCACCTGTGATTACCGTCAGTACCAGATGTAATTTTCTCTCGCGACCTGATAGCGGTTTCTTATTGTTGATTTCAAATGAAGATGGGGGGCGCTTGTACAGTCAGTTATATGTACGCACGCAGCAATAACGGCCGCTTTGACAAACCTTCCTCTTGAGACTTGTCTGAACCATAAGTGTTTACCTGCCGCGTACCTGCGCGCGACAAACACTGCGCGACATGTATCGCATATTCATTACAGACCTCCACGAGGCATGCGATTTTGGAGCTCAAGTATCCCACCTCTCAACTGCAAAGAAGGACGGCTGACAGAAATACGAACCACTCAAACCTCACTATAGAGACACAAGCTATGAGGGCGCAGCCTGTTCGGATGAACGACAGCCTATATCCGAACTGTCTTTCATTTGTTTGCTTACGCTTCACTCGCAGCACAGATAGTTCTTTCTACCATCTCTCTGCCTGTAGAAAGTGGCAATTTCCCATTTATGCTGACTCTTACTCAAAATCCCTGGTAGCAAAGGCCAGAATACCAAAACATTCTTAGGGGACAACATGCAAAACAAATATATTTCCGAAGGTTTTGGCCAAGGAGCCTCATAATACAAGGACACTGCTATTCATCTATCAGTTAACGAAGAGCAGCAGCATTGAACGATGTCAAAAGGAAAATACGACAACAGATACTTGTAGCGCAGTTCTGGGGTTTTCGCAACAACAACAAAATTCAGCCATGCACATCTTTTCTTTCTTTCTTTATTTCTTTCTTTTTTTAAACAGTGCAAATGTGCCATTAAACGTTTTTGTTCAACATCCAAGGCATTTGTTCAACTTTGAAGTCAACTGCGGCATATTTAAGGCTTGGTTATTTTCCTCCAAAGGTCCCACCACACAAATCCTGTTGACTATACATACCTGCTGTTGAAAAACACGCCAATCAACCATTTTTCTCCAGGATCTTCTTAATTACCTTGTCACGCATCGCTGCTCTAAAACTTCATAAACAAACCTGGCACGTGATCAACCATACCGATGGCGACCCGTCCTAGGAAATTAAGAAAAAAAATCAGATGACTGATGAACGAAAGACAAGTCGTACGAATATCGAACTGATATGGCTCGCCCGCTCCTTGTGCAGCTGTTGCTCAAGACGTTAGCACGTAAACGGACATATTAAATGCGTCTATACACATCTGATCAATGCTAAGGCGTCAATCTTCATATTTATTTGACAAATCTGCTAAGTTTTATGCCCTGAACATCGAGAAGTGTTGAAGATCGTTGTGCACGAGAGATAAATACGTCATTATTGGTCAAGACGTTAGTGCCAAGATATTTTTTCAATATCGAAGCAGTAAGTATTGGACATCTCTTAATCCGAAAAGGGGTAGATGCACAGATGTGCAAAAAGACAAAACCACACAAAAAAAACCCTATCTGTGAGGCTATTTCAATTATTTCGTGCAGTAACTCGTGCAACTCGAATATCGGTTATAACTGGACAGAAAATTTCCAAATAATCACACCCATAAAATGTAGTTTAAGGTCTCACACTCTTCTGAAATGTCCACTCGACACAGTACGCTATCCATAC
Source organism: Batillaria attramentaria (assembly GCA_018292915.2). Classification (NCBI taxonomy): domain Eukaryota; kingdom Metazoa; phylum Mollusca; class Gastropoda; family Batillariidae; genus Batillaria; species Batillaria attramentaria. Next base: position 1,008,459 of record JACVVK020000130.1, on the reverse strand, counting down.
GATCCGCAACGCTAGCTTGAATGGTCCTGTCTTCCTTCTTTGCTTTCCCCTTCCCTCCTGCCGACTAACCCAAAAGTCGTCCAGTCTGCTGGCTCCTGTGGTGATTCAAAATGAGTTATGACTTTTTCCTTGGTATAGTGGGTTAGCTAGCAGTAACAGATTTCATATGCAAACGGCCAAAAGCAGCGCGAGTACTAATGCAGTGAACGATCTCATGAATATGGATGCCTCGTGACCATGTGCGAGGAAACAAAGTACAATCAAAAACATGCACGATAGGATGTGTCACAGGACAGAATCTTAGAGAAGTATGGAAGAGGTATTTGAGGTATTTCGTAAAATAACTTTTTCGCTCGAAAAAAAATCAGGCGTGATACACCAAGAAAAAGAAATATTTTATAACCCGGGTGTGTCTTGCAACAAACGGTCGTAAAACAAACTATGCGATCTTGGACTAAAGAAACTGTGTTGAGCATCAAAATTCTTTATTTCAAGAAGGGAACGGTGATGGCAAAGCATCGTGTCGTACGTTCGAATCTTGGCTGTAAGTCAAAAACTTCTGCAGACGTTTTCTTCGTTGCCCCATCTTTGATATCATCCTTAAGTAGGACGTGAAACCTCTAACCAACCTACTAACCAATCCTGTTCAGACAAGTCATAAAGAAGCCTCGCACAAGCCGAGCGTGCCCACAAAGTTCGGTAGTCAATACCAGAGGTTGTAGTATTGAAGGTGATGATTGATTGGCAAGCAATCTGCAGCTCCATCTGCTACCGTTGAATAATCCATACCGAACCAACGGCACAACTGCCGTGACCACAACACCACACAACACTGAAAGCCGAATGACTTGGAGTAGAAGTGGCTGTAGTATTGCAGAAGTATCACATTTTGACACCCATTAGATTTCCCTACATGGTTCCCCCCCCCCCTCGCCCCCCCCCCCCAAGCATTTACGCGCAGGTCTGCAAGGTCCGCGAGATCAGATCAGAATATTCAAAAACTCTAAAAAGCCGCGCACTTCTGACAATACACTAACTTTTACCCTAAAGCACCGGACATTGAAGTAGCCAGTTGAAGCACACCTCTTCCCAACCAGATCCTTAAAGGCACTATTACTCGTATCGTTCGATGCGTTCTCACGTAACTGATTCAAGACATCACTGCCAAAACAGACCGCAAAAGGCGCTGGCTATTACCGTCCAGTTCGTTCTCGGTGAGGACATTTCTGCCAATAAAAAAGACCTCAAAATCCGCTGGGAATAATTGTCGAGTATGTTCAGTATGTTTTACGTACATACACTGCTGCCAAAAACTTGCCCCATTTGCATTACGTTCTCGGCCGAGTCCGGACGTCGCTGTTAAAAGTACAACGGACCTCAGAACGTGCTGGCTATGGTAGTCCAGTCCTCAGTCAAGACATCACTGGTAAAAGTAAAACAGATCTCTTATGCTGGCTGTGGTAAGCCCAGTTCTCAGTCAAGATATCACTGGCAAAAGCTGACCTCAAGGGCGCTGCCCAGCACGGTGCCGACGAATCGTGAATAGAAGACGGTATAGCCAGCGGTCAGACATCTGGGCCCGCTAGGATCAATGACGGACTAGCAGCAGACAGAGTGTCTGTGACTTCCTTCAGATTATCAATGCAATTATTCTATAGCCGAGGCAACCAAGAGGGAGATTACAGGCTACACATTCTGTAGTTTCCTGTTCAGCCTATGTCTGATAGCACAGGAGCCGAAGTTCGCCAGAGACAGGAACCAGAATTTAATTTATTTATTTATTTATTTTTTTGTACTTTATTATATGTATAAATATTCCATCAACTGTATTCACAATGAGAAGATATAGCAATAATGGTCGTACGATCCCAGATATCGGCTCGTTCTGTTCGTGTTTCTTTCAACCCGGAATGGGGGGCGGGAGATGATGTGTCCACTGCCACCTCTCAGTGAAAGAGCTCTGTGTGTGTGTGTGTGTGTGTGTGTGTGTGTGTGTGTGTGTGTGTGTGTGTGTGTGTGTGTGTGTGTGTGTGGCGAGCGCGCGCTCTCTTGTTCAAAGACCACCTCTCAATCAAAGGAGCTGTTCCTATGCTGAAAAAAGAGAGGACTCTCTCTAGGCACACCAAAACCAAGTCCTTATTCAGCGTATGGACCCACAACCCTGCCTCCTTCTCCTCAGGCTAAGTGGTACCAGCGGAGCCAACAACAAAAAAATGGTTACAGGAATCGCGGAGGGGGGGGGGGATTAATCAATACCACTCTGGGGCCAGCTAAAAAGTGGGACACGGGCCTCCCTCCCCTTCTTGACCTCCCGGCTGTTGTTGAGTTTCTGATTTACCGTGGTTGTTTCCCCTTCACCGACCGTGCTTTGCAGGAGGTCTGCTCACACTCTCTCTCTCTCTCTCTCTCTCTCTCTCTCTCTCACACACACACACACACACACCTCCCCTAACTAAATAACACACCTCAAGCAAGCGAAACAATGATTTGTATCCAAAAAGATAGAATGGACCCGCTGAACACTAGAAGGATTCACGTCAACCGAGTTTCTCCTCCTCAGCAATTCAGTCTCCTCCTGCAAGATCCCGCTAAGTTAAAATGTCTTCATCATAAGGACGCTGTCACTTCTCTTTAACTATAACCAATTAAACCCACTTTCTAAACAAGGATGGAGCCGGCGGGATGGAAACTAGGGGGAGGGAGGGGGGTTTTCAAGATTATACACTGTACCACTAATAGTATTTGCTGTTGAAGCCACGCTGGACCGAAAACTGGGGCTGCTGAATATCCAAACAGGGTCCGCTGTCGGACAAAATGGAAATCTTGTGTTCAAGGGCCAAGGCGATAAACACTCACGGTGAAGAGATGCCAAATCCATTCTGTGTTCTGCCGGCAAGTGTTTGACATGGAAATGAGCCACAAACGACGTTTCCTCGTCAATGCTCGACTAACAGAGACTCGAGCCAGCATGCATAGCGGTCAGGCAGCCTTTACTGGCTTTACTGTTTCCGATCGTTGGCCCATATTCCGACATTTCTACGCCTATGATTTGTTCGGAGAGTTCTGTTGTCTGGCATCGTACCACAAACACATGAACAAATGCGGCCTCACACAGGCGGTCACTGAGCAAAGAAAGCCAAGAGCTGAGGAAAGGCGAGCTGAGGAAAGGCAAGCCGAAAAGCACAGCATCTACCACAAATTTGAACAGCTTCAAGCCGTTGAAGTTTTCGTTCGCGTGGCCAACAGACGTCAGAGTATTGCATTACGAGTTTTAGTTATCACTGACATACTGCTACAAGCGTATAGGCGCATTTACAAGTGCAAATGATCCCAAACAAAAGGCGTCGTCAATGGAGTCTAGTATACTTAATACTGACTGGCGTCTTTAATGAAAGAGTTATTTTCCTATGATCTCTAGCAATAAAAAAAAATTTTTATCTGTACATTTCAAGGTGTTCCTGAACTTTGAAGACAGCAGAAGAAAATGCACGAACTTACCACATCTCTCGCACAAATCACAAAGACAGCCAGCGCGGTATAAAGTTTCCAAGTGCGACAAAGTCACTGTTCGTCTCGTCTCCTGCATTTTCTCTCTCTCTCTCTCTCTCTCTCTCTCTCTCTCTCTCTCTCTCTCTCTCTCATCATGCACAATAGTTGCACAGGGGATTGTCACTTCACACCGGCAAAACCTGTCCCTCAACTGCCAATGTTTTAAATCGCCCACCGTGGCGTCATTAGCGTTGGCAATGAATCAACTAAACAATTTCTTCACAGCATCACTTCGCACAGCATCGCGCGTTTCAATCATCTTATAAGCTACTAGTTCGAAAATTTGCAGTGCCGTGTCACACGCACATCTCCCTCTCTGTTGCTTACGGTTACAACACCTGCAGCCTCAACAATCACAGCATCTCTTCGCACAGCATCGTGCATTTCAATGATCTCAACTAATGGTTGGAAAATTCGCACTGCCGAGTCCTACACACATGTCCCCCTCCTGTGTTGCATAAGGTTCTGTTACTACAACTAAGCAGTCCGTGATACTACAGGCACTGAAGTGTATAGTGGTCAGCAGGTACTGCTGCCATTAGTTTCGGGGGATGTCGGTCGCGGCAGGACACTCCTTAATTAGACGCCGCTATTGACAGGTGAGCAAAGGTGTGTAATGGACATGTTGTCCGCTTCACCTGTCCCAGTCCCTAGCCCGACTAGCCTCGTCGTGTGTGTGTGTGTGTGTGTGTGTGTGTGTGTGTGTGTGTGTGTGTGTGTGTGTGTGTGTGTGTGTGTGTGTGTGTGTGTGTGTTGCTCACGCCGCCCCCTCCCCACGTGTGTCCCCTTGTCAAGTTCCTCGTGTCACATCGACACAGGCGTTGTGAACGCCTCATCAGTCCCTGTAATCTCTTGCAAACACTGCTGCCGCACTTTCTCATCCCGTTAACAAGAACCGGCTCCCTCCCTCTTCTGTCCGGAAGAGCTTATTACTTTCAATTAGCACCTCGCAACTACATCTGTAGCGCCCATCCTTCACCGCACTCTCAACCGGTCCCCTTCATTTACAGTCTACAATCATCACTAAACGGGCTCAACGGCGACGCTGGGAAGACTTTTTGAGAGATCGGGTGTATCGTGTGCGTATGGGCTTTCCCAAGCGCACGGATCCCATCATGCCGGGTCTTGCCGTGTACGAAACTGTTGAGCATGCTACACACTTGTGCTCCATTTCCCGCTAACTTGCCTTTGTTCTAAATACCACGAGTACCGACCAATAGGCGACTGGTGAAGTTAAACCAAGACAACGTCAGTCTGAAGAATTGCGAGAAAGTGAAATGACGTGTAACCGAAGCTAGACTTGTGAACTACTACATTATACACTTGCACGCTTACTCACACAACAGCGTCCACGTTTCCCGCTTTGTCAATCCGATACACAAAGCGGCGGTTAGAGGGGGAAAGTGAGTCTGATCTATCACGTGACGTCATTCTGACCAATTACGCCACTTCAGGCGACCCGCTCAGGTTGCGTCATCTTCTCCCTACTGACGCAGCACCCCTAGGGATCTCCTCATTATGAATGGGCTACATCACAACGGGGACACCTCACAACACAGAATCTGCCTTCAAGCATCACTACAAAGAGGGCAATTGCTTAGCTGTGCCCTACAGTCAGGATGAATGGTTTGACTTCGGCTCTCTTCACTTAAACGCGCACACAACAGTACGGTCTGTTCCTTTTGTGGTGCATTTCTGAAACCATGAACGCACACTGTGTGTGTTTATGATTCCTGATACGCTGTGTGGTTAGCTTTTGTGAGTTCAACGTACTTTTCCGTCACAGTACGGTGATAGCAAAGACGGGGCAACGACGGGGGAAAAAAAACCACCACCACCACAAAAACAAAAACAAATGTTTGGCTCCTTTCCAGGAAATGCTCCAACGACAAAACAAATTTCTTGCTGTGTGCATTTATGGGTGAAAAGGGCAAACGTTAACCACCTAACCCTACCTCACCTCACAGTCCCTCCAAATTCAATCCACAACAAACTCAATCAGACTGACCACCACCGTGAACAGAGGCCGTTGTCCGGCCTGTAGGAAACCCTGCCCCGAGGCCCCCCTGTCATTCCGCTTCAGTGCTTGATGACTGTAATCAGACCATACAATGCCTTGAGGAATTCCTCCGCAATCCTCTAGATGGCCCCTCTCAAAAGAACCAGGGAAACCGCTTGCACAGCGCCCGTGGAGGTCAATCTTATCGGGTTGCGACTCAAGGGTGAGTCCCCTGTAGTATTCTTTTGTGGTGGCAAAGCCAGGTTTTAGTTTGCCAAGATCGAAACTGTCGTGCTACTACTGAATACGGCGGATACGTCTGTATGTCCGAAATAAGATCACTTTATCACAAGTCCTTGTGTGGCTACAACAAGCCTTCTCTGGTTCTGGTGCAGGATCATGGAAAACTGCAGGACGGATAATTATTAACTGCTACATAATATTCACGAAACAAGCATTCTAACGTCTTCTACAAATTCTTTCCCGATGTCCACAAAAAAATTAAAACATCAGACATGCAAGTCGTCCGCAACTCACTGCAAAATCGTCTTCTTCCAAAGCAAGCATCCCAAAGCTTTCATTTTTTTCCCCCCGAAAGTCCATTAATCTTTTTTCATAATCAGACATGCCAATCCTACCAAGTAGCCATCACTTCTGATCACAGCACTAGATATCAAATATCGCCCTGTGCCTCTGGTTCACATGCCAGACGATCGTTTCTTACCAACAGAGAGAGAGAGCGAGAGGGAGAGGTAATACCTTGGCTTCACGTACACGAACCGTCAAAGTGGTGGTCAGCTGAAGAGCTGGATGAAAGCTACTCAGCATTCCTGGCTGCTCAGGGATAATCTCTCCATCAGCCAGTCTAATCTCGCGCTGGAATGCCTCGTCTTGCTCAGCAGATGCGTGCGGGAGTTGTGTGCCAAAAATAAGTGCAACGTATTCAGCTGAACTTCGACTGAACTTGGGAAAATTAACAGGAAACCCTCTGCTGCCCCGCACCCCCACCCCTTCCCAGTCAGGAGTTGTATATAAATTTCCAAGACAGCTAATTAGCAGTCGTTGCCTGAATTTAGTGCTAAGCGGTCTCACTGGAAAGGGCTATGTTCGGTGCAGCGAGGTTGTGTAAAGAATTTCAAGGTCAGGTATTCTTGGCGACTGCCCATCCGGCAATAAAAATAGATATAAATACCTATTTGTCACTCCTCGCAAACAAAAACATGTCACTTCTGCCATTTCAAACATCCTCGGTGATGACGCCCGTGCTGGTTATCCGGCAGGACACTCAGCAGCTGATGAAACGAAAATGTCGTCTGCTAGGAGACCAGCGCTGACAGGGGTTGTTCCCCTGTAATCTGATAATGGCCCGTAAATGCGTACATGTACTATACTCTAATTTCTTAAGTTCCCGGCCCATACACTGGTCATACAGAGCCACACAAACGCAAAAAGCGTTCGGAAGACCAAAGACGAACGTAAAGAATAGTAGGCGAGTCAAAATGACTGCTGATGCTTGACCCCAACTTGAGGTCACCTGTCAAAAGGTGAAAGGTCAGAAGAAGAAAAAATCTGACCGCCTGGCCACCCACTGAGTGATTCACAACAGAGTACGCTGTTCGTTTGTTAACGCTAATATGTTTCAGTGAATTCCTAACAGCTGAACAAATTACCTTGCCGACCCCCCCCCCCCCTCCCCGTCCAATTTTTCCCTGCAACAACGTATCCTCATGTACGAATATTAATATACACAGCTCTGGCAGGTCTGAATTTATATCACTAAAACAATAACACCCTACGGTGTTTCACTGAGAACACAACACACTCTACCCATCACATGCCGTCACTCTTACGCTGACCGGGAGAAAGATTCACAAGTTGCGTCCCTTGGGCTGCTACAGAATGCCTTGCTGTTCTTTCGAGCGGCGTCGATTTCGAATAGGTTAAGAAGGAAATAAACAAAACAGATCACCAAAAAAGTCACAAAGTAGCTGACTCACCGGTGCCAAAGGGAAATTCACTCTCTCTGTCGGTTCTCTCTATAAATTCAGGCATACTCTTTCTGTTTCGCACGCTGCTCATTTGAATTGTCAACGCTGCAACGTGTCCGCGCTTAACGGCGGCGGCGGCGGCGGGCAGGATTAGCCGAGGCCGTCAAAACAAAGGCAAGATCAATACTTGATCATGACACAATAAAGGCCAGATAAAGATCTCACTCCCTTTTACTCTCGACCCATTCCCCCCTACGATATTCCACATGGAATAGTCCACCAATACGTTGACCACTCAACAAACGGCGCGTTCGATTTTGGGACACGCCCATTACCTTTTAACACACGGCGACACGGGTAATAACACTCTTTGTCAGATCTCACATGACATTACTGCTGTGATTACCAGGCGGTACTTTGTCCGTAATGGTCAGGCCTCACTTAGACAAGGTTTTATTGATCGTGAGCACCGAGTAACGCAGCCTTTTGTTCGATCTACAAACACACAGGTGTTCGGTGATAAGCTCAGTGCCAGTCAGTTGTCTTTCCCCATGACTAAAAATGGCTATAATGTAGCCACGCCATCCAGTCGGGAAATCCTGCAGGCGATGTGATACACGCTTTCGTAAGCTGGGAATAATTGTTACGGTCACAATGACAATGGTTTTATTAGGACCCTACGAAAGAGTTATGCCATGTTAAATTCCTGGGAATCAATAGATTGTGCTGACACGTTCTTGAAATCGTCAAACACTGGCTGCGAGTAGTGCAAAGATGTGTGTGTGTGTGTGTGTGTGTGTGTGTGTGTGTGTGTGTGTGTGTGTGTGTGTGTCTTTTTCATTATGTATCCTAGGATTATTAGTGCCTGTGTCGGTGTGTGCCGTTCTAGCATCATAAAGCATTACTGGCACTACTTTGGACTGCAAGTATGGCAATTTATTATTATTATTATTATTATTATTATGTAGCTCTAGATTATCAATGCCAATGTCAGCGCCGGTCCACTAATATGATAATGCATCCTTATTACTGGCACTAGTTTGAACGGAATCAATGTGTACTAACGTGCTGTGCATCAGACGACGGTCGTTTGCCTGCAGAAGGGCGACAATGGCCAGCAGTCGCCAACACGCGCTTCCAGACACAATGCACTCTGTCTGCACAGCCTGACTCACTTCTTTTGTCCTCCCCCGCGGGTGGCAGCTGGGGAGGGAACGGGGTGGGGGAGGTGTGGCAGTTTCAAAGGGTGGGGGAATGGGGGGGGGGACGATGGGGGGGGGGAGGATAGGGGGGGGGGGCAGTCCACGTTGTGGTGGACGGTCGTTTGGAAACTGGGAGGGGGTGGGGGGGGGGAGGGGGCGCGAGGAAAAAGAGAATTAACCCCTGTCTGTGAAACAAATGAAATTAGCAGCCGTGTCGATGCTAATTTCACTCAAATTGTTCTTCCCTTTCGTATCAGCTCTGATGAATTGTCTCTGCCTTTCCCTCTGTGTCACTGTAACCTTGCGAACTTCTGGCGGCCCTCTGGCGCTGACGTTGAAGGGTTTTGGTGGGGTTGGGTTTTTTTTTTTTTTCTGTGGAGAATGTACAGCTTGCTCCTCCGTGCATCGTTCAAGAAAGAAAGTACTGTGTCTTCCCAAAACAAAAACGTTTGGCGTTTGTGCTAAAATTCCTCAGTGTCTTCATCTGTCTTCACTCTCTGTTTCCATATTGATTGTAACACCTGCAAAAGTTGGTTAAAAACACACACACACACTTTCCAAACGCCCTGAAGGTCAGAATATCGTCTTCTCCTTCTTCTTACTGTGCGTTCCCTGGCTTCTGCCTCAGATGACTATAGGTTAGCTGTGGTGCTGATGATGTCGGCGGTCTTCAGTAGGTCCACCTTGAAGACCCAGTGTTTCTCTGCCAGAGTTGCTCCGCTGGGCCAGTGCTGTGTCCGTACTTCATGAAAAAGGGGGACAAGAACCGCAGGATGTGCTCTGGGGTCAGAGGAGATGTTCCACAGGGATGCCGTGTCCACCTTACGTTCTCCCACCTCACTCTTGGCCTCTAGTACAACCGCGTAGCCTGCTTGTTTACCTTCAGGTTCACTTGCCGTTTGCCCAAATCCGTGAACGGGTCAATGGCTTCCACTACGAAGCAACAATCACTGGCACACAATGTTCAGAGGCGGTTGATTATTCGCTGCATCTGCTCACAATGATGATGTCAACTGAAGGTTAATTCATTTGATCTAAGCGAAGCCGCGATACTCTGGTGGTCAGGTCTGTCGCTGGTAAAAGGTTAGAATCACAGACAGAGGAGTCAATGCGGGATGCAGTGGTGAGTGATCGTGGGGTTGCAATGAGCCAATGATTTCACAAACACTCCACTAAGCACTCTACGGAAAAACACGAGCAGGTCACACACACACACACACACACACACACACACACACACACACACACAATCACCCTCTTGTTTGGGTGAGGGTGAGTTGTATGAAGAGCACAATTCACATGTATGGAAGTGCGATACAATCGATTACTAGTGCACAGGAAAGAAAAGCGGTGTAAACAGAACATAGCAACATTAACACGTCATCTGAATTATGTTGAAAAACGCGCATGCGCGCACGTAGGCGCGCGCGCGCGCGCACACACACACACACACACACACACACACACACACACACACACACACACACACACACACACACAACAACAACAACAACAACAACAACAACAACAACAACAGAAAAGGTAAGTTTCTCATATGTCAGAAAATGCTGCCACTTGAAAGTGTTGGTGTGTTTATCCCAAAATTCTTGTTTATGGCCCATCTAGATATTCCTAATTTCTAGATACTCCTAGTCTCTGCACATTATGTTGTCCACACATGAAAAACGAAACAACACTCAACAGACCATGGTACTGAGACATGTGTGAATTTCATGCACAAAACACATCAGTCTCTTACAACTTGTCATTGTTCTGACTTAAAATTTCACACAACACTTCCATGCACATAAATACTGCAGGAATATCATTTTCTCGCATGTCAATCATGCAGCGATATCATTCGAGCTCACTGAACTTCCACAGCAAGTTTCTCATTCACAAACTGAAATGGGGAAAGGGGATAAAAACTGTAAAGCAAAAACGAAAAAAAAAAAAAAAAAATGTTAGGTCTAAAAGGAACAAAACTAAAAGCTTGCACATGCATACTGAAGAAACTAAAACTAAAAAGAAAGACCATGATTTGAAAATTAAACCAATGAGGCAGAAACAAAGACAAAACACAAAAGGACAAAACTAAATAGCACTAGATAGTCCCAGCTGAAAAAAAAAAGAAAAAAAAAAAAAAAACATCAAATGTTATGAGACCTCAACTGAAACTGAAATGAGATCTCTGTCCTCCTGTAAAAATCTGAACAAAAGCAAAAATAACAGGAAAATAAAACCGCCGCCCGCTGAAAAACAAAACCACAAGGAAACTTCTCGAACAATATGGTGCCAAAACGTTGAGTGTCTGCCAGAGTGAAGGCAAAATCTTAGTCAGGTCCTGCAGGTCAAGGACATCAGACTGACAAACAAGCTCACAGACAGACAGACAGACTGGCACACAGACAGACAGACAGACAGACAGACAAAGACACAGCTAATGGTGTTCAACAAAACTAACACTAACCTCGTTGACAACCTCGCGTTCAGAGCTGATGCTACGACTGCGGCTGCGGCTCGGCGACCGACTCCTACTCCTTCTTCTTCCCTTCGTGCTGTCGGCGTCATCGTCGTCGCCACCATCTGCTACATCCACATCTACATCCACTGCTGCTGCAACACCACCAGCATCAGCTACCACAGGCTGCTCCTCTTCACCTTCTTCGCGGATGTACAGCTCCACGTTTTGGTCGAAACTTTGGCCGCCCGCCTCCTCCTCTTCCTCTTGTTGTGGCTGGTAGCTCTGCTCAACCGTCTCTCTTTGCTCCTCCTCCTCCTCTTCCATCACCTCCCTTGGTCCCGTTTCCTGCTGCTGCGTAACCTCAGGAACGACTTGGTCCTCGACTTGGAAGCCGTTGTTGGCCTGCACCAGAATGTCTTCGCTGGGAGTGGATTTCTCCATCACACCTCCCGTGCCAAAGTCCACCTCCAGATTGTCCCCGGCACTCTCCTCCTGCACAACCACCTCCTGTTCCGTGAAGTCGTACAGCGGGTTGGCACTGGGGTTGTCCTCAACCGTCGTGGTTGTGGTCACCGTGGTCTCAAAAGTGAAGTTGTCGTTGGCGTCGTTCTCGGACAAGTCGTACAGCGGGTTAGCTGACTGCGACTCAGTCTGCTGCGCCGGCTGCCCGCTGAAGTCGTCGTCCATGAGGTCGTACAGCGGGTTGGCGGACTGCGACGTGGAGGTATCCGTGGTACTCATGTCGTAGAGTGGGTTGGCGGAGGAAGACTGTGTGTCTGCGGAGCTGATGTCCATGAAAGGGTTGGAAGAACTGTCGTCTGCGCTGGAGGTCACTGTGAACTCTGAGCCGAACGGGTCTGACGTGCCATTCTCTGTCTTACTGCTAACCTGCACACACAGAGAGAACAAAACAAAATTAGAATTTTCTGCTCCACAAATGCAGAATTAAATCCCCCCCCCCCCCCCAATGAAATCTGCCCTAGAGGATTCGGGTAGTGTAATACTACGTTTGAGTTTCCGGGGCCATTCATTGATTCAAGCCTGCCCTTGGTAAGTTGCGTGGTTGACAGGTTTAGCTCCTCGGGTACCCAGCATAATACCGTATACAGTCTGTTTCTGAGGCGTTTGCGCTAACCCGAAGCGATGCCGAATGTGCCTGCCTGGGCTTAGCGTAAACAAAACTAAGGGATTACACTTCCCTCTTGTTATTTTCTTTCCCCTTTTGGCCTGTCCTCTCACTAAAGCTCACCTCTGACGGAAGAAAGGACACACACGATCACAAATCTTTTACCCCTCCAATACACCTGAACAGGACGCCCTAAAACCGTTCATTACGCAAAGCTACGTCATAATAACACGTCCCTACATGGCATTCGCGCGGTACCCAGACACCTTGTATTGAAAACCACTGAACCGCTGAAACGACAGAACAAGGGTATCATTAGCATGCCGACTAAGCATTTACAGCGTCTGACAAGCACTACGCGTAACCAGTACGTCCTTAAACGAACTCCGCCGCTGACCCTAGGAAAAGGTCAAGTGACCTGACTGGCACGTCATCGCATTAAGTCAATGGTCCATTTGTAGACGACTGAATAATGTCGGTTACCGGAGCACAAGTATTGTAAGTTTACGGCGCGTTCACGTATTAGAACGTTCCAAACAAAGAGTGATATAAAGAAAAACGTATGAAAAGCAGAACGGAATATTAACAGTCAACAACGCCAATCTCTCTCTCTCTCTCTCCCCCTCCACGCACGCACTTAAAGCATACATGCAGTATACGAATAGACGCTTAAAAAAATCATCATCATCATCATCATCATCACACCACACGCCACACGCGATATCCAGTGACAAAATATCTCAATGTGTCATTGTCAATAATGACCACTGCTGTCTTTACCTTAAAATGCTGCATTTACCCTAGCACTATGTGCTGGCCTTATATATATACCGCATATTCTGACAACAGCATTACTCATTGTGACACAGATTCTTTACGATGTCTCTAAACCGACTGTCAATGTCCTTACATCAGAAACAACAGCAGTCACTGCACCTGTTACAAACGCTTTGAACTTACACACACAAACACACCGACTTCACAATACATCATGCAGAACAATATTATTATTATTTTTTAAATGTATCGTACCAACTTCAAACTGTGGATCGTAGCTGGAACTTCAGTGTGCGAGACGCAAGCCTACAGAGTCTAGGCAAACACTGCACTACAGACATGTCCCTAGAAACCGGAAAACAATATGGCGTAACGGAAATAGGCCCAGATCCGTTCGTGTTGCATGCAGCGGCTCTTGAATACAGTGTACACGTATGTATCAAACTCGCTCGCTACGCCAACGAAAAACACTTGACACTGACAGTCCTCTACATCAATGATTACTGACAAGTTCGCAGTTCACACAAATACTGATTAATTGATCAACTACACACACACACACATACATACACACACACACACACACACACACACACACACACACACACACACACACACACACACACACACACACACACAATACCCCCCCCCCCCAAAAAAAAAAAAAAAAACCAAGGAAAATGTTAGGAACGGAAAATGTCGCTGAATATTTCAATAAAGAAACAGTTATGACACGATCAAACTAGAAAATCCAATGAGCCACTGGGAATACATGATGAGAGCCTGGTCAAGGACGAACACGTGCATGTCTCTAGTGACTTCATTACACTTCCTGTTAGCCACACAACGGCTACCTCTGACTGAAATACACACAGCAAAGAAGAAATAATGCAAAACTAAGGGAACGAAAGTGTGTTCAAAAGGACCGAGAAGTACCAAACACCTCTATTCATAGTTTCATACATATATTTCACGAATAATGTCAAACAACGAACCTTCCCAGTACGTTTATGTCTACCACGCTGCACGCACTAGACTAGTCTTCTCAAGTCAAATCCTTTCTGTTGATATTCGTGCAGGTACTGTCCGACCGCACAACCATAGCCAAGCGTGTCAACAACAACCAAAAAAAAAACCCAAAAAAAAACCGAGTACTAAGTACCAACGCTGCATCGTTCTTCTCCCCCCCCCCCCAAAAAAAAAAAAAAAAACCCCAACCAAACAAACAAACAAAAAAGGCAGATGAAACAACAAACCTTTCCAGAGCCATTCTACCACGTTGTATTTGTATGCACCAGGCTAGTCTTGTCAAGAACAGATCTTTTCTGCTGAAATGCTTGGCACGCAGATACCGCCTGATCCTTCCAACCCCAACCCTTTAAAAGCCAGCTGTCTGTCGAGCCGGTGTGTGCAGTGTGTGCACTGTGGATTTCAACTGCTGGAGTCAGGCCAGAAATTAAATTGTTCGGAATGAGAGAAATGTGCTGATGCCTGTCTCAGTACAGAACAAGCGCCATTCACCACTGCAAATCTGCACTAGCTTCAACTTGAAGACAGATGCTGTCTGGGTGTGATACAGACCGACTCGGTGACTGACGCGCAGCCTGAAGGCCTGAAACAGGCATCGGTAGGAGTATACACAATTTCCTTCACACCCGACTAGACCTGGGGTCAAAGTCACTGACAACGTACAAGTTGCGAGACCAGTGGACAAAGTCTGCTCTGGAATGATGAAAGTGACTGCCCGTGTGCATACGGCTGTAAACAAAGCCGGATTCAGGTCCAGTCACTCCCGTGGCGGGGACGTTAAAGTCTCAGTACCTGTGAAAACTTCTCATCAAATGCGTGCATCAGAATCAGTCACCTGGGTCACAAGATAGCATCTGAAACTATTGTGGGGACTCTGGTCGGTGAATATGTAAGTTGTTCTAGAAGCGTACCGCGTACTGAGCAGACGACGTTATTTGGTTGCGCACTGAGGACGAACTAGGCGCTGACTGTGTACATTGTGAATGGAAGCGTAGGCCAAAGAAAGTCACATTTCTCTCATATTAGAAGCCGCAAAGTCACGAAACCGATTGCAATGACCAAATGGAACACGTCTTCGTTTGGAACAGCCATAGAGTTTTGCAGGCGGCAGTTTTTACCTCAGGATTCATGACGAACACAGAGGCTTTAAGCATCAAGATCCAGTCAAGATTTGGGTCTAGCTTTTCAAGGTTCTTGTCAAAGGGACGACACCTTTCCTAACCCCTCGCTAATGCTCGTAACAAGGTGTTTACATCCTAAGTCAAACAGTTTAATGACACCTCCGCTGCCTCCATCCAGCGGTTTGACTTACCATCAAAGCCCTCGGCACGTTCCGGGATTACGAGGAAGACTATCGCGAGTCGCGAGGATGGTGGGAGAGAGGGAGGGGGCAGGGGTTGACTAGGACCAGACACTATCCACACAGATTCTCTCTGTATGGTCTCTGCTAGGACCGTTGCATTGCTGATCTCTCTCTCTCTCTCTCTCTCTCTCTCTCTCTCTCTTATGGGCCTTGAGCCTCCACTGAATAAAGCAGTTGTCATTGTCATTGACTCTCTCTCTCTCTCTCTCTCTCTCTCTCTCTCTCTGTTTTCTGCTTGTGTACGCCTGCATTTTTTCCCATGTCTATCACATTAATCTATCATCTGCTCGCTGAACACACAGGCCGTTTGTACAGGTGTACAAGCGATTTTACCTGTCTTCCTCACCGGAGGTATGTATTTCCTGCACTCCGCTAAGCAGGCCAGAAGCCGGGACCAGAACCTCCACCCCTTCCCCCAAGGAAAAAAAAAAAAAAAAAAAAAAACAGGCAGCAGCTGAAACTTCGGGCCAGGTACACAGCGCGTGTAGATTCTTGGCTGTTTTTGCCATTCTTGTCATAGTCCGGTCCACGTAAATTTAGAGCCAGAACTTTCTTGGCGTCTTTCCCTTGCCCCAGAACACACACGAGCAAACGCACGCACGCACGCGAGCACACGCGCGCGCACGCACGCACGCACGCACGCACACACACACACACACACACACACACACACACACACACACACACACACACACACACACACACACACTCTAACGGCTTGTTTAGGATGGTGGTGATTCAAGTTTTTTTTCCGCTTTGGGCTGTGAGAGGGGGAGGGGGACGCAGGGTTAGTTGATTAATGACTCGGTTTGATTGTGCGCACACGTGGTAGGCGTTTACTGACACATTAAATACGTACCTATCGGTCTTATTCGTGCCACTAAACAAGCACTTTCGTACTAAGGTCATGTCATCTCTTACCTCGGGGGGCCTCATCAGGACATTCCTGTCAAATCGTAGTCTTCCAGACGGACGGTCACTTTTTTTATTTTTAATCAAATCTAGCACCAACAAATTACTATACAAAACATTGTTGAGAAGATTACTTTACGAGCATATCAAAACAGGGCTGTACTGGTCCTCAGTACTGATTCTGCATGTCGAAAACTGAAGCCTATCTTTACACAAATCATTAAGACTGCCAAATGTTCCTTTTGACCACTGCGATCATTCTCGGACTTTACAGCTTCTAACAGTTAGAGAAGTATGGCTTTCTTCGGCCTAACGCTTCCATACCTGTACTATACGTCGCACGACCAAGTCGCTAAAAAACGAAAAAAAACCAATCAACGCTGTTTAGCTGGTCTTCAGTCCGCAACCAAAAAGCGGCCTGACAAACGTAGTGAGACTTCAAAGTGGCCTATTCGTCGTACACGAGTAGTGGAAGTGTGCTCCGCCGGATTTCTCTCGGAGGACCCCCCCCCCCCCCCCCCCCCCCCAGCCGGTGAAGTTTACACTTAGCAGCAAACATGGACATTTGCCGGCAGTGACTCTGGTGTCTTTGATGTTGACTCTGGCCGACTGTGACACCAGTTAGAGGGCCATCCCCGACCCGTCTTCCCTTCCCCTCCACGGCCTTGAAAACCACGGCAATTTGTTGAGAGCCGCGATCCTCAGCCACTCTGCCAGTGAACCCACCAACCCTATCTGTACCAGCTCTCAGTACAGGTCAACTGAGAAGGGAAGTAAGGCCACTAATGGGCAGACAAGAGCAGGTACGAGATAGGAGGTCCTTTCCGTGTGTGTGTGTGTGTGTGTGTGTGTGTGTGTGTGTGTGTGTGTGTGTGTGTGTGTGTGTGCGCGCGCGTGCGCGCGTGTGTGTGTGTGACAGAGAGAGAGAGAGGAGGGGGGGGGGAGACAGACAGGCCATCCCCATTCAGCTCGGATCCTATTTCAATGACTCAGCAAAATCTGCGATTCTCAGAAAGCAAATGGGATTGTGCCAGCATGATTCACACCTCAGATGTCTCGCTAGGACGGCCTAAAATAACGGCTTGATGGATGCGCTAACAGCTCAGTGTTTTGCCCAACAATGACGAGCATAAAAAATCTGAACCCTTGCAAACTGATTCAAGAGTTGTGTGCCAAGCAGGACAGCCTGTGTCTCTGAGAGAGAGAGAGAGAGAGAGAGAGAGAGAGATTAAAAAGAAAAGAAAAAAAAACACTGTGTGTGTAGAAAATGAAATGAGGCCAGTCTGCCACAGCAAGAACGTGATGAGTCAGACGGCAGAGTTCGCCAGATGGCGTCTGTTATGTTGTTGTCCTGTATTTAATTGTCCGCGGTTCGTCTGTCTGTCTGGCTGGATATCTCCACCTGTGATCTGTGTTCGATTGTACGCTGGAGTCCGCGACACATTTGTAAATTTGTGGTTCTTCGTTCTTCGTTTGGTCAGCTTACGATGTTCCTCCATCTATATTCCCTAATAACCTCTTTCTACCCTCTTATTTCTTTCCGCTCCCCCCACCCCCACACCCCAAGCCCCACACCCCAAGCCCCACCCCCCGACAACACACCCTGGCAGTGTTTTAACATTAACTTTCACGGCCTGATCACAAACTAACTGTTCATGGCCCGCATGTAAAAGTCGGGGTTTGGAAGTTTAACCCCGGGTTAGAGTCTAACTTCGAACTAAACTAGCTCTAGGGTTAAATTTTCTGTTGTTTTTTGTTTTAAATCAGGAAGCGGGTCCATTCCAGCAAGGTGCCTATGCCGTTATAGAAGGATTTTTGTCTTTCTTCGCTTCCTTTTTAATCTAATTTTGTTTTGGGGTTTCTTTTGTCCTAGTCTGGGTTAGGCCCGTAGCCGTGGGTTAAATTAACCTCGAGTTTTACATGCGGGCCCTGACTTCAACGCAACTATACTCGAGCTTCGACACTATCTCAGATGTGTCGTTTGAAGGAACAAAAGTGTCAGCAGATATGAAATTCGCAATATGGCAAAACTCAGAATGATTGGTGGTAAAGTCTGGTTTTTCGCTGGCTACATTATCCAATCAATACAGCCTTTCTCTCGCAACGGAAAACTCGCAAGACACACACAAATGCTACGTGGTGTGGGTTTGCAGCAGCTCAACGGACCGATATCCATTAGACACCTTCAAAAGAGCTGGGATCCTAGTTTAAAGTGGCATTTCGTGACAGAAACGTCGATCGGTGCTAACGACCCGTGCAGCGAGATCGACCAAAGGTCAGGCACAAGACGCACAAGAAGCGGTGCCACTCTAATGCCAGTAATGGGTATCCGGAGGACCGATTAGAACCTGTAAGTGAAAAAGTGCCCGCTGAAACTTTGGAACTGTGTCAGGAGTCGGTTGGCTGATATGTTGATAGGTTGTTTTGGGTTTAACCGTCCTTTTCCACCACACAAGGATGATATCAGTTAAAGACGTGGCAACACGAAAAAGCCATCCCCCCCCCCCCCCCACCCCCTTCTCCCAGCCAGGATGTAGCTCACGATCCAGGCATTGGCAGCCAGTGTTAGGAGCAACAGCGCGAGCTTCTCCGCGGTCAGTACCCAAGAATTTAGCATTTTCAGTTCATTTTGCATTTTTAATACAAATCTGCTATAGGTCCTGCCGTCAAATCCACATGCATCAAGCGGGTTGCCAGCATAGGCACACGTACCGCTGCGACTTTCATTCCAAATTCAGTCTACAGAGTATATGAAAAGCAAGTGCTGGGGATAAAGGCCGATAATACAATAAAGGCGCCTGTGGTTGAGAGCACAACGGTCAGTGCACAAAAGGGTTGTCATATCCTGTCACATCATGTGATGCGCCTGATTTCGCCCGCTACAGGGCCATCCATCGTGTCAGCTGCTAGACAAGCATCTGGTTGACAGATTGATAACCCCTGTCCAAGCAGTACGTGCACCGTAAGACTAAATCCCTGTCACCGTGTGTCCTCTGTCAGTTTAGCCTTCCTCTTCATCCCACCAGTAGCTGTCCACCTGTCACCTGTCCGAATCTGTGCCTGTCAATGCGTGATGTCATCAGTACATGAAGTACGCCTTTAATTAACGTTGTACTGGTGGGTGAGCGGGTGCTTTGAGCAGCGAGGGGAAAGCCAGCACAAACTTTCTGATTCTCAGCCGGGATTTGAACTCCAAAAGCTCGAACAATGAGAGTCGGGCGCTCTACCAACTCGGATATCCAGTTACGCGGAGTCACACTCTGCGAGTTGAAAGAACGGTACACGTTGCAAGAGTACGCTGAACGTGCCACCGGATGCCTAAAGTGAAAACGCTCAGCAAGCAGCAGTAATAGTTTTCTAGTTCTGGCACAAGTCCCTCCCGGCTTACCGGATCAAGCTGTCCCCCAGCCCGGTGACGCGAGATAAACTGTCGGTGGCCATGATTTGCTTGTTTCACACCTGGCTGAGTCAGCGGTAAAAGGGGGCAGGTGTCAAAATAGGAAAACCCTGACTGTTTCACTTTGCGATCTGTGTTACTGCTGTGCTGTGTTTATGTGTACAGTGTTTCTGGGAGTGTGTTCCGTCTGTCATCTTCAACTAACCAACTAATTTTGCGAGAAGCAGTGTCGACTTGTATCATGGCCCACTTCGGCCGTCCATTCCAGTCATACGTATTTTGTCAATTCAATTCAATTCAATATACTTCTGCTGTCCGACACAGCCCAGAAATTTGCCGGTTGGTTCGTCGTCAAAAAACGTGGAACACATGAAACAGGTACTATGATATGCCTACACATACTAGATTATACATGTACATATAACTATCATATCAATATCATTTTCATACAAGCAATCTCAAATTATACACGAACAACCATAATGATGAAGGGGGAGGGGGGGGGGGGCTTTAGCTGAGTCTGTGTTACTCCAGCAGGCACTACTCGGCAAAATCCGGCATGACCATTCGTCAGTTTCCGTCAAGCCGAAATCCACATGACGTAAAGTTACGGACTCGGCCGAAGTAGTCGTCGTGTGACTAAACGCGTGGGTCGACAAGATTAATGTCTAGTCCGATGCATACTAGACGTAGTAATTTACTATCAGTTTCCCCTCCACCCCCCACCCCCCCAACCTCTCCACAACCCTGAGCCCAACTGCCGCGTACGTTTGATGTCACAAGTTAATTAACGAGCACCCACATCTTTCAAGTGATGATGGAAGTTAATGAGTATAAGCCCCAACACTCATGTGGCCTGTGGCCATTTTCACGGACTCGAAAGTTAAAACACACACACACACACACACACACACACACACACACACACACACACACACACACGGCGCGGGGCTTGATGTACGTGGGAACTATAATGGGACAAAGTGTCCTGCCTGACCGTAAAAGTATACAGTATAGGGACTAAACCGAAAATTCCTCCTCAGTCGTGAGGTAGCCTGCCCTGAATATTGTCCACTGTGGCACAAAAACTGATAGGACATAGTATGTCCGCCTTAGTAAGAAAGTAATCGGACATTTCAAAACTGAATCCGTCTGTGACTGGATTCTGACGTGGATAGGAAGCCCAGTCACATACACAAACAGACACACGTTGACACGAAACGTCCTTTATGTGACTCGTAGCTAGAGCTGCACGGATGAGATAAGCAGACACAGGAAATAATAAATTACACGTACACGTCTTCAGCATTCCTTCGCTCTGTGTTCAAGGTTACGTGGGATTTCCTTCGAGGACCGTTGACAGCCTTCTGTCGATTGCTAGGCGTTAAACATCCAAGACTTAATCAATAAACTGATAACTCAGCCTGTTCTTGTCTCCTTTTGTTTAAAGGGACCCGAGTAAACTTTTTAAAAAAACAAACAAACAAAAAACTCACAGATTGATCTGGTCAATGACAAAAGCATGATGTCACTCAGACACGTGCAGAATCATGGCCTTCTGTGGACAGTCGTTGCTAAGCTATTAGCCAAAATAAAAGCCTTCTGATACTTCATACCACGATGGTATTGAGCGTTCTAGCAGGAAGCAACACATTCCTGTCATGTGAAATGATTGTCCAAAACAATTCACTGACAGATCTAGAAGGACCTCTTCCCGCGTGATTAAGGAGTGCCGAGTACCACACACACACCAGTATATGTATAAACTTTGCAAATTTATCAGTAAATTTTAAAACAACTTCCTCCTTCTTCTCCTTGAGAAAGCTTTTTCGATTGCTAGGTCGGTATAAGTGGCAGTAACACACCTAGTTAAAAATTAGCTCCATCGACTGCCGAGAATTCTTTTCATTCGAAGGCAGCCTCGTCCATTGATATAACTTCATGTCTTTTGAGACAGCCACACGCGAAAACATGCAGCCATTCAATAGCCGACAGCTCTCTTTGTGCTTTCTATATGTGGCTGCTTTGGCCAACCAGAAAAAGGCACTTCTCTAGCCGGGAGATGTAATGGTGTGCGTACACCTTGGCAAAACCCCGATGGCCTAGTGGAAGGTGGAACGACTTGACACCCCAAACGCATGCGCATACACTTGCTGGCCGTGCTAAAATGTTGTACATGTATTGCAAGCACAAAGCTTTTTGCCTGCAGCGAATGGAAGACTGTGCCATAAATTATGAACGGATTGACATGATAAGAGTGTGAGGTTTGAGAGGCAGACGATTGATGAGGGCAAGGTTAGTGCCCGGGGTCTGGGGACGGGGGGGGGGGGGGGGCTTGGGGGGGGGGAGGAAAGGCGAAAAAGCAGGGGATATGGGGGTCAAGATAAGTATCTACCCGGCTTTCCGAGCTAGGTAACGTACCCTCCGGCGTTCGACCCGACATGACTGAGACCGAGACTGAGACATCCGACATGCTTGTATTGCATTGCAGTACTCTGCAGCTGTCCACTGATTTTATCTTGTTTCCGCAAACAGCGAAGCTTTCTTTAAACTACCGTGACGTAGAAGCAGGTTGGTGAAATCCATGAACTCCCTACGGAAGCCGCGATGCAACTGTTCAAAGGCCCATCGCCCGACATTGCTGGGCCAGCTGCACAACAGCCAACTTGAGTTTCGGGACAGCTGCCCTTTTGATGGCGCCTTATACAGTGTCTTATTCTTAACGATAAGTAGAACTCTGGTTGCATTCTAAAGTCTTCTGCTGGCCGAGCGAACAAGAAGTGCAAGGGCCCGAAGATGTCCTAGTCAACCGTACCGGCAGGGGCTGCGCTCTCCGCTTTACGTTTCAGCTTCTGTTAGCTCATTGCCAGCCTGCGTGAGGCTGTACAGGTACGATGATAAACAACCAAAGCAGCTCAATAACGATTGGTGAGCCTAGATAATTATATATATATAATTAAACTCGAACTTTAAAAATACCTCCACCAAACCCTGGGGTCGAAGTACTAGTCAGTATTAGTAGTAAGAACCTCCGTGAGAAATTATGGCGATTCAGTCCTGCCAACAGACGCGGGTGGGTAAGTGGGTGGGTGGGTGTTTGGGAGTTTCAAGTCCTTTACCACCACATACGGTGGTGGTATCAAAGACGGGGCAACGATGAAAAAGCCAGCACAAATATTTGGCCCCAGCCGGGGATTCGAACTCACGATCCGAGTAGTGGAAGCCCAACGCTCTACCATTCGGCCACCCCGGCTCCCCTGCCAACAGACGCACACACCGAGCAGCTTGTAAACAACGAGGTGTAAGCCAAGCGGAACCAGTAGAAAGCCATTATTAGGAGAGTCATGTCATATGGATGCCCAGTTGCCCACTCAGTTCTGCGCTTACTGCTCCTTCTCTTTTCACCCTGTATCCTTTGCCCGGCATATTCCGGCACTGACTCATTTCAAAGCCACGTATTCCGCACTGAGAATAGTGTCTTTGTGCAGATGACGAAACATGACACAAATGTGTGTGTGTGTGTGTGTGTGTGTGTGTGTGTGTGTGTGTGTGTGTGTGTGTGTGTGTGTGTGTGTGTGTGTGTGCTCTCTCTCTCTCTCTCTCTCTTTCTCTCTCTCTCTCAGTGTCAGTGCGTGCTCTCTCTCTCTCTCTCTCTCTCTCTCTCTCTGTGTGAGAGAGAGAGAGACAGAGAGAGAGACAGACAGACAGACAGACAGAAACGGGAGGGGGGAGGCAGACAGACAGAAGGAGGTACACACACTGGACGCGCGCCTTGAGTGATGTGATACAGTTAATGTGTATACATGTGCGAGTTTGCATATATATATATATATATATATATGCAAGTGCACGCTCGAAAAGTTTAATTTCATCAAACTGCACGTTATCGGCAAGGCAGCCCACACACCAAACCATGAGGATTCTATTCCTGTACCAACAGTGCACCTGCCTCACAACCTCTCCTCTCTGGCACACTGCCAGACAATTTCACCGGGGAAATAAATGAAACCATTCATAAAACTACAACTAAAAACTTCGACTACTTAAAGAGACACAAGCTTGTTTTTTGTTTTTGTTTTTTGCTTTTGTTTTTAAGCTCACAGATCGATCTGCTAGATTTCTAACTGATGGTGACAGACAGATGCAAAATTATGGCATCAAGTGAGCCGTTGTTGCTAAGATTTGCGCCAAAATGTATGTTTTTACCGTGACATTTCATATATTGTAAGTTTAAGACTCTTTCTATTTGTTGTTCCGTGTGCCTTGTTCCATGACGAACCTAAAGAAAAATGCCTGATTTTTAAGAGATTATATTAAAGTTATATTAAACTGAATACTGAAATGAACTGAACTGATGTACGTCTCCTGATCAGTAACAGCCCAGTGGTGTTGAGCGTTCTGACGCTCAATTCCTGCTATCACGTGACACCCAATTCGCAAGTAAAAGAAAATGAGCAAAGACTGAGAGAATTCTCTGAAATGGCCCTCTGAGAGCTCTCTGATGCAACCAGCACAGCGTCTGCTCGAAACACAGCGTTCTTTTTGCCTTTTTTTTTTTTTCTCTCTCTTCTTTTTTTGCTTTAGGAGTTGCTCATCCCACGGTTAGCTGCTTTAAATGTGCTCCTATATATATCACCGATACCGTTCACAGAGGAAGTCAGGCATGCAGCCTAGCTGACAGGCAGGAGATAAGACGTCTAAAGAACAAACTGTAAACATTTGTACAGCGCCCGAAAGAGAGTTTCTCTAACCCACGCTAAACACAGACCAGGATATGTACATAGTCATTGAGATGCTTCGGTAACGCTGAGAGGGAGAAATGTCCATGTTACGCTAAAGAATATGAGAGGGGATGGTGGGAAAGGGGAGGGGTGGGGAGTAGGTTACGCCACACACACACACACACGCCCACACACACACACACACACACACACACACACACACACACACACACACACACACACACATATGGAAGCGCGCACCGTCCTATCTCGTCACCTACGGTCATGTTCATGTGTAAGTATCTTGTGCAAACTTTTATCCAAACCTGTGTTTCGCCCCTTATGCATTGCATCTAACCTGATGGCTCATCAGCAAGGCCGCGGTGCTACATTCCGAGTCCATAGTTACAGCCCTACACGCAAAGGTTATTAACATTCAGCCAAGACATCTAAGCTGTGCAACCGTTTCATTTCCTGACACAAGATGAAAACCCGACAGACAGTGCCTTCATTTCAGTTCCCCGTTTCAAGCGTTATACATAAAAATACAAACGTTTGAGCAACTATTCTGTCAGGGTAGACGGGAACCGGGGGTGGTCGAATGGTAGAGCGTTGGACTTCTAATGCTCGGGTCGTGAGTTCGTATCCCGGCTGGGGCCAAATATTTGTGCTTGATTTTTCATCGTTGTCCCGTCTTTGATATCACCCGTATGTGGTGGAAAAGGACGTTAAACCCCCAAACACCCACCCTGTCAGGGTACACACTTACACCTAAGCCCTGGCCCTGAGCAAGGCGGAAAATAAAGCCGAAATACTGACATCACCGGGCGTTATGTTGCCTCTTTTCGAATTCTAAAAATAAAAGCGTGTCATGAAAATTACAGGTTGAAAACGCCGTGCTTCTCTTTGTGAAATGCTCACTTTCACGACACTATCACTGCATCAAGGACTGGGCGGGTGGGTGTTTGGGAGTTTTAACGTCCATATCATCAAGGACCGCAATTACAACATAACAACAGTGTCATGGTAGCAATACCACGTTACTTAGACAACGACTACGGAAGTTCGACAATAAATCTCATCAAAAAATCGTCTAGTAATAAACCTTACCTTATTTTATTCAATTGCAGAACACAGGAAAAGTCCAGGAGAGTCAAGACACTCCCACACACACACACGCTACACACTACTCCTGAATGCTCGTGTCGGCGAATTTCACACAGAGAAGGAATCCGGCGTCCCGCATCGACCACTGACAAGAATGTCCCTGTCCTTAGCGAAACCTCAAGCACCAGGCGGCGGCTGAACCACTAGAGTGGAGTTGAGAGAGCCAACGAACACCCGATAATCCAGGTAGTAATGTGTCGCGCCTACCTGCCCCTGTCTTTCTTTCCACCGTTCGCCCCGCACACAAACACACACACGTACACCTGTAATTAACAGGTGAGCACTCTCTTCTCTTCCTCCAAGGTACGTCAGTGCGACCCTCGCTCGCGTCTTCAAAGGGTAAACGCTCACTTGAGAGCACAGGTAAGATGTTTAAGTTTAACCCCCCTTTTTTTGTAACAGATATGTGCATGAAAACTCTTTCTCTCTATCCACTGACGTACCTGTTTCTCAAACAAAACGACGAGTATTGAGAAATCTATGCCACCACCACGACTCCGAGTACACAACCAAACAGGGCAGTCGGTTCAAAATGGGGTCTCCCCTCCAGCGCCCAAGTAGTGGTGAATCAGTCTCCACAGGTGGGGTAGCGCTTGGTCTCATGGTATGCCAACTGGAGGGGAAGGAGGGTGGGGAAGGGGGGGAGGAGGAGGAGGAGGAGGGGGGGGGGGCGGGGTTGTACTCCAGCTTTCTAGTAACTGTTAGAATCTGTTGGGGTCGGTGAGTTGGAAATTTATATCGTGGCCCGCCGTTGTATGTGGTCGTGAGGCCGCCGGCTCCCGTAGATCTGTTTATCTCTGTGGTGGGGCGGGTTTAAAGACGTACGAGTGAGAGAACGAGAGATAAGAATAAAAGCATTTTCCTTTACAGCTCCGAGCCTACAAAAGTACAGGTAGCCGGTAAGGTGGAGGTAGTGTCAGGTGCCACGCATAAACTATCAATTTTTAGTTTTAAAAAAAAAACCCAAAACCCAAGGAACAAACAAAAACGAACAAAATTATATAAACAGAAAAAAACATTCAGCAACATTTGTGTCGGGTCTGAACTGTTCTTGCTGACAACACTTACTGTTTGTTAGTTTTCCTCAAACTGTCACACACAAATTAAATGGGGGGGGGGGGGGAGGGAACAGTGTGGACCACATGCATACACTGTCACTTTATGTGGGCTGGGCGGGGTGGATGAAGGGACGCGTGGGGTGGGGGGAGCCGGCGTGAAATCTGGTTCAGAAACATTAATGACTTCATATTACAGAGCGG
Organism: Batillaria attramentaria; assembly: GCA_018292915.2. NCBI lineage: Eukaryota > Metazoa > Mollusca > Gastropoda > Batillariidae > Batillaria > Batillaria attramentaria. The sequence goes on along the minus strand of JACVVK020000130.1, from coordinate 981,506 downwards.
GCGAGAAACGTTTCCCATAGCTTCACTTGACACAAAAAGCAAAACGTAATAAAAACCCCACGCAACTGTACGTGCGGTATCGTAAAAATTTGATGTCTTCAGCACACGAAAAGATCTTTGAAACAGTCCCCCCCCCCACCCCCAACACCTTAATAATTAAACCCGCCAAGCCGGCAAACCGATAACCTATACCTGTGACTGCCTTCAAGTGCGTGTCGTGGCTATGATTTCGCAGATATGGACACCCGGTTGTCATGGGCGCTGGCCGGTTTGTGCCAAAGCTGGGTGGACTAAGGACACACACATACACAGAGACTACTGGGGGAGTTGACAGTGTACTGCGTGCTTGAGAGTGCTTGCTCTGACAGTGTGAATGCCATCTCTCCACTTCAACATAATGCTTGACGAAAGGTTTAACACGGCAGGCTTCAGCAAGGTTGGCTGGGTTTCCCTTCTGGTGATGCCCACCTCAAAGATATGCGCTGGTAAGTACATATTTGTGTTTATTTACTAGACGGAACACTGAGAAAAGCATTCTATTTTGCAAAGAAGTCAGTTGCATAATTATACGCCAAACTTCTTCGGTCTGGCCAAACACGAAGGCTGATCTTGGTGTGTGTACCTTCTGAGCAAGCGTATCTGTGGGGGCTTTACTTCAACTGAATTATTTGTAGGTTTGGTGACATAAGCACTCAGAAACTTCCCTATTTCACTACTCATGAGCACTTGTTCTGCGATCGATGTGATTCTTCAGCTTGTCACTACAGGTATTGAAAAAACCAGTTCAATCAAAATTGATCGTATGGCACTCATGAAGAAAACATACTACCCCTACCCCCTCCACACACACACACACACACACACACACACACACACACACACACACACACACACACACACCAAGCACTACCACCAGATCCCCACGCACCCAAACTGAAGGATTATGGAACCCTGTTTCTTTCAAGTTGTGCGTATGGCCCTTTAGTGTTACTGATATCCTTTAATCAGGCTACACCCTTATCTACAGTCAAGATCTCTCTCTCTCTCTCTCTCTCACACACACACACACACACACACACACACACACACACACACACACACACACACACACATTTCAAGTCCTAAAATATTTCCTGTAGCTGATAGAGGAGACCTCCTTTCATTCCAGAGCTCTGGCTTCACAGCCGCAGTTCGCCTTGTTAAAGCCACAGGCAGCCGTAGGTTACTTCCCCTACTTCCCCTATCCAGTTCAATAAGCACAACTAACTCGGCGCATCTTTCCTGCACACAGTTCAGTTCAGTTCAGTTCAGTTTAAGGTGATATCTCCGAGATATCTCTAGGAATAGCCCATACGCGCTCCACCCCATCTGTCAGTTATCCCCCCAGTGTCATCTTCGAGGCTGTTCTAATGTTCAGGGGGAGCCGCGGTGGTCGAATGGTAGAGCGTTGGACTTCCAATGCTCGGGTCGTGAGTTCGAACCCCGGCTGGGGCCAAATATTGTGCTGGCTTTTTCATCGTTGCCCCGTCTTTGATATCACCCTTATGTGGTGGAAAAGGACGTTAAACTTCCAAACACCCACCCACCCTAATGTTCAGGGCTTAAAATGGTCGATAGTTCAAAAAGGAGGAAAAGTACTATGTAGGATCTCGTGACGACTGAAGTGGAAAACTCTTCTTTTTTTTTTTTTTGGGGGGGGGGGGGGGGGGGGGGGGGGGGGTACAAATAAACTAAAACCTGTGCAATTTGGTGCGTTTTTTTCAGCAAGATTTTTAAGTGCTTCAGAGGAGGAAGCACACGTTTTTGAGAGGAGGAAAATTATTAGCCACAGGTGGAAGATTTTAAGCTCTGAATGTTGGTTTGGTTCACACGGGCCCTGCCATGTGTTTAGGTTTGACCGTCGGCCATTGCTTCTTCTTGCACACATCTCCGCTCTGCAGGCAGTCTATGGAATAATGACTCGTTGGGGTTTTGCTCACAGAATGTGCACACAAACAAACAAACAAACAAACAAACAAACAAACAAACAAACAAAACTGTTGAGGGCAGGAGACACTCTAAATCAACGTTCAGTGATAAACAACAATCGACCCCCCCCCCCCTTCCCCCTAGAATGGTCACTAACAAAACCCATGCCTGTAGAAATGTTTATCACGTTTGTCAGGTACTGCATTCTTTTTCCAGCGGGCGCATCCTCCTCCCCCCCCCCCTTCCTTTTCTCCTCTATAAACTGTCTCCACGTTGTTTGTAAGCCTGTCCTTTGTGGTATTCACACCTGAACTGACTTGCATTGAACAGAAGCCGCTTCTACGGTTTTGCCCACATTCTGAGTGTGGACTACAAAGACCGATGTAGTGTCCAGCGTCCCGGGAATGCATGCAATCAGCGGAACCTATCTGGACCTAGTTGTTCGAAGGTTAGGAATGTTCCTGATGGCCACACAGGCAGTTCAATAGATGTGGCTCTGGACACAACGGTCGTTGTTTAACTCCGTCCCCCCCCCCCCCCACACACACACACAATCTCTCACACAAAATCTCTCTCTCTCACACACACACACACAAACACACACAAATACACACACACACACACACACACACACACACACACACACACACACGTCTGGACTATAATGGCCGGTGCTGTCGTGATGCTATCTAGACCTTGTTGTCCGAAAGTTAGGAACGTTTCTAACAGGAATAGAGACAATTCAATAGGCCTCTAAAGACAAAGAGTTGTCTTTGCGCCCCCACCCCCACCCATCCCCCAACACACTACACCGACACCACCACTACCCCCCCCCCCAACCCCCTCGTTCCCCGCCTCCCCCCCCCCCCCCCTCACCACCACCTCCCCAAAACCACATTCATCATGTCTGTGTTTGACAGACCACACAACACAACCCTCATACATCACTGTCAATGCACTCGGACCAACAACATAGACCTCTTTATTTTCCTCACCTCTGTGGTTACGGAAAAGTCCAGCAGCATACCCGAATCCCCTGCTCCCCCCTTTTCTCCGGCGCCTGGGCTGGGCCCAAAGGGATCAAAATCGTCTGTTCCGTTGGTGTTCTGGGCCGTTCCATTTGTGCTGGGAGGGGGGTCATCCCCGAAATCCAACAGGGCGTCAAACTGGGAAGACATGGTGATGAGGTGTGAAGTTTATGACCTGAAACAGAGAAATGAGAAAAAGACTCAAACTGGTGAACATCTAAGTATGTAAACGAACAATGTCTGTCTGTATTCGTATTCGCCATAAAACCTGAGTCAAAGTTCTCAAAAGTCATGATCAAATTTGGTGGCTGTAGTCAGGAGGAACCCAGAAAGAATCTGGCGGGAAAAAAATCTCGGAAAATTGTCAAATTAGTGTTATTATCCACCTTTTCCACTTATTTTCAAAGCACTTCGTGTAGTCCCACGGGTTACAGGTCCACGGAAAGTAACTCCATTGTTCAGCTCGGCGACTTCGCATCGCAAATTCTCATCACAGTCTCCCATAGCGAGCCTGATTTCTTGGCAAAGCCGAGTACATCGGCTACTTTAAGATAATATATACCTGTAGGTTCCGGTGGCACATAGTGATACAAGGTTTCGGCCAACAAAGTAGTTTCTAACTAAAACTTTCTCGAGCTTATATAACTTCCTCGGGCTTTAGAAAATAAATAAATAAATAAATAAACTTTACTGTTAATAGTGTCATTGCTCTTTTTCATTCTCCCCTTTTTTTTAAACGCACCAATTCGCTTCAGTGACAGTGGGCGTCTGAGATTAATTTTCTACGATGAGGAAACTCTTGGGAAGTTTCCTGGGGCTTTGGTAACCGAGCTGTGTTTGGGGTTAATTAGGGACGAAGGAGGTGACGAGGTGAGCTTCACTTCGGCACTTCTCGTACTCTCTGAACTAACTGCGAGCACATTCACACATAACCTCTAGCACTCCTACCGGAAACGATTTCTTTTTTCTAATTGTAGTTCCTGAACCCCTGCCAATGTTTCAGTTTTTAGTTTAATTAGTGTGTGCTTGTCCGTGTCTCACGGTGTGTAAGAGGGGTGGGGGGAAGGGTGTATGGAAGGAGGTGGGGAAAAGGGGGTGGAGGGGAGGGAAGGGGGAGGGGGGACTGGAATGCTTAGAACCTGAACAGGAGATATGTATGAACGTGATGATACGTATCTTCAGTTAAGCAAATGAGGCTTGTTTTTCACAGTAAAGGAATTTTTACTCAAATACTGCCGATATGCCATCCTGTCTAAACTGAATAGTGTACAGCTCGACTGATCAGTTAGGGCAGCTGTCCCTGTACCTTCCCCATAATCCTCCCGTCAGGGTTAGTCTTCCGTCATTCTTGAGACGTTAACACACTAACCAACCTGAGTGGGAGACACTGAGAAGGTGCATGGGCTGCATAAGGCAGTGCAGCTGCGCATGCTAATTAATGGCAAGGTTACAGAGAGCGCACCATGCCGCCTCTACTCACGGCATCATTATCAATCTCTCATTGTGAAGCAGGATCTGGTGTTTACCACTGCTGATTAATGACAGGATGCAGAGCCGAGCACTCAGTCAGTCTCACCCACTGTAGAGGTTTCTACACTTTCACCGCCTGGTGATGCACCAAGGCACTGTGCGGCAAACTCACGGTTATGAATCACTGTGTGTGTGTGTGTGTGGTGTGTGTGTGTGTGTGTTGTGTGTGTGTGTGTGTGTGTGTGTGTGCGCGCGCGCGCAGAGAGAGAGAGAGTCGATTCACTGACTTTATTTTACAAGGAAATGTTTTCAAGTTGTCTGCGCGCGCGTCCCTGTTCAGGGTCAACCTGCCTTTGCTACATGCACAAAGCAAGCAACGATTACATCCACAGAGAGAGAGAGAGAGAGAGAGAGTTCAGGGGTGGGGGTGGGGGGGGGGGTGACGTCCTTGTCCGCCGTAACTGAAGGTGGTTTCAAAGACTGTTGGGGGGGGGGGGGGAGGAGACAAACTTTCAAACTTTGCCCTGGCACATCTTTTCAGTCATGATATCTCCCCCCCCCCCCCCCCCCCCCCCCCCCCCCGTGACCCACCCCGCCACCCACTTCCGCCACCTCCAAATGCACTCAGTAAACAAAAGTGCAAAAATAGACCTCGACTGTCGTGCTGAACACTAATATAAATTTCGGCCAATCTGTACGTTTACATTCCAGCACCCTTCCTCACGCTCTGTCCATCTTCTTTCTTCAGACTAAAATAGACGCCAGACGTGTTTCGTTCCGGGCTGTTTGCCAGCAAAACAGACTCATTCGCTCACTCAGCGGTAAAAACCTCAGGCAAAGCCGGCTCCTTCCCCTAAACCCTTCCCTCCATGAGCAACGCGTTGGTTTTGTGAAGGTTCTAATCAAATTAAAGCCAGGTAACTGCGTCTTAGCTCTGGCTCTGACTCGAAGACATTTTTTCTCTCCCTTGGGATAGGTACCGCATGAGCCATGAAACCACACACCTGACTCCTACAGGTAAGTACCAACGGCTAATGAAACTGCTGATACCCTAGACAGTGAAGGGAGATTGTACTGTCTATGGCAGGTCCTAAGACAGGTGTGACTTGGCTGGCGTGGAGAGCCAGATGACTCACGGTAGTAGCTTGCTTGGGCCTGTCCACGACTGATGTACTTATGCAGTTAAATGATCACACCATAAACAGAGAGGCACATACTTCAACAGCTAAGCAAAAGAAATATATGCTTATGTACTAAGCTATGCATGCTAAAATTTTAGCCGCCATGGAATGAGCGCACATGTTTTTCACTCGGTGCATACTTCAGCGGTCAAGCAAACAAACTCCGCCGGAAGAGACTCGCCTATGCAGCAAGCCATGTACGCTAAAAGTTAGCTATCTGTGCTGAAAGTTCGGTAATGTGTATACCCGGTATCTATAAAGTTAGCAACGTATCAATGCGTATGTTTTTTAATAAAATGCACTCTCCGGCTCTAGTGTTGTGACTGATGTGTGCACCTGCTTGATATCATTATAAGACCTTGGCAACGCTCCCTTTTAAAACAACACTGACTCAACCTCACGCTGATTTAATGGGCTGAGAGGGCACCACGTGTACACAGTTTGCACTGGACATAACGAACCAGTCGATTATAGAATATATGTACAACCTTCATACTTCCGTACACGCATTGCACTCCCGAGCCGTAAAACACATTTTTTAGGAGCGGTAGTGGCGTAACTCATGTCACAGAAAATGGTCACAACTACGTACCGAATGGTCGTATCGTCTTCACGCTACCCACGGTCTAAACCTGTCGCCATTTGGTAGAACAACCTAAGCACGATGAATCTGAAAAGCACTTAGGCCCTTTCACCATTTAAAGACCTGTGCGATGTATGATTAGGGTGCTTGTGGACAAGGAAGCGGAAAACGTGGTAGTTCTAATGTCAACAGGTTTGTGGAGTTTGGGAACCAGGAACTGAGATAACCTGAACTACAGTCTCTTTCTGTTAACCTGCAGGTTTGTTACCTACCCACCAGTGAGGGAGCCGGGATAGCCGAATGGTAGAGCGTAGGATTATCAATGGTTTGATATCAACCTTACGTGGTGGAAAAGGACGTTAAACTCCCAACACCTACCCACCCACCCCACCAGTGACTGAAATCAAAGGTACATGTACATGTACATTTCAGTCATATGTTTTGCCTCTCAAATGAAAACTGTATCACTGCATGATCTAGCCTTAACTGTACTACCGTTCTGAAAACACGCGTTCAGCGTGCATACACTACACGAATAAGTGAATAACACGATAGCAATGTCCCCTTACGATAGCCATGCACATTCACGGTAATAACAAAACCAACCACAAAAACTGAGCATTACATCAAGTAACATAATGAATAACACGCGAAACATTGATGAGAAGCGATAACCATACCTTGCTTTGCGGACCGGAATGTAACGTCAGTATTAGTCCACGCACAGAGCGAAAATGAACGAGGTTTTCACGGCGAAGAGGATGTGTCTGCTAAACAGCTCAGCCTACTACTAAGTGAGCCTATGCAGTCATGTTACGGGAGTGACGGACAGAAGGGAGAGTCAACCAAAAAAAAAAAATGTTATTGCCTTGCGCGGAATGCGTCATGCTTGTTTGTAGCGCGCAGCAATCATTTACGGCCAAGCAATGGCCATGGAATCTGTGTGTGCGTGCGTGCGTGTCTGTCTGGAGCTCTGCAGAGAGAGAGAGAGAGACTGACAGCGTGAGAGCGGCAGAGGAGTGGGACAGAGAGAGAAAAGAGACATAGAGAGAAACAGAGACAAATAATTATTAGAGGAGAGAGAAAAGAGCGAACTGATGAGAGAGAGAAAAAAGAAAGAGAGAACAGAAAAACAGAGAAAAGGGAGGAAAAGAGCCTAGAACAGAAGAAAGAACAGACGAGAGACAGAGACATAGACACCGAAAGCAACAAAGAAAGGGAAAGAGAAACATAACAGAGAAGACAGAGAAAAAGAGAGGGGGGGGGGGGGGGAGGGCGAGAGACAGAGACAGGACTGACTAAAGGAAAGACAGACAGAGAACAGGAAAGAGAACAGATGAAAGACTGACAAAGAACAGGAAACAGACAGAGAGACAGATGTAGAGAGTATGTGTGTGTGTGTGTGTGTGTGTGTGTGTGTGTGTGTGTGTGTGTGTGTGTGTGTGTGTGTGTGAGAGAGAGAGAGAGACGAGAGAGACAGAGACTCGGGGGGGGGGGGGGGTCATGTGTGTGCGTGTGTAGAGAGAGAGAGAGACAGACAGAGAGAAAGTGGTTGAGGTTGCACGTATTACCGCGATTATGAATGGAGGGGAAATGGTGGGCCCGGGGCGGTAAGGTTACCGTGAGAACGACTGGCACACACGCAAACGGATGAGCGCACCTCGTGCATGGGAAAAGCGATAGGAATTTACCCGGCTCACTGCTGCTGAGGCAGACAAAAAGTGCTAATTGACATGAATCGGATGCGTAGGCTCAGTTTCGCTATTCGTATCACTGACTGACTGCAAAACAATGCAAGGCACTGACACATCCACGTCATTCAAGTACTCTGACTAACAGAAGAATAAATAGACAGCCCCTATATAATTGCCTCTATCCAGTGCGATGACGCTATGACAATTGTCATCATCTAACTTCTAAGTCGTTTGCATACAGTTTCGTCCCGGTTTGAGTAATTGAAAGACAACATTTCAGACCAGTAAAAGTAATAACTGAATTCCGACAGACGCTGAGAAGTCGGCCGCATTTGGCTCATTCTTGTCTGTGATGGACATTAAGCTGCACAGACCTGTCCAGTTAAGACAGCCAAAGGAAACGGCAGTGGGTGTTTGAGGGTTTAACGTCCTTCTCCGCCACATACGGGTGATCTCAAAGACGGTGCAGCGGGAAAGAGGCCAGACATATGGACAAATGTGTTTTTTGGCCCCAAGCCCGTAATCGAACTCACGACCCGAGCACTGGAAGACCGACGCTCTGCCGCCCGCTCGGCTACCCCGGCGCCCCCTGAGAAAATGGGCACCGTAAGAAGTATGCACAATTTTCACTACTCCCGCCTGTAGGCTTGACTGACACTGCATTCGATGCAAAGAACGTGTTGTGAGAGCAATGGGCCAACCTATGAGCAAATCCAGATGAGCATTATTATATAGCCAATACTGCAGAAAATAGGCCAAACGTCACCATGGCTCCAAGGCCCCACAAGCTTTCACATAGCAACAAAGAATCCGGTCGCTAAATCGCTCATACAGACCAACATGTGGATGTTTTTGGGTTTTTGTTTTTGGTTTTTGTTTGTTTTTGTTTTGTTTTTGATTTTGTTTTGTTTTGTTTTGTTTTTTTGTTTTAGTTTTTGGTCGGGTTTTTTTTTTTTTTTTTACACTTATTGTCCAACACGATTCTGACATCTGGACCGGGAACAAACTGCGGCGACAAGGGGGAAGGGAGCGGCAATGCTTGTGGGCCCTAGCAACAGTTGCTAGGGGATACCGGAGAGGCTTTATGGAGCCACCGGCCACCCTATGCTAGTTTTGATGGTCACTTATCACTGTGGTCGTTCTATACTGCTGATGAATTATGCAAGACTGGTGCCTCGGGACCAAGTAGTGGTCTGAACGAAACTGACCGATGGGGCAGCTGGCCGCCTTCTGCGAAAACAAACGTTACACAAGACTCGGTCAAACTCCTGCCGTTACTTCTTATGTACAGCACGTTTCCATCATGCTGGTTTATGGACTTTGGGTGAGTTCAATGACCTGACATGCAAAAGCACTTATGCAGTCTGAGCAGCGCCATCCCACATTAGCATATTTTCCTGGGCAGCGCCTCAGTATCGTGAGGCTTCTCAACCGAAAAGAATTGGGTTAAAGACTTCGTGGGGTAAATGCAGGACGGCTAATCGGCGAATGAAAAAAAAAAAACTATCACTGTAACACATACTTCAATGATATCATTAGATGGTTTTATGGCAGTACTTCGTACGGTCAATGCGTTACGGCTAAAAAGCGAATGAAAAAAAAAATCAAAAGCCTATCACTATAACATATACTTCAATATTATTAATAGATTAGTACTGTTGTGTTTGGTGATATGGGTGTGTGTGTGTGTGTGTGTGTGTGTGTGTGTGTGTGTGTGTGTGTGTGTGTGTGTGTGTGTGTGTGTGTGTGTGTGCGCGCGCGCGCGCGCATCTGTCCGTGCAGCCCCTAGCACTGCGATTCATATCGCTCTCCTTAGCATTCTGCATTTCTGCAGTGTGGCGTAAGGCTGCCAACTATTCGGTCACTCAAGTCGTCCCACAATCCCTTAGTACCAGCAGACTCTCAGATTATCATCAAGAGGGCGGTTCCTGTGTGCTGGCACACAGTTCTACATTTACATGCAACCTTTTACTGTAAAGTACGCAGACGGTGCCAGCACCTTACATGGAAGTTTTTCAAGTGCCTATGACAGACCAGATGTGGTGAAGAATTCTGACATTTGCCTTTGCGGGCTTTTTTAGCCTCAAGCCAAAGCGTTTGCCGCGAACACGTCTCTGCTCTTGGGCCAACTCTATACCATCGGCTTTCTAAACGAAGTGAAAGCCGACCAGACGGTACAAAGTTGCTCTTGGACTGACTCAGCCATCTCTCAGCTTTTTCTGTATCTGTTCCTCAGCGTAGCTTTCCGTCGTTTACGTTTGTGCTAAAATTAACTCGTCACTGGCCGATTCTTGCCGTTTATGGTTAGAGTATCGATAGTGAGCACCCATCAAAGACTCAATATCCGCGGCTACGCTATTCGGTGCGCACGTGAGTCCAGCTGCATTCCCTTCCCTCTTCCTATTACAACGCCGGACTCATCGGGAATTTTGCAACTTACTTCCCCGCGTAAATTTAGGGGTTTTTGTTGTTCGTTTGTGTGTGTGTGTGTGTGTGTGTGTGTGTGTGTGTGTGTGTGTGTGTGTGTGTGTGTGTGTGTGTGTGTGTGTGTGTGTGTTTGGGGGGGGGGGGGGTGATTATTTGGTTTTTATCGTTTGTTGTTGTTGTTTGTTTTTTGTTGTTGTTGGTTTTTGTTGGGTTTTTTTGGTTTTTGTTGTTGTTTTTGTTGTTTGTTGTTGGTGGTTTTTTGTGTTTTTTGTTGTTGTTGTTGGGGGGGGGGTTTGTTTTTTGTTTTTTGGGGGGAGGGGGAGGGAGGGGGCGGTGTTGTTCTTGCTGTTGCTGGCTGCTGTTTTGGGGGTTTTGTTTTTTTTTTCATCGGCGAACCAGGACTTGTTTTCCTGCTGAGACGATTACATCACAAACAGTTTTAGATTACGATGCAACTTGAGAGGTACGGGGGCTGAAGCGGATGACATTACAGCACGTACACCATTTACCCAGCATGCATCTACGCTCGCCGGAGGTAAATGTGGAAGAGTGAAAGAATTTGGGGGGGGGGGGGGGGGGACGCCGTAGGATGGGCAAGGGACGCATGTAAGGAATGCACACGTGTCTTCAGTTACTACACACCCCGGTATCGTGTGAGATATAACAGGTGAAATCGCGAAGTGGCTGCGAAACAGACTCTCGATAGCGTAGAACTGAAAAAAAAAGGGGGGGGGGGGGGGGAATAGGACGATCGGATTCTCTCGCTGATCTGTGGGGATACTAGTAATACTAGTAAACACTTTGTGTGTGTGTGTGTGTGTGTGTGTGTGTGTGTGTGTGTGTGTGTGTGTGTGTGTGTGTGTGTGTGTGTATGCAAGACACTGCAGCCGGCAGACAACCAACATTAATCACCATCACTCACCCGACTCCGTTAAGCTTCTGTGCAGTGACATTTGATTGATTCAACTAAACCCACCCTGTAACTAATCAATCAAACCAGCATATTCACTTAACCCTCTTGCAACAATTCCTACACTGAGCGTATAGTATACTGGCGTCCGTCCTGAAAGTAGGTCAAAAGCCTCTAAAACTGACCTACGCCCCCTTTGCACTCAAGCGGTTGCACACACACACAGTCGACAAGGTAAGTTTTACTTATCACAACTGTCTACCTGACCGCAGCAGGAGTCCGGAGCGAAAATCGCTGAGGGCGGTTATATTACGTGTTTATATTACGGCAGGCCCCGTGTGGCAGGTTGCAGGCAAGTGGCGAACGTTGAAACTGGGTTAATGCGATCTGCGTCACGTCACGTACGTGTTGCATAGAAAAGTGTCGGGTGTCTTTTTTGACTGTCACACGCACGCACGCACGCGCACACACACACACACACACACACACACACACACACACACACACACACACACACACACACACACTGTCAAGCCACTAGGTCTGCATTATCATTACTGAATTACTACCACCACCCACTAGTTTTCATACGGAAGGTCGCCGCCATCTGACTACGATGTAGATTAAGCACAGAACAAAAGTAATGTGATCTATACCACGTCACGTGCTGCACAAAACAAACAAGTTTCGGGTGCCCTTCTCGATTCACACACACACACACACACACACACACACACACACACACACACACACACACACACACACCAGGTATATTAATACAGGCGGGGCTCCCGGAGTGACTGAACTCCGCAAAACAATTCACAATTGCATCCCGTGTCAATGTCGCAATTTCAATGAATTAGCCTACAAGTATTGTTAACCGCCCTTGACCGAAATTCTTCACAACTGCAAACTTTAGTTTAAACGAACCTCTGAATGCTAGGCTATATTGCAAACGCCCCTCTCTCTCTCTCTCTCTCTCTCACACACACACACACACACACACACACACACACACACACACACACACACACACACACACACACACCCCATGCTGAAACAAACCTGTTGCAAGGCCGTTGAACAGTATAAAACGGCATAGATTCCTCAATACAATCGCAACGCAACAACTGAGAAACCTTACCAGACGACAGTGCAGCTACGACAAGAAGAAACCTCTCGCCTGTATTACCAGCTCTGTCCGAATTCCGCAGTGGCGAAACTGATCAATTTGTACCGGAATCGCCCAGCCCTCTACCAGAGCTCGTCCGCCGCAGTCCCATGGGTCATCCGCAAAGATGATTCCCCCAAAATTGCCGATAAGCGCACAAAAGCACGAATACCGTTATGGCAGTAGCTGGGGCGCTTGTTGCTATCCCAGATACTGCCCTCAAAGACGAGTACTGTCGTAAGAGCTGCCGAGGACGTCTACACAGGAATGCTCTCCAAATGCATACTACGGATTTTGCTCGTATGATGTAATGGCGCCCTGAGCTCCTACGGGGGGGGGGGGGGGGGGGGGGGGAGGGGCGTCCTTTAATTATTATCATTATTACTATGATGATGATGATGATGATTTAGAAGGGGGGAGAAATTAGGGGATGGAATATAGGGGGACAGCGGTTGGGGGATGCCGGGGGGGGGGGCGGGGCTCGCGACGCGTTTATGTTTTGAAAGGACACTTTATTAGAGAGACAGACAGACAGACAGACACATAAAGAGACAGATACACAGACAAAGAAAGGAAACGTCCCAAATCCCACCAAAACACGTAAACAAACGTACACACACCATAATGAACCACAAAACGGTCGGTTTGCTCCCGCCTCCCCCTGTTCAGCCAGTCATCAGCACTAGCTAAATAATTCACCACAGTCGCCCCCCACCCCCCACCCCCTTTCGGGTGTGAAGTTGGATTAGACCCGGGTAACAGTGTGAAACAGGGTTCTCGCCAAACCCTCCCTAACCTCCTCCTACCTATTCATGCGCATGAATCGATAGTTACGTTCCGGCCAAGAGGAAAAATAGGTTACCGTTACTGTCTCAGTGTAGACCTTAATGTGCCAACATTAGTGGTCTGGTTTTACAGCCGCGCAACTCTCTCTCTCTCTCTCTCTGGCAGAACACAGAAACAGGTATAAAGTAAATGCTGTGCCAGTAACTTGTAGACTCTGCCATTCTGCATTGGAGAATGAACTTGAGTTCATTTTATACTGTGCTGTCCTGCTCTTGATGCCTTGCGGCATGATTTGATTCCGTTTAAGTTCCACCGTAATCCATCAACATTCAAATTGGTTTTGCTATTGTCAACAAAAAATGTCAACATGTTGAACAATGTTGTACTTTTCTTTTACAGGTCCCTGAAAACACTCGTATGTGGTGGAAAAGGACGCTAAACCCCCAAACACCCACCCACCCACCCAACCTGAAAACACTGGAGAATGTATTATCTTGCTACAATGTATGCACACCCCTTCCTGATGGGGGCCAATGCCCTTTAAGGAATAAATAAACTTGAGTCTTGAGTCTTGAGTCTCTCTCTCTCTCTCTCTCTCTCTCTCTCTCTCTCTCTCAAACTGAGGAAGACAACAATAAACAAGCCAGCCTCTGTGCAAAACGACAAATTCTGTGCATTCCTGACGACGTTTTAAATGGCAAACTGAAATTCTGCACCACTGTTTACTGTCGGCTTTGTGACAGCGGGGAAACAAACATGACACTGTGACTGTGTGTGTGTGTGTGTGTGTGTGTGTGTGTGTGTGTGTGTGTGTGTGTGTGTGTGTGTGTGTGAGATAGAGAGATAGAGAGAGGGAGAGAGAGAGGCAGGCAGACAGACAGAGCCGGAGAGACAAAGAGAGACTGACAGACAGACACACACACACAGAGCAGGCAGGCAGACAGGCAGACAGACCCTGAGACAGACAGACAAGAGAGAGCGGACGGTCTGCTTGTCAGTCTTTCAATCACCACTGCCGTCCATGAACAATTAATAACGATACAATTGTACAAGTGCATCACAAACCTTCAAAATTTCAGTCCGCCGCTGATGTACGACCACTTCAAATCCTCTCCAACAGCTTGACCAAAGCAAAAAAAACTGATGAGATAGGCACGGGAAGCAGTCAGAGAGAAAAAAAAAATCCAACTAAACAAATCTGCATACGACGTCCACGCTTAGTTCAGATGAGGCCAGACAAACTTCACAGACCTCTAAAAACCAACAGTCAGCTTCCCGTCACTGTCCCTCTCTGTCTCTCTGCTCTCTTGCTTGCAGATGCACCGTGCCAGCACTTACACGCACACTCACACTGTCCGGCTGGTCTGTACAAGGGTTATGACTTCACTCCCAACTCACCCACACACGTCATGCATCATTTCATGGACACACACAGCCTATCCTTTGTGCCAACACTTCTGGTAGTGTACTGGCTCTCTCAGGGGTCTGCTAACAGAATTCCATGCCAGACACACGCACACACACTCAGCACGTTATTACTCCAGTGTCAAGGCAGACTGGGTCATACCACAACGGAACTTGTGTCGGGGTTAGGTCAGGGCATTTCGAGAATTTGGAAACACAACTGGTACAGCCCTTCCTTGCCCTTTTAGGCGTGTGCATGTGAGACTGCTCGACTTCACACACAAAATCCAGCTGCCGAGAATGTTATAAACAGCTACTTTAGATACGTCTGTGCATCTGTTTGAATTTATCCTTCTGTTTTCAGGGGGTGAAAGAGGAATCGAGGAGTGCAAAAAGTGCAGAGAAGGAGGTATTGAAAACCCACGACCCCTTCGCTGTAGTGGACTGGTCTGCACGAGCAGTGTGAGGTCATGAGAACTGGGACCCCCTGCTTTGGAGAATCCCCCCTCCCACCTCAACTGCCTCGCTCCTCAAGAGTACCAGACTGGTGCAGATAATTCCGGGTGAGTTATCGTGATGCCGCTCCTGGAGCCTGATATGATAGAACAAGGTGTAGGGTCTGTTTCGACGTAGTGCACAGCCTGTTTGGAATGTAGGGGGTGGGGTGTTAGCACGAGTAAGGGGTGGTAATGACAGATAAATTAATTTAACTGTGCAAAAGGCTTGGTCGGATCTTTACTCCCTTTCATATATCCGTGATGCCGCCGCAGTATCGGCGTAAGCGGTTTGATTCTTTCTCATTTGTTTTTTTTTTTACGTTTTAATCCCCCCTCCCCCTTTTGCAATTCAGTTCGGACACGTAGAAATCGCAACACTCTGCTCTGTGTGTGTGTGTGTGTGTGTGTGTGTGTGTGTGTGTGTGTGTGTGTGTGTGTGTGTGTGTGTGTGCACCGCTCATTCACTACTCTGCGCCGACCACGCCCTCCCCTGCCCCAGTCCCAGCCCTGCCCCCTCCCCTCGGCCCTAAAATGAACCGTTCCGACGTTTCCAAAAATGGTCAGGCTGGCTTCAAAACTGGCACAAGACCACAGAGCCACAGGCTTTCTCGGCTCTTATCTTGTGCCAGCGACTCGTTTAGTTAGCCGGCCGCGCGGCGTAACAGGTGAAGTTTAGCTCTGTGCGCGGTGACAGCCCGCTGAAAATCTCTCACACCACGGCTGCCTGCAAGTGCAGAAGATGACTCACAGAAGTGAAGAGGGGGGGATTCCCTGACGCGGCGCCGGGCGGCAGCTGGTACCAGACAAAGAGACGGACTGAAATTTCTGCAACTGTTCGGTCGCCATAGAACACAGAAGCGAGTTTGTTTTGTGAACTGACGTCAGTGAAAGAGCCACCGTGACCTTACAGTTTGCCACGTCATGCCAGTCAGTAATTCCATGTGCCGCACGTTTCTAAGAATAGAAAACCAATCTCGTATGTGCCGAGACTGCGATCGATCGATGTAACGCGATAGCTTATACACGGTCGGTGCAAACACTGCTGAGTTAGAGAAGACAATGGTGAAAGGGATGGGTTGACTGTGACAAGTGTGACTCATACGGCGCTGGGATTCCCTATTCAGTTGTCTCGGGTGGAATTCCACCCGCCGGCTTCAGCTCCACTATGCGGCTTTCAAATCAGTGATGTGCCAGGCAAAACTATCAAACGGACAAAACCAAAACCTTTCACCCCCCCCCCCCCCCTCTCTCTCTCTCTCTCTCTCTCTCTCTGAGACTCCCGGCAGTGGCGCATTAGATCAGCCACAAGACTGAGGTGTGTGTGTGTGTGTGTGTGTGTGTGTGTGTGTGTGTGTGCGCGCGCGCGCGCGCGCTCTGTGTGTGTGTGTGTGCGCGCGCGCTCTGTGTGTGTGTGTGTGTGTCAGTTTCGGTGTGTGTGTCAGTGTCGGTATGTCAGTGTGTTCTTTCACTGACTGAAAGGACTATCTATGCAGTCTTGTGTGTGTGTGTGTGTGTGTGTGTGTGTGTGTGTGTGTGTGTGTGTGTGTGTGTGTGTGCCTTGAGGCGTATCTCGCAAGACTACCAGTTAAACTATCTTTTTTTTTCTCTTCACTCAAAAACATCCCAGAGCATTTTTATGACATTTCCCGTGTCCTGGGTACAGTCAATCTATTTAACGCTGACTGAGATGACGCAGATCACAGGTGGTAACAGACACCATCATCCGGTAGAAGGGCCGAAGAGCCACGGATTTGATGAGCATATAGACCCTTTATCATTTGGTGATAAGCCTGTACACAGGTGACTGAATTTCTATTCAATTCACGCCGCAATACTGCATGTGACTCATGCATCCAAGATTCTATTCCGATGACTGGGAAAGTAAACATGAAACATGAACCTTTGAGCGCATTACACTAAAAGTTGAGCAGGTTTTTATCAACGATTCCATGACTTAGATACAGCTTTATTTGCAGAAGTGCAACACAGCCTGCTGCCACTCAGTCCAGGCGGTTCACAGTTAACAAACTCAATCAAATGGAGGAGCAAGCATACAGCAAGAGCTTAGTTAAAACTGAAACAGATCCTTTACCTGACATTATTTTTTAGCATAAATGTATGCTTCAAATTTCTTACAGACACCCAACAATCAAACTATGACTAATACATAAAGTTCACACTGACTTCAGGGATTCACAGCCGTGTCGGATATCAGTGCTAGACTGATTTTTTTTTTTTTTTAAACACATCCAGTTTCTTGTCCTACAAGGCCAATGAACCACAGTGGACAGTATTCAGGAAAATGGTCTGAAACTTTTACAGTCAACCAGGGCATTTTGTCCTATCACAGTGCCCACCGTGAAACACTGTGAAAAGTGTCAGAACATCTGTCAGTACTGCAACGGCATCTGCATCAGTCAGGCAACGCTTCACTGACGTGGCATAAGTTTCCAACAACGCGGGCCTGCGTTCAAGCATTGTTTGAACAGTGATTTAATCTTGTTGCATAACAGCAAGACGTAAGCAGTTAAGATCTCCTGACAAGCAGCTGACAAAAGGGCGTCAAAATGTTCAACTCGGTTTCCAGTTGTGTACACAGTACCACGCACCCAGCAGGGAAACGCATTACCGGTGTAGAGGTCAGTAGATTGAAAGCCTTGATACGGTCCGTCGCGTTTAATGTAAACAAAACAAACCAACGCTTGGGTGGTTACCGTATATGGCTCTCTACAGCTTAATCGTCCGTAAGGCGGGCATTACACATCGCAATCTAACCCCGTACATACCAGTATTTTGTAACCTTAGGCGCTATAAATCGTTTGTACGTCAGCACTGAACGAGTGGCTCCTGAAATGGCTAACCGCTGCTATGTATCGTCAAGCCGTGAAAAAGCCCAAGCGTTTACCAAATCCACGGCTCATAGTTCCTTTTGCCAAATGATGGTACATGACTGTACAACTTTAGAGAGTTCCGTGCCTCCCTCCGCCCCCTCCCCCCCCCCTCCCGAAACTCCCATCCCCACCCTCTCAGCCACACTATACGCAACAGGAAGTGAATTAGGCAGACAGAATACAGCGGCCACACTTACAACCTAAGTGTTTTGTGTCAGGCAGCAGTGACCCAATTTTCCCCTGTTTCGCTTTTAGTTTTATGTCATTTTCGATGACACGCCCATACAATCATACCGGCATAAATATTCATACCGTTGATACTCTGTGGGATATTTCAATATTACATCCGGCACATCATGAGTGTTTGCCGATTACAAATGCATAAAAGGGACGAGGAAAGTACTATTCTGTCAGTGTCAAGTTCAAAAATATGAAACGTCTGTGCTAACCGTGTCTGTGTGTGTGTGTGGGGGGGGGGGGGGGTGAAGAGGTTTATCGTTTATCAGCAGAGTTAATTACCTGCAGAATTACTGGCAGTATCAGTTACAAATGATGTGCACTAATTACTCTAACACAAGCCATAGATTAGTTAATGATGATATTGGTAATACTACTGATGCACTAGCAGATATATATCTGTCTTTCAAAGATTGAACAATCTCAGAGACATAAGGGAGACTTCTGAGAGAGGAGGCGGAGCGCATATATATAATTATATATATGGGTTTTTCCAAACGCAGAGACACCATCTTGAACTGAACTGAACTAGTAACAAAATGTGAGTGATAATATCTGTGTATGAAAGCGTATTCATTGAACACCATACACACACTACCCTCGAATATCGCACAGGTAAACACAAATCAAGTATTGAAATTAAGCCCATGACTGCATCTGCCAATAACTCGTCCGTCTTATTCTGAGGTCAGCTCACTTGGCCTTCAACCTCGCTGGCAGTCAACAACACACGCGCGCCCTTTAATACTCAATCTAATCTTGATAGCAACACACAGATCCACAGATATACACGGATACAGCTGCAGCTGAGAAGACAGTTATCGATCACTGGTTATTGTAGACAGAAAGAAACACCTGTTCTCAAATACAGCTACAGTATTTCCCGCTGCACCGCGGCAGGGACCTGGTGGCATGATCGTAAACGATTAGCTGGCATGGGACAGCTACAGCTTAATATTGTAGGGATAGGCAGAATCAATCTGGTTGTCCTCTACGGTGGTGTATAAATGTCTTTACAGGCACTTAGCACGGCAGGCAACATTCTGTCATGACGTGAGGACACATTATTCAGCGTAATGGAGACACTGGGGTGTCTGTGTCGGCTGCACGGATGCCGACTCTTTCAGTGCAATCTCTCTCTCTCTCTCTCTCTCTCTCATGCTCGGGTCGTGAGTTCGTATTCCGGCTGGGCCAAATATTTGTGCTGGCTTTTTCATCGTTGCCCACTCAGTCTTTGATATCACCCGTATGTTGTGGAAAAGGACGTTAAACCCCCAAACACCCACCCACCCCCCACCCTCTCTCTCTCACCCTCTCTCTCTCTCTCTCACACACACACACACACACACACACACAGAGCCGGCTGTATTCAAGGATGTAATTCTTTTCTCCGTCTTTTTCTCTGTGTGTGTGTGTGTGTGTGTGTGTGTGTGTGTGTGTGTGTGTGTGTGTGTGTGTGTGTGTGTGTGTGTGTGTGTGACAGTTGTGCACGACAATATTCAACCACTCGACACGCCTGTGGCGATAGCATTGAACAAACTGCCGGACTGAAACGGCGAAACTACCTGCGGCTTCTTCTATGACCGTGACTGAGCGGATACACAATGGCCTCTGAATACATTATTTAGAATCTGATTGATCCCATTAATGCGCCCTGCCGCACTGACACCTGACACCAACATGACTATATGGTATCCTCTTTGGGTGTCTCCAGTAACAGAGCATGAGGCTACATTCAATCAATGGGGTAAATTTGGGGTACTCTCTCTCCCTCTCCGCAATGCCTAAATGCTCTATCCTGAATTTAAAAAACAAACAAAACAAAAAAACACCATTTCACCATCATCTTTTTAGAGCAGGGATGGGGATCTGGCAGCTGCTGCAAAGGAAAAACATGTCTCAAATTTTGTTCAATGGTTCTCTGACAAAGTGTGAAAAGGCCACTGTATCAAACCATCTATTATTATACTCTTTTGCTCGTTTGTTACTTAAATGTTTGCTGTTGGTGTGATATTACGGTATCAGTTGCCGCCTGTCTGTCTGACTGATGTCCAGTGACTTCTAGTGTCTGGCACAGACGGGCACAAAGTTTCAGACAGCCGGGTTTTCACTGTTGATTATAGAAGATGAAAGGTTTGTTTCTGTTGGCCGATACCCAAGCACAAAAAGGCAAAAGTCGCCTGACAATGTCCAGCTTCTGTAATCCAATTGGCTCCACAACAGACAGACCAGAAGCTCAGTCTCTGTGTGGCTCAAATGCGCAACGTAGTCGAGTCATACTGACTTCTTTTTTCTAGCAACGTCGGAAAGGAATTAGGAGGCACGTGTCGTGATTTAAAGGGAAATTGCGTGCTCTCTCTCTCTCTCTCTCTCTCTCTCTCTCTCTCTCTCTCTCTCTCTCACACACACACACACACACACACACACACACACACACACACACACACACACACACACACACACACACACACACACAGCGTGACTCTGAATTGAAACTTTCGTCACAATGATTAAAGGGCCTGACGAAACATCCGCCGCACCTCAATGATGATTCCACCCCCCCCCCCCCCCCCACGGCTTGATGAACGTCTGTGCATGCTTGCCAGAATCAGTAAAGGACCACACACAGATTAACTTTAAAGACAGATTCACCAAGCTCAGATTCACTGACGAATTTTAAGCACCATGATCCTCATCTGTCTTTGAACCTAATCTCTTCATGATACCGTCTCAAGTGATAAAATGACCAGCCGGCCAAGCGTGAGCTGCTAGCCAAACTTGAACATCTCCATGCTGAAACCTTTTCAAAAGTCCTCGCTCCCCTGCCTTGCCTTGTGAGTCAGACATCAGGGCAGATGCCAGAAATTTTAAGGGCAGATCCCTATGGGAGATTAGAG
Organism: Batillaria attramentaria; assembly: GCA_018292915.2. Classification (NCBI taxonomy): domain Eukaryota; kingdom Metazoa; phylum Mollusca; class Gastropoda; family Batillariidae; genus Batillaria; species Batillaria attramentaria. The sequence goes on along the minus strand of JACVVK020000130.1, from coordinate 960,362 downwards.
AAAACTATGCCGGTGGAACGGCCCCTTGGAAACAGCCAGGAAACGTTCCCTCGCCCCCGTGAGGAGACTGTGGCCGGAACAGATAAGACAAGAGGAGAGTGATGATGGTGATACACACACACACCCCGTGTTGCTCCTGTTCTGTGGGAATTCCAAGAGCTACTGTGCATCCAGTTTGATAGTGTTACAGCGCATCACCTGAGGCGTTCACCATGTCCATTGTCCATTGTCCGCAATTCTCAGTTCAGTACCTACATCTCTGCACTACTCAGACACCGCACCCATGCACTACACCCCATCCGAAGTCTCCGAAGTCAGCGTTTTTGAGAGGGAAGAGGGAGGGGGTGGTAAGATTCCACCACATATGAATGATATTAAAAACTGACGGGGCAACGAGGAAAAGGACAGCACACAATCATATTTGGCCCCAGATGGGGATTTCAGCTGACGACCCGAGAACTGAAGTGCAAATCCTTACCATGCGGCTATTCCGGCTCCCTATGCCTAATGAACAGGATAAATGCACTGTAGATATTACTCACTGTCACTAAGTTCAATGAACTGACTGACTAGGAAAAACATTAATTCTATGCACATTCACCTGCACGGTCAAATAAATTTTCATCAAACAGAGTACTTACAACTATGATGTTATTGTGTTATTACAATTATTCATCAGCATACTTATCTGTATGACCTTCTGATCCATCTACTGACCATGTGGTCATCCAGTCAATTAAATAACAGGGTAATACATGTAAATCATGAACCAGTGCTGACAAGCGTACGTAGACACACACACTGCCAGGTGTGTTATAGATCAGTCACAGCAGAAAGTCAGCATTCCACCATCTGTCATCTCCCCACCTCTCACATACCAGACGATTCTGTTATGTGCAGGTGGGCTAGGGAGGCGTCACTTGACCTCACTCACTCATAGTAAGTATTCAAGTGATCGATCCTCGGGCCAAAGTCACAGGTGAGTTATAGACTGCAGGTGTAATGCAACAGAAACCTACTACCCTACATATATATTTCAATTTTCTTCTCATACAGAAGCAGAAGTGTTTATTGCTCTGCTAAGTGCATTTCTATTCCCTTCTCATAGAGATGTCTATGTGCTTGTCAGAGAAGTGGAACAGTGCTATTAACATGTCACAGAGCCATGCTTGACACCAAAACTGGCCTTTCTGTGTAGGTGTTAAGTAATGTTAGTTAATGTAGTGTACCACCCATTCAACTTGTTTTATGGTGTGCAATTGTTTCATATTCAAAGACAAAGTGTTCATTAAATATATGGCAGTAAACATTGTTCTTTTGTCTGTCTGTGTGTTCTGCCAGGGTGCTAATAAATCAATACACTGTGTGTGTGTGTGTGTGTGTGTGTGTGTGTGTGTGTGTGTGTGTGTGTGTGTGTGTGTGTGTGTGTGTGGTTTAGCAAGGTCAAGATCTAAAAAAAAAGGTTTGAGCACCTAATCTTTTATCCTTGTAAAAATAAAGTTTCGTTCGTTCTCTCTCTCTCTCTCTCTGTGACACAGTGTGTGTGTGTGTGTGTGTGTGTGTGTGTGTGTGTGTGTGTGTGTGTGTGTGTGTGCAGACAACTGTCTACTGTTTACTGTATACATGCACATGACACATTCTTCAATGAGAAATTACGCATTTAAGACCAGACTAGCAAACAACTTGTGCATTGGATCATCTGGTGTTGATTTCACTTTCCGTGTCACTTGACACTGCATTGCTGCTTTTGTAATGATATCCGACAACAAAAAGCGTAGGCCTGCTAGCTGACACACAACCTCTCGAGCTTGTGGCTTTATGTACATTCGTGGTACACAGGAAATACAAGAGGATGCAAGTGTCCACAAAAGAACTCTTTTCGGTTCTCATCAAACATAGCCAAGACATCCCTATGTGACAATATATATATGCGAAATGAAATTGGAAGTCAGTTCTCCAGCAATGCAATGCCGCTTGTAACTCAAATCAACACAGAACTTACAAAAAACCCTACATTTGGGCATGTATGCACCGCCCTTAGTCCAAAACAGGCATGACTGTGTTCAAAACTAATTTTATTCGTTTACGCCCTTCTAAATCACGGCACTTACAATCACTGTCATTCAAGTAAACATCTTGTGTGAGGCTGTCAAGCCGACAACTGCTCAAGGCAGTTCAAACTGGCGACAACATAATGCTCCAAACCGACTAAACGAGGATACCACAGCGAGGTGAAACACTCCCCCCTACACTCTGTCAAGCATCGTCGTCTTCCCCGTTTCGTCTGCACCCGGCTTCCTTTTAGATGTCTGGCAGATAACCGGCACAAGTCGAGTGCTTTTCGCAAACTGATCATGTCGAGTTCTAGCGTAACACATTCATCAGCGAAAGATGTACTCACCAAATAATGCTGTCTCCGGAAATTGGCGGTGAAGCTAAAGGTCCGTACGATATCCTCAAGACGATCGAAACGTTTGTAAGAAGAAGCCAAGCACAGACAACTCTACCCCGCCTCTTTTAGCTGTTACTTTTAACTCCCCTGTCTAGCGGCGTAATTTTTCTGTCTCGGACTCTAATAATGTTCGACGACGGAGAAACGTCCAAATTGGGCATCGACAAATTGTAATCATTTTATTTCATCTTTTCTCTTCATTTACTTTTTTCTTCCGAAAAGAATCATTGTGATTTCAAGGATGAAACAACACTTGTGGTCTGGGGAGTAAGAAGTAACCGCCCATCTATCATCCGAACCTGTAGGATCCGGTCCGGTCCCCCCTCTGAAGCAGTCCCCCGGGGGACCAATTCGTGGCAAAAACTGCTCTATAATGGTCCCCCCTTAGACATCCAGCCTCGTTTTCGACTGGTCCCCCTGGGCGATTTTGGTCCCCCCTCGCATCCAAAGTAGGCCCCCTCTCGAACTGGTCCCCCTCTTTTCTAACCAATGTAGAGCTATGTCAGTATTTATTTTTAACTTTATTGTTATAGTGTGTGTCAACTCAGTAGAAAACGTGACTCTGGATCTCTCACTCACTCTCTCTCTCTCTCTCTCTCGTCCCCCACACTTTCTCTCCTCCCCCCATCTCTCAAACACACACACACACACACATTATGCACGCACGCACGCACGCGTGCACACTCACTCACGCACGCACGCACGCAAACACACACGCGCGCACACACACACACACACACACACACACACACACACACACACACACACACACACACACACACACCTCTTTCATTATATGTATAATTATTTTCATTTTTGTACAGAGATGTTATTCAAGATGATCTTGAACTGGGTCAAGGTTACAGTGTCAAATCTAAACTTTTAAAAGTGATTGAACTTCGTAGATTTGCCGTTCTATGTAGCCTATACTTTTGTTTTTTTTATTTTCTCTTTTCTTTTTTTTTGTGGGATGAGAAAACGGTCGCCACTAAAAAACAAAAGTATAGGCTACATAGAACGGCAAATCTACGAAGTTAAATCACTTTTAAAAGTTTAGATTTGTTTTCTCTTTTTTTTTTTTTTTGTGGGATGAGAAAACGGTCGCCACGCTTCTTGACACGTCACGTGACTCGTGTCAAACATGCCTATAATTATAAACGGTCGCCACGCTTCTTGACACGTCACGTGACTCGTGTCAAACATGCCTATAATTATAAGTACACGACAATTCATTCCGTACTTGGGCCACCGAGGTTGAGATATTTGCTGCAGCCACCCTCTTGGACACGCCCGTGTATGTGTTCACAAGAGAGGCTCCAGGCCGACAACCTAGGTGGCTGAAATACGGGCCAGTTTGGCAATCGGCCCCATTGAAAACAGACAGAGTAATTTATATAATGAATCTTGGACATCACTTTGCTCCTGTTTTTTGTGTCACTCCTTAGACCAGAACTGTTAGTCTTCTGCTGTTTTTGTTGTTTCAAGGGTCATGATTTGAGACACTGGTACTCAGTCTTGACTGTCTACTTGAAGTACGCTGAAAGCCAAAGGTGGCAACTAGTTTTCATGTCATGGACACTTACTTAATTTTGAAGAAATATTTTTTCTATGGCGTTGTATAGAAAATATTAGATACTTGGTCTTTGATGTTATTCTCTAAATGCTATTTCCAGTTTAAAAAAATGACAGGAAATGTGGACAGCAAAAAAGAACCAATGCAAAAAAACAACTGAAAGAAACAAGAACACAACCAAACAAATATATCTCACACACACAAAAATAACAACAAGCACATAAATCGGGAAAAAAAAAGAAAAAAAAATGTTCCTATGGCCCTGTGCTTTTGGGGACAATAAAGTTTTGTAACAATAAAGTTAAAAATAAATACTGACATAGCTCTACATTGGTTAGAAAAGAGGGGGACCAGTTCGAGAGGGGGCCTACTTTGGATGCGAGGGGGGACCAAAATCGCCCAGGGGGACCAGTCGAAAACGAGGCTGGATGTCTAAGGGGGGGACCATTACAGAGCAGTTTTTGCCACGAATTGGTCCCCCGGGGGACTACTTCAGAGGGGGGACCGGACCGGATGCTACACCGGAACAACCGATCGAAGGTCGGGGAGCGGTGCATCCCCGTACCGGGGGCCGAATCGTTAACACTAGTGTTAACGATTCGGCCCCCGGTACGGGGATGGGAGCGGTGTTGTTGCCTGCACGAACTTTATTCAGAATCTCTCTACCATTTTCCAATTAAACAAACTCAGAAATCACTTAAGAAAGGTTTCGGTAGATGCACAAGAGTACTGAGCAAACTGATCTTGGATCAGATTTATTTGTATCAGCCAGAACAGTCTAGTTCTTGCACTTCCCATTCAGTAAATGAAAGTGGGCGTGGCTCCCAGGGAAGCGGCAGCCTTTGTTCTCTCCATGGATGTAACTTCATCATTTATCGTGTATCCGAAGCAAATGCCGTAATAACTCCTACCGAGTGTTTTGTTTCTTTCATTATTGTTGTATTTGTTCCGGTTTGGGATTTCACGTGTTTTGAGTCACTGTGTGTGTCAGTGTGTGTGTGTGTACATGACTATACATGAGCATTTCATTTGTTTTTAGGTTTGGTTCATTATTTTTTTTTTGCTTTCTTTGTTATTGTTTGTTGTGTGAGGAAAGGAGGCTTCAAAATTCCAGAAGATTCTTCTTCTCTTTTTTTTTTCTTTTTTTTTTTGTCACAGATTACCGACACTTTCACACACAAAACTGATGTAATAGATGGAACTCACTTTCATCACACTCTCTGCCTTCATTTGCCCGCTATCACACACACACACACACACACTGACAATGAAGGCAGGTAATTCCATTACATGATCACAACTGATCAGTTTACTTTTCCTCATTATTTCGAAATACAAAGACAATGCACACTTTCCACCATATCACGAACATGATTCCAGATGAACAAATACAAGTAGTTTTACAGTACTTGTACACAGACAAGGGGACGAGCCTGCAAGACCATTGGAACAAATGGACGTGTCACATGAAAATAGCTTCCCATACAGTTTATCAAAAGACACTGTGTCTTTCCTTGCAGGACCGACCACGGAAACAAACGGTACCTGCATCATGCAGTGCATGACTTAAAAAACACACACACGTCACTTCAAATCAAGGACTAAACACACACACACACACACACACTGACACACACACACACATACACTATGTGTAGGACAAACGTTTTTGTAAAGTGACTCTCAGTGATCAATACAGTTTATCTGTTTTCCCTCAGTCCAGGCAAACTGGGCTGCAGTGAAAGGGTCTCAGCACCATAGCCCCCATTTGACGGTAGAGGATAGATAAGTGCTTTGATTTTCAGCATCTTCTACCACCAAAAAGGAGACTTTGAAAATGGGGCACTTGGAAAATGGTCTTACAAAGTATGACCCTGTCAGCACTTGAACAATCTTATCAGCAAGAGCGCAGTTCTGGGTTGTCTCACAGATCTAGCAGACTAATTCAAACACATGATTAAAACCTTACCCTTAATTCCATCTTCCCACACTTGAACATTTTTTAACATTACCCTCTTGAACTCCTGCCTACAGCAGCCTGGTCATCATTTCTGGTCATTATTTGTGGAAGAAAACTAGAAAATTCTCTCAAAGTGGCCATGGACGCACAGTGATTTAGCACAATTATCTCTGTGAATAACAACGGAACACAAAGAAACTCCAAAATACGTGTATGCAAAACCATTTCCTGTGACATTCATTTTGGGACACTGATCCAGAAGAAAGTTGTTTTAATTACACTTTAGTCGAAGCCATGATTAGAATATGAACGGCATTCTAAATGCACAATAATCTCTGCTGTAAGTATGCGTCAAGGAAGAAGGAACAACACAAATACAGCAATAACTTAACACATCATAATTGCACAAGCTTTTCAATGTTGTAAACAATGTCCTAATTTATTTGTAACGAAACATGCAATAAAACAAAGCAGTACACAACTTGTGAATGTACACAAAAGTCATAGTTAAAGCATCTATTTTTCTGCCCTACTCCCTGAATCTGTGCGATGTGCGACTGACCTTAATATACAGGCAATCTGTGGGACGACGGTGAAAAATTTAAACTGTGAAATATTTAAACTGAGATATGGTCCCTCTGTACCTGAGGCCTGCATTTCCAAAAGCATCAAATAATGAATTCCTCATTAACCTGTTTACTTTTTCTTTTTTTAAAAGGCATCTCCTAAATCTCGGAGATATTGAACAATAACGCTGTAGGAATTAGCTCCTATCTAGCTGTACGTGCATATGGGCGTGTGTGCGTGTGTTTAGTTTTCTTTTTCAATGTATTCAGCAACCATTTGCGAATTTTGTTTCATGCTTATGCTAATGAGAATATCCAAAGCAGCAAAGTTAACAGGAAACCTCCTAAACACTGCCACTGGCATTCACTTTTACAGGTTGACCTCAGTACATAAAGAAGCATTCTCACACGAAACTGGCCATAACTTAAAGCCAGCCAGTGGGCGGGGACGGTTTGTCAGTCAAACTGTAAATTCTTCTCCTTCCTTGGAATCCATAGGCTCCATAGTTTGATATGTGGCAGACATCAAGAACGCCCTCCACGATCTCTTAAGACAGTCCACCGTCACACTCCAGTGAATTCCATCCCACCGTGGGATTGCAGGGAATGAAAAGGCTGATGCTCTTTCTACGGCTAGCAGCGAAACGAAGCAGCACAGCCACCCAGTGACCTTGAGAGAGGCGAAAACAATCCCAGTCGCCTTGAGAGAGGCGAAAACAATCCCAGTGGCCTTGAGAGAGGCGAAAGCAATCATCAACAACCAGTACCAGTCCAAGTGGAAGAGAAGGCTGGGTGCAGACTGTGTAGTGCTGACCTAATCCACGAGCTCCAGAAGCACCAGCAGACAATCCTCTTCAGACTGAGGACTGGCCACTGCAGACTACTGAGCCACCTCAACCGACTCAAGACTGCCCACACTGACGATGTCTACGCAACATTGGATCCCAGACCCTAGAACACGTCCTGCCCACGATGCTCTACATAAAACCTGGCCTGAGGGCACACAGCTACAGGTGCAGCTTTGGGGTAGTCGTCATGACCTAGAGAAGACCGTGGGATTCGTCATGGCAACGAGGCTACAGATCTGACACCACCAGTCACATCGAGGGCTGAAGGAGAGATATGTGGCACATGCAGGTCAGTCACTAGCGTCTGCTGCGTATCAAACCACAGCCAAACTGACAAACCTTCCTTGCCCACCAGCAGGGGTTCGGAGAAAAGCGAGAGGAACTTGTCAGGAACGACCCTCAACCTGATCCTGCACGGGAAGCACGGCACTTTCAGTTGCAGCCCTGGGGACGACATACACGTGGACAACACTCTGTCCAGCCGCTTGGTCTTCTACCAGCACAACATCCACGGAGTTGTTGCTCTGCGTCTGAAGCTGCTCGATTGTAGCCAACACGTTGGGCGGGATCGTCAAGCCTCGTGCGCCCGCCTCAGCCAGCAGCCTCTGATTTACCGTCTGTCTCGGAGAGGCAACAGTGGTCTCTGCAATGGAAGACACAGTCTGCACACTGCTAGGGACTAAATTCTCCCCAGGCAGTGTGGTCACACCACTGCGTGTTGACTCTGCATTTGTGACCAGAGTTTTTGATGGACTGACCGTCGCTACGTGGTGATTCTCTGGAATATCAGGTCCTTGGACATTATTCTGTGTGTGTAATGAGCTGCTTACTGCTGCAGAAGCTCCACCTGCGGGCTGTGCCAAGACTGGAGATTGTTTAGCACCAGAAGCAGCAGTCCCCGTTGGCACTCTCGTTTGCTGACCACAAGGCACATACACCACCGTCTCAGTCACACGAGTTGCTGCAGGAACAGTTGTGGCTGCAGTGTCTGTATGACTCAGTTCAGGGTCCGTAGGCACTGGAACCTGGGAGTCAATGATGACATTTGAACTAGATTTCGGTATGTTACGAGACCGTCCTGTCCTTTGACGACCAAACCTGGGAACAAAAGGTCTATCCTCTGCCTCAGCAACAGAGCTCTGTTCTGAAACGATGCTGGACGTCTCACTGACACTGTCCTCGTCATTATCATCACCACTGCCGTCTTTGCTAGGCACCTTTCCACGACTCATGTTGACGAGAATGTCGACCACTTCCCTGGCACGCCTGGAACAGCAACACATCCATGAAATGCAAAGAGATAATGCACTGGCTACACAGAAGTAGCAGAAATTTAAGTTATGTCTTCTGACCATGGCATGATAAACACTCTCCAGCACCACCTCTGTAATGCATGCACACACCAACCTTCAAGAAAGCCTATCCTCCAAGTCAGAAAACCCACCAAAATGATGGGTGTTTGTCAATCTGTCTGTCTGCTTTCTTGTTTGTTTGTTCATTCATTTGTTCCTCCTCTCCTTCTTTTTTCTTCCGTCATTGCACTTTTGTCTGTGGTTTTTGTTGTTTTCATTTCCAGTATCGCCTTTAACCAGTCTAGCTTTCTTCCTTCCAGGCTTTTCACCCCCCTCCCCCCCTTTTCAAAAATAAAACTTTTGTATGAAAACCACAAATTCCACAATCAAGTGCCTCTAAAAGACCAGAGTCAATTACAGTAAGCACTGGCCATACAAATACTGAAATGTCAACAATCAAGGACACTTACATTGATGCTGGTTCGCGTCTCTTCCGCTTAGTCTCATATCCTGGAAAATCTTCGTCACTGCCTAAATAAAATAAAAAATAAAAAAAGGTGAAAAATACAACAACAAACCTAAGCAGATACGAAAACTTTTTTTTTTTCATCTTTTATGAGAAGGTGGGCGGGGTTGGAAAATCAAACTGAAATACAAAGTAGCAGCCCTAGGGTAGCTGTGTTTAAAAATGAAGGCAAAAAAGACAGGAAAAATAGGAGAAAAAAATGGGAACTAAAGGCAAGGGAACAACAAAGAATAAGGGGCACATACCCATTTTTGTTTGTTTGTTTGTGTTTTTGTTTTGTTGTTCTTGTTGTTTTCTAGGCAAAACTTAAAAGTCAACACTTTGTTTTTCCCTTACCATCCAAGACTCTAGAGGACGTTCTCTTGCTTCTCCTGCTGTTCTCCTTCCTCTCCTCCTCCTCCATCTCCTCCAGCACCGCCAAATCCTCCTCTTCCTCCTCTTCTTTCTCCTCCTCTTCTGATTCCACGCCCTGCGCCTGCTTTTTCTTCCTTTTCAGTTTCTCCATCTTGTTTTTTCTGCGGCGAGCCTCCGCCTCATCTTCCACTTTGGCCAGCTCAAAAGTACTCCGGTCAAAGTTTTCTCGCTCTTCTGGAAAGGGCAAGGACCAATGAATGATCAATTGTAATGAATGATCCATTGTAACACTGCTCACAGAAATAAGAAAGATGTGCGAACTTCAACTGGACTGCAGGAGCATAGCATCAACCCCCCCTCAACCCCCACCCCCACCCCCTCCCTACAAATCTTCCCTGCCGGAGTGCCCCCACGCCCCTCTCCTTTTTTTTTGCTGTACCTTACTAAATTCCCTCAATACAGTACCTCTACATTCACCAACATTTGCAGATACTGACTTTTTCAGCCAAATCTAAAGAAACTCACTGAGGGCTTTGTCGACCAGATGTCTGTTGTTTTTTTCTTCCTTTCTAAATTTGTTCTGCAATGAAAATTAAAAAAATATAAAAAATCACATAAACAGCAATCAACGATATCAAAACAGAAACAGACATCAAAGACATCACAGCAAAATCTCAGTCTTTCACAAACACGCCCAACTACAGGCCAATTCACTGACAGGAAAAAAATCTACGGACACAAACCTTGAGTTCCTTTCGTGACCTGCTTGGGAACAAACTGCACATGAGAGAGAAATCCGTTCCCACCAGCTGCAAGGCACGGAAGAAACGATTCGTCTCTGCAACATAAGCATGTTAATAAACACTTAATACTTAAATGCATTTCAATGTCATGGCATGTCCACAGATATGCACATATAGAATCAAAAAACAAATATCTGCTTCACAGCGAGTATTTTAAAAGATGAAATTCTAATATCATAATGAACAGAACTGAAAACACACTCACGCATGTACACACACACACATGCATACAAACACAAACACTCATATACGGGTGGGTGGGTGGGTGTTTGGGGGTTTAACGTCCTTTTCCACCACATAGGGTGATATCAAAGACGGGGCAACGATGAAAAGCCAGCACAAATATTCGGCCCCAGCCGGGATCGAACTCACGACCCGAGCATTAGAAGTCCAACGCTCTACCAATTGACCACCCCGGCTCCCCCACTCATATACACAAACACACACACAAACACACAAACACACACACACACACACACAAATACATATATACTCTCACCATTTTTTGTCCAGAATTTGCCTTTCTTGTTCTCTCGGAAACTGCTGCAGGTGAAAAAGCGATCCTCGTCTTCTTCCACAACGTTCTCCTCCATGGAATCACCAGCTTTGTTCTCCACAACAAGACTGCAACCAAGCACGACCAGTGTCACTGTCAATCAAGTGTAACCCCTTCCCCCCATCCCCCCAACACAATCTACTCATGCGAAAGGTTGCCAACTTCATTTTGCATCCTGACAAGTCTCCCTGCTTTTCGACACGTATACAAGGTTAAAATAGAAAAACTTTGTTTAATGCTGCATACCAAATATTCAATCAAACAGTCTACACACCACTAGTCTAGGGCAACCATCAGATTTCTGAGGTCAGGCACTGCGGGAATGTGGAGCGCTGCATCCCGTCAAACATCTAACCAGACGGCCGACCACCCCACACTGTCACATAACACAAACTGACCGTGGATTTTGGCCTTAAGTGAACAACAACATAATAATAATAATAATATTTATAGGGCGCCTATCCCCGGGAGACGAGCTCTAGGCGCCTTACATTTTAAAACCGAAGTTATAAAAATCACTCAGTGTACACTACGCAAGTACAAGTAAAAAGTAAAAGAGCACACACACACACACACACACCGATCGAGTAGAAACGATAAGGGAGACAATTAAAAACCAAGAACAAGTACCAGTGATAAAACCCAAAACAAAACAAACAAACATACCTGTCAATGTTGAGAATGATATTGCCATCGGGCCCAATCTTCACTTGCGGCACTGGAAGGGAGTCGCTCATATTGGACGCATCTCCATCAACCGAGTCTGAACTTGGCGTCTCCAGGGATGTGCCGCTTGCAGACTGTTTCGGCAGACGGGGTTCCTTTTTCCTGTCAGAACCACAACTATACATTGCAAGACTGAGAAGCAATCAAACTGATGCTCATAATGGTGAATGCATAACCCAACCAGTAAAATTAACTTTTTCAGTAACTTTAAGTGTCACCTGGTACTTCATTGACAATTTGTTTGTGTGTGTCACAATACAAAAGTTTCAACATTATATGCTACAGCACAGTAACTTGTTAGAACCAGCTCAAAGCAAAGCTAAGATCCCACTATAACAGCTGGGTGTAGCAACAGGGCTGAGATTTAGCAAGCCAGGCTAAGGAGCCAGCTGGGCTCCTAACCTGGGAAGTTGAGGTAGCCAGAAAATTTTTCAGGTTGCCAGACCCTTTGATTGAAAATGCGGTCCTATTTTAAATTGTATAACTATTGCAGCTAATAAACAAGAAAACTTTCAACAACAACACTGTTTCATTTTTGTGCACTCTCCTTCTGGCAACAGTCTCTGTGTCCAACTGACCGGCTGCTCATGGTTTTTGATCGAATCAAGTTTAAACAAATTTGTGCCGATTACAGCGTGTGTCAAGAGTCCGTGTACAGGCACGGAATCTCTACCACTGGCGGTAATTTTTAGGTCGCCAGCCAGGCGAATAGTACTGTAAATCGAGTTCGCCAGACACCATTTTTAGGGGCCATTGGCGAGTTGGCGAGCGTTAAAGCTCAGCGCTGTAGCAACCAGTAAAATTGCAATACTTGACTGTGCAACCATGTTTCTTCTCTAGGGAAAGCCCAGTACCACAATAACTAGACGATACTTGATTACCACAGAGCACCTCACCACAACAGTGAAGCCCACATGTAGGCCATGTTCCCTTATTTTACTCTTGTTCATGGACACAAAATGTATACATAACTCATTAAACTAAGAACTAGAATTATCCTTTTCTGTGCAGCTGTGCCTTTCAGTTTAACACTACACCTACGTCATGCGATTTCTGCTGGGGTTCCAGTAAATGAGGTCCACCATCTTCATGCTGCTGCGATCAACAGGGGCGTCACTAGACGGCAAGGAGCCTTTCGGGCGCCGAGTTTTCTGAAATAACAACAAAACCACACGTGATCGATTTCCTTGATTGATGTGTTGGCGTTCTCCTGTAACAGAAAAGCTTGTAAAATACCCCAGAATTGCAGTCATACTGTATCATAGTTTAAAAGACAGAAGACAATATTTTGTCTCTTAAGGTCAAAGACTTTTATCGGCAAGATTCTGTCTTCTAAACTTCACCACTATCGTTTGTTAAAAAGACACAAGTGGCATGGATTTCATAAGCAAACAGACCCTTCTTACCAACTGACAGTAAACTCAACAATTACAGTTTAATTTCCTTACTGACACTGTACGGCAATTATCAGCTGATTGATTTGTCAGTTGTCACACACCCGATCAGCTGCTTGCTTCTTCTTTTCGTCCGGCTTAAGAGGCTGTTCGGATTCGCCAGAAGCACTTTCCAGAGTCTCATCCATCCCCTCGGAGAACGCAGGTGTGCTGATCTCGCTGGTAACATCTGATACATCCCTTTCATCTTCTGCTGCTGGAGTAACTCTGACAGCAGGCAGGGCAGAGCTGGGTCCTGGCTGCTTCGTTTCCCCAGCACCGTGTGTGCTGAAACATTAAGACCGACTATATAAGCCAGTTAGCACATTATACACGGCTGGAAATCAAAGAGTATACAGGTCAATCCAATGATGCTGAGATGGTACATTTGACAATCAAAACTTTTGCATAACTTGTCACCGGTAATATTGGAGGACTTCACTTTGTGGCAACATGTTTCAGAAAGACAAGGTTGCTCATAATTCTACCGTCACCTGGAAGGCCTAAGTTCAGTGCCATAGATTTGATAGATGCTTTGGTCTCTTTTCGGGATGAGGGAAAAATTCAGGTATGCACATAGGTGCTTTTACGCTCTAAAACCGACAAATCCTCACGTAATCCGTTCACACAGACCCACAAACCTCTGTGAACTGTCTGCTTCGGCAGCAACATGATCCTTAGTGCTGGAATCACCAGCAGCTGCATTTTCTGATTGACTGGCTTCTTCATCCCGACCTCTGACCCCTGGTTCTGTCACCTGCTGCTCCTTGTTTGTGTCAGAACTCCTGTAAGTATACACGTGTACATTAGTCCAAGTTCTAACATCAACATTATTCCACTGCAGGGTTGCACATTTTCCACAGCTTCTATAGGACAAAGTGTCCTGGAAACAGCAAAGTGATAGGACACAGTGTCCTGGCCACTTAGTGGGAATAAAAATTTTAATAGGACAAATGTCCGCTTGAGGTGGGAAAAATAGGACATTTGAAATTTTTACAGGTCAATGTCCTGGGACCGACTTAAATGTGCAACCCTGCCACTGCAAGGAAAACCTAGTGCTTTATTATCAGTTTATACACCACAGGACTTGAAGAATTTGAAATATCATAAATAATATTAGTATCATCATAATATTAGTATTATACTTGAGCAAGTGATTGTGAAAGACAAACGCATGATTGTAAGTGATAACTTTACTGATGGCACAACTCCACAATTCAGGTGGTCCGTTCACTTCAGACTCTTGATGCAATACAATCTGAATCAAACTAACAAACTAAAACAATTACAAACACTTCAGTCCATTAACTAATGAAAACTGCAGTAAATCTGTAGAGCAGTGACTCTCTAAATCTCTGAAGAGTATATCCTATGTTTCATTGATAATACTGGATGGGACCTAGCCACCCCCCCATGAAGGTGGTAAACTGCAACTGACCAAAAACAAAAAAAGTAAATAAAGTTTTCAAAAGTACACTGTGTTCCTATCAGTCAAAAATAACAAACCTGTTTTTGTTTCGTCCTGAGTCCACAAGGTTTGGTCGCACCTTTCCAAAGTGTGAGCGCGGCAAACGCGCTTTCTGAAGTTTCTCCCCTCCTGGTAGTGGACCCTTCTGTGGAGTGGGCGTGTTCCTTTGGTGTGACTTTGGTTGTTTGTTTGTGGGAGGTGAGTCTGTACTGCTGGCTGCCAATGAGCTAGTAGCTCTGGCTGATCGTGGTCGCACAGGGCTCACAGTTACAGCTCTTCTTGGTGAAACGTGCTCCACACTCTCCGTAGCACTCTTGTCATCTTTCTGTGCCGCTGTACGCTCAATGCCGACAGATTTTCTCTCAGTGCCGACAGATTTTCTGGGTGAGCGAGTGACGGCACCACTGCGTGAGTATTCTGCTGGTGCGGCATTCTCACTGACACTCTCCCCAACCAGAGACGAAGTAGCTCCACCTCTGCTGCTGACTGACAGGTCCGAGTGCACCTGCTTTGGGTCAGATGACAATGATGAGTCTGATTTTGATTCTGTGGCTTTCAGTGCAGTGTACTGATCTTGCCTGACATCATGTGCTGCTATGGTGGGTTGTGAGGCTGACGATACGACAGGTTTGGCCCTAGAAGGAGCAGCATCTGCAGAAGGCTGTGAACGAGCCCCAGCTGTTGGCCGAGGACCTAAGTTAGGTTTGATCTGTAACCGTGCTCTTCTCATACTGTTCAACAATCTGAAACAAGTTGGCAAAATCTTACAACTTGCATTCATTATCATATATCAATCAAATGATTTACCAAGGTGAGCAAATATGCATACGTGATCAGCTTTTAATTAGTACCCGTACCGGAAACCACGATTGTAAACCCAAAACCTATTGCGCTTAGCCCAACAAGCTATGGCACTTTTCCTGATCGTTACAACAGAAAACAAGATGTGTGGTAAGGTTAATACAAACTAAAGGGGTAAAGCTGTTACACTTACAGTTTTCTAGTTCGTCAAGAAACCTAACACTAGTAACAGTAACAGATCGTCACCATCCCGCGAGAAAAACAAACACGTCTCTTCCTTCCTGAAAACTAGAAAGTGGTGTACTAAAATTTCTGGATAATTTAGTACATATGGTGTAATTTCAGTACCTCTGTTTTCTTTTAACTGACAGTTATAAGACGTCCTCGGCCAGAAAGTGTGACCGTTCAGTCATCTGGTTCAAGACGGACGCCATTTTGATTTAAGGTGAAGGTCGTTTTCAACTTCGGAAGGAAAAAATCAGGCAAGGATTCTTCTTTTTCAATATGACATTGCGGAAATTTGATTTTTTTATAATCTTCTTCTTCCTGTACGTTGTATGGTTAGCCAATTTTGGAAAATGGAAAAAAGGGTTACCTAGAGTGACAAATTATTGAGCTTATATACCTTATTTCTCGAGACGCTCCTAGCGGGGCCTGTGGCGCAATGGATAACGCGTCTGACTACGGATCAGAAGATTCCAGGTTCGAATCCTGGCAGGCTCGTACTTTTTTTTTTTCTTTTTCCCATAAACCTTCATGTTCACATCTTTTATCATTTAAACACCTGCACAGTCGTTTTTGTTTCTGGGTTTTTTTTTTTTCGTTCTTTTTGTTCATTACATTTCCAGAAGTGATCACCCTGAGTGATCAATGATTGCACAACTTACCCTTTAACTCCCTGTCTTCACGGCTGTCTCCCAGACATCATGAGCGTTGGAACATACAGCAGTCTGCATGGTCTTTGAGACTGAATGTTTTTCTTTTATTTTTGCATTCTTTTCTTCCCTTTGTAATTTTGTTCAAAATCAACAGCTGGGTGAAAGAGATAATGTTCTTATCGCCAAACATTGGACAAAAGTCTCTCTCTCTCTCTCTCTCTCTCTCACACACACACACACACACACACACAGAGTACATAAAAAACCATTCAGAAATGTGAACATATGTTTATTAGCAGTTCTAAACTGCACAGCAAAGAAAACACTGTCATGTCTTCATTTAAATCTCCAAATCATTTCCAAACTTGAATTTAATTTGAAATTATACTTCACATCCCCCCCCCCCCCCCCCAATACCCCCACCCCCTCCTTTTCTACATTTCATGACATCTCACAATTTCCCAGGTCATACATGCAAAATGAAAAAAAAAAAAAAGAAAAAAAAAAGTATCAAACTGAATATAGACCTTTCCAGTTCTGAATGATTGGAGCCAGTGTTCACAACATATCTCCCTGAAAATGATGTCGCACATCAGAGGTCAGTTTATCTGGGGAGGTCACAGCAAGGTCATCACCAGGATCAGAGGTCAGGTCAACATCGGTACCATCGTCGGTCATGGCACGCCTAGGTGTGGTAGTGGAAGAGAGGCCGCTGGAAGGGTAATAATTGGGGGACGAGAAGGGGGATGACTGGCGCTTGCGCTGGGGGGTGACCTCCCCTGCTTTGCTCAATGCTGACGGGTTCCCGCGACTTGGTGTGCCAACAGGGGGAGGGTACGCCCCTGGGGGCAGAGAGTAAGGCCTGGCTGCGTGCGGATGTGGGTGACTTCGCACTGGAGACGTGAGATCAACGACGACTTGGTTCCCCGACCCCCCACCACCGGCTGGCTGCTTCTTCGGTGAGCTGAGATCGAGCGCGGCTGGCACATCTCCCATTGACGTCCCAGGCATCTTTGGTGGTGAGAAGTGAGCTGGGAGGGCTGTGTTGCACTGCACACCAGCGGCCGAGGACATCCGGGGATTGCTGAGATGGGAGCCTGTCGTCTGCTGTGCACTGCTGGCAACGTTGGTCGGTGGGTAAGATGCCGCTGATGCCGGTGGCACAATAGCAGCAGGACCCAAAGCTGGGGATTGGGGAGTGGCTGCCGTCGTCCCAACACCAGTAGAGGTCATCTCTGTGGGAGTCGTCGAGGTGAAAGAGGAGGTCGGGAGATGTCGACTCCTGTCTGCTTTTGGTGTCTGAAAAACATATACCAGCATCCGATGCAGCTTTTCAGTAGACATTACACAGGGCTGCATATCCGTGGGAACTATGATCACACAAACTGTCCTGGATGACAATATAAGCAGAGGGTATTTGTCCTGAATGTTGTCCACTGTATAGCAGAACTGATCCGACATGTGTCCGCCTTTGTAAGAAAGTAATCAGACATTTCCAAAATGAATCAGTCTGTGACCGATGCCCTGTTATACATGTCAAGAGGAGAGTTGACCCCTTGAATGCTGTGGCTGATACTGCCGCCAAAGACGCCATTTAAAGTATGACGCGGGAACATGCTCAGCACAGGCACACTGACGTCCTGTTCTGCTAGAACAACAGATATCAGCAGCAGCTTTCAAGAGGTCACAAATGTTACTGGTAAGCAATGTAGCATTTTTAATGGATCTTTTAATAGATCAAACTTTTCAGCGAGAGGTTGGGGTTTTCTTGTTTTGTTTTTCTTACTACTTTATTGTCCCTTTTGGGAAATTCGGGCTGCTTCCCCCAGGGAAGTGCATCACCGCGGTGCAGTGCCACCAAATAACTATCCTACTTTTTAATGTTGCTGGGGGAGGAAAGCAGGATAACCCAGAGAGAAACCCCCAATAAGCAGCCCCGAAGTCAGGAAGAGCCGCTATCACATATCACAAGCTCGACCTGGGCTGGAACCCACATTTCACTGCTGTGACAGCAGTGATGGCCGTTCAGCAGCACAACGGCTAAGTCCGACGCCCTACCTATTAGACCACCACTCACCCCTTGTTGAAGATACATGCAAAATCCAGATCTAGAGTGGGAGCTAAGCCATTTTTTTTTTACATAGGCATATACACACGGGTGACACCCTGAAATCTGAGAAGACCAAAAGCAAGGCTGGGATGCTTGGGCAGTTCCCACCTGGGGCTGGGGAGCTCAGAAGAGGGAAGCCCTTGAAATCACTGCAGACCACTCACCATAGCTTGGGCTTGGCTGGTGATGAGGGCTGTGCAGTACTGAACAGCCTGTTCAACTGAGGATCCAAACCCATGCTGAAAAAAGAATGAGAGGGACGATCATTATGTTTTGCCTGGAATGACTATGCCAAGTTATAAATGTACTGCAGCGCTCTTTTCTGTTGGGAAAGAGAAAAAATTCTAATTTTAATCAGTCAGCAAAGTTGAACTGAACTGAACTGGAATTGAAATGAACTTATGATAACAGAAAACTGTTCTGCAAAGAGCACACAAACAAATCCCTAAGGAGCAAACATGTCTAAATATTTACTCTCTCTCTCTCTCTCTCTCTCTCTCTCTCTCTCAAAAACACACACACACACAC
The DNA here is from genome assembly GCA_018292915.2 of Batillaria attramentaria. Classification (NCBI taxonomy): domain Eukaryota; kingdom Metazoa; phylum Mollusca; class Gastropoda; family Batillariidae; genus Batillaria; species Batillaria attramentaria. The sequence continues at coordinate 941,488 of JACVVK020000130.1, read as the reverse complement.
ACACACACACACACACACACACACACACACACACACACACACACACACACCTGGGGCAATCCCAGCCACTGGTATGCGGTGACAAGCAGCATCATGGCACGACGAGCGTCTGATCCACTGCGGTGAGCGTTGTAGGCTCGGTAGGCCGACACCAACACTTCCGTTTTGTCCACCTCTGTTTCTGGTCGCTCCAACTGCCTGGCAACAGCGTCCAACGCGTAGCTGTGGGCCATGCGGGCCAAGACTTGACGTTCACCGTCTCGCAGGTATTTTCTGGAAACATACGAACACAGCAGTGAAAAATTCAGGAGTATTCAAAACACGCAAAAGGCAAGTTGATGTGTTGAAGCAGAACAAATGATCTCTGTTGGTCTCTTTAAAGTTACAAAGGAATTTAGTCTGTCATCCATTAAATATCAATTACAGATGAAATGGAACAAGCAATTACTGAAATAAGGTGAATCCAAACTCTCAGAGACGTAACTGAACTGTGCTCATCGACGCCAACCCAGCATGTCTTGCCTGCACTAAATCGCGAAGGATAGCCCAGGGGAGGTAATAGCATGGGTCAGTGAAGGGTCCAGATTAGCTTATAGTCGTTTTGGTGTGCACGCTGACACATGAATAAATGAATCCTAATACTCACCTGCCCTGATCGGGTTTCTTGCGCAGCTGAGTGTGCAGTGATAGCAACATTCTAACGTCGCCCAGGTCACGCAGAACATCCAGCAGCAGATGTACGGAGCGGTTGATGTGCGAGGCGAAGCTGCCAGCACGGTCAATCTCCTCAATAGGGATTTTCCATGTACCCTGGTGGATGCAACAGAAAATAAGGCTTCCTGTTAGTTTCTTTGTTGTTGTTTCTTGTTGGATTTTTGTTTTGTTCTTTAGGGGTTTTTTTGTTTTTTTGTTAGTTTTTTTAAATTTACAGAGTACAAGTATGTCCCATGTAAACTTTTGTTCTGCTCAGGTACAAGTTCAGAAAATACTGTACACTTCAGAAGCAGTGATATATTGATTTTTGTTCTCGTTTTGCTCCACTTGTTTAGAGTTTTGTCGGTGAAACAAAATAATAATACATGCAATGAGTGGTTTGTTTAACCACCATTATCTCCTTTGTGGTTGACCACGAAAAATTAGGCCATTTACTTCTGCAAAGCTTGCATGAAATGAAACAGCCACTTCAGCACTGCTTCTAAAGTTCACGCGCATCTTCCTTTTTATCCATTTCTTTTTCACACGAAGACAAGAAAAGGCAGTGTGATGCGGATGGTTTATCTACAAGCTTGCAGGACTCAACTGGCCAAAAATGTTCCGTACAAATGGCAGTCTGCACCAAGCACATTGTAACTTACCTGGAACAAGTTGTTGGCACGACGTTCAGCAAACAGTCCGTTGGCTGGCATGTGACTCAGCTTCTGCCACTCAGGGTTGCCTAGCAACAGGTCTCGTGCAAATTCTAGGTTCTGTAAGTCAAATAATCTGTATTAGGCAAATAGAAAGAAACTACATGAATACAAATGTTTGCAGACATGCTAGCCAACCTGTGAATAGTTTGGGCTTATCAATGTCCCAGCAATGTTCAATAGCTATCTTGCCCTCTGATAAATGAAACATGTGCAGCATGTTCAATAATCGTTTTTCTTGGCCTATCTAAAACATCCTAAAACCCTGACAAGGCACAACCAAGACAGGACAATTCAAAGAACCACTGATGAGTTGTAATTGCAACCATAATGCCATATTACCTAACTATTATGTCATAAACTTTGCAAACTTTATGTGAGTAATACTGCCAATACACCTAAGCACAACCAATCCAAAAATATGCAGGCAACTCTTTTCTTTGTCCGACTTGTGGCAACTCAATAATGAAGACATACCCTGTGTGTTTCTGACATGTAGTAGAGATGTGCCAGTCTGTAGATGGACTTGTAGTGGGTCGGGAAACGAGATAGACAAACGTGCAGCCCCGCAATGCACTTCTCCAGCAGTCGCACCTTCCATTCCTTGAAATCTCCCTCACTCAGCGGGGTGTCCGGTTTGTCCGAGCCTGATGAAGGTTGAGCGCTTGTGCTTGCTTTGGATTCTGACTGAGACCCTGATGCTCCATTTTCCCTTTGGTCTGATGTCTGACCTTTCTGGTTGGAAACTACCCCGTTCTGTTTCTGGTCTGCTGCAGGTTCTGTTCCCATGCTGCCTGAAGCAGTTGTCTTTTCAGCTGGTTCACTACCACCAGATCTGGCCACAGACGCATCTGAAAATTCTTCTTCTTTAACCGTTGGCTCATTTTCTTTTCTCTTCTGGACTGCATCTGCTTGTTCTGTGTCCCCTGACAAAACTACTTTTCCACTTTCAGGCGTAGCTGCCTTTTCACTGTCAACCAGCTGGTCAGCATCACCCGACAAAACTGGTTTTTCTTGGTCATCTGACACCACTGCACGTTCCTTGTCTTTGGTTAACGGCGACCCTTCTTTGCTGTCCAAGGAAGCAGGCTTGTCTTCGTCGTCCAGTATAACAATGCTGTCCGTCTCAGTAGGCTGTTCTGACTTTGGTTCTTGCTTTACTCCATCCGCTGTTTTCATGAGGTTGGAATCAATGGACCCTTTAGCTTCCTGTGCAGATGCAAGCGGCATCAGAATGTTTTTGTCACCCCCTGAGGGTGGATCACATCGTGCAACCTTTCCACCCAAGGGACTGGACTCAGTTGTGCCTGTACCAACGGAAGGTCCCCCCACATTTCTGTGAACGCCAGCTACAGGTGACGTCTCTTCCTTGTTTTCTCCATCCCCTGCACGATCCTCCTTCTGCCCACTACCTGCATGTCCTTTGGTGCCTGATACATGTGCATCTGTTACGGATAGTGTGGATGTCTCTGGCGTCACCACAGTGTCCCTACCATCTTCTGCAACATCTCTATTTTCTGGCGATATGCAGATGACTTCATCAACTTCCATAGGATGGTCCTTTGGTTTAGTTACATCTGCAGCTTTAGATGCATCGTCCTCCTGGGATAGGATCTCCTGCACGATTTCTTTCCCCTCACCATCACCACCAGTCTGCTCTCCATCAAGCTCGACTCTCGCTCTCTTATTGGAGGGCGAATCTTGCTGGAGGGGGCGTTTGTGTGAGGATGTTCGCGAGGGTGTGTCCTCTTCGTCCGAGATGCTGATGACAGAGCACGAGGTCGTGTGGACGGAGATCACATCTTCCTCCTGACTTAATTCCCCTGACTCCAAGGACAACGCAGTGATGACTCTCCGCGAGTCATTCTGAACACCTGTGGGGGGCGCTGCATCGACAATGTCCTCCTCTTGACTCAATTCCCCAGACTCTAAGCATGATGCAGTGACAGCTTCCCTTTGCTCAGCCTCTTGCACAGCACCTGAGGTCACTAGGTCAGAAGGAGAAGAACGAGGATTCTTGACCTGTGAGCTTGCCACCTGAGCAGATTTGTCTTGCTGGTCCACTGCTGCAGACACAGGCTCTAACTTTTCGTTCTTCTCACTTCCAGCTACTTCCTCGGTTAAACTTGGTTTGGTCGGTGGATTTTGTGAAGTACCTGTGCCCATTTCTTGTTCCTTTCTGAGCAAGGATGTTCTGTTACAACTGGAATCTTTTCCGGACTTTTGAGATTCACTATCCCCAAGCTCAAAAGCAGGGTCAAAGTGAGGCTCAAACCCTCCACTGACCTTCAAAAATAAAATAAAATAATTAATAATAACAATAATAACAGAATCAACAAAAAGAAAATACATGTAAAAAAGACATGATTTATCAAGTTACTCATATCCACATAATTATCAGGGCTTTGTAAACTTTGGCGATTTTAAACTTTATTCTATTTGTCACAGTAGCCAATCGCGCACACACACGTTTGCAACAAATTCTAGTAATCCTTCAAGGAGGAAACAAAATCATTTATTCCACTTCCAAAGCATCTCATAATGCCAAATTTATACACGTGTCGTCAAAAGGACTGCACAGAGAAATCATTTCAAAAACATCACATCACAAATGTGAGAAGCTTGAAAGAATGAAAAAGTAAGGAGCACACAGCATACTGTCACTAAGTCTGAAAATGCCTGTCCACACCAGTGTAAGTACACACGTGAACACTTTATAGCAAGATTGAAAAAAAGGATTTTGGACCATGCAGGGCAAGCAGATCCTGCGGAGGAAGTGGGGCTGGGTTGGACACACCCTCAGGAAGCCAGCATCCAGCACCACACGCCAAGCCCTGACATGGAACCCGCAGGGGAAAAGGAAGAGAGGCCAGCCTCGCAACAGCTGGAGGCGGGACACTGAGGCAGAGTTATATAAGCAGGGGACCAACTGGACTGGAGTGGCAAGAATAGCCCAGAACAGAGTGCGATGGCGAAGGGTTGTCGATGGCCTATGCTCCACGTGGAGCCAGGGGCCTAAGTAAGTAAGGAAGGGGAGAGAAATTTCAAGTTTCCTGCGCTGCAGCAGTCAATTAGTTTTTGTTTCAAACAGCAAGATGGCTGATAGAAACTTTGCAAGATGGATGACCTGTATTGCACCGACCTTCTTGTCAAGCAGCAAAGGCTTGGTGTCGACGAAGTCCCCGGTCACCTGACTGTCCGTTTCGGCGTGGAGCTCCACCACCTCAGTCGCCATTTCTTCCTGCTTATTTGCTGCGACAGCTTCAACTTTTTCCCTCGCTTTGTCGCTCTGTGTTTCTGATGCTGGTCCAGACCCCTCTCTTGGAGGGTGGGAGGAGACTACACTGTCGTCTTGGCTGGACGTCTCCATGGCAACGCTATCACCCAGGTCGCTTTCCATGGCTGATTCGTCACGCTTGGCTGCAGACTGTCTGTTCCCTGGTGCAGCGATCACGCTTGACTGATCATTATCGTCAGCCGAGTCCTGACTCTGTATTTCTGAAGCTGTCAGCGTGTCGACCTCCTCTCCTGATTGGGATCCTTCAGTCTCGGTCAGCGTGTCTTTTAAACCGCACGACGCATCCGACGTTTCTCCGCCGGAGCTCTTCTGTTTGGAGTAGTTGTGGTCTTGCGGCGTCATGTGATACACAGGTTTCTGGTGAGCGGTGCTGTAGGGAGGGATACTGGCGGCTGATAACTGGCTGTCGACGTCGTCTGCTGACGACACTGACTCACGCCTGTAACATCATCATCATCACAATAAAGATTTATAAAGTGCCTAATCATCATCACTGTCATCATCATTATTATCACGGGGATTTATAAAGTACCTAACCTCCAAAGACCTCTAAGCACTCAGCAGACTAAGTGAACACAAAATAAATAAAATTACAAACAAAATTAACTGTACCAAATTGAAGATAAACACTGCACTGTACATGAAGACAGTCACAGCAAGAACTTTTTTCTTTCTTTTTTCACAGCACTGTAAACATCAAAGGATGGGCTGAAATTTTTCTTTTTTTTTTAATGACTTTGCTTTTTAAATAACAATTTGGCATAACCATGGAATTCTGGCAAGTCCTTCACCGGTACACCAGGAAAAGTTGACAAACTATGATCTGACGAGGCTACCAGGTACCCACATCTCTACATGCTTTTCTTTCCGCTGAGCAAACGGGGACTCTGTTGCCTCAGTCACATAGCGGTCAAACAAAGCCATGTCATTCTTCGTCTCTGGATCTTTGACACGCAGCAGGTATTTTAGTACAGCCACATGCAGACGGTAGTACATCTGTCAAAACAGAAGTTGAAAAAAAAAAACCCAATGGTAAGACTGCCAACATTCTGACACTGGTGACAAACAATCGGCTAAATGTTCCATCAACAGCGCCCTACACAGTAATAAATCACGGTTTACAATGGTCTATGACTCAAAAGGAGGAAAAGTGTGTGGCACTACATGTCAAAGTGACAAAGCCACAAGCGCATGTCTGCTTTGCAATGTGGTTTTACATATATATATATATATATTTGTATATTCAAAAAATTAAAATATGTGCAGTTTGGTGCATTTTTTTTTTCTCTCTCTCTTTTTTTTTTTTTTTAATTCTTGTTTTTCGGGGTAAATGAACATATATATATACATGTGTTCCATACATACACACTACATTTTACATAACACCACATGTACTAACACCACCATGCCGACATGTGTTCCATACATACAAACTACATTTTACATAACACCACATGAACATATTCAGATTCGTACGGAGTATAACAAACATACCTGCTGTACATGTTACACATACACAGTTTGGTGCATTTTTGCATGATTTTAATTGCTTCGTGGGACAAAACACTTTTTGGAGGAAAATTTTCAGAATTAAACTAAAATCTGTGCAGTTTGGTGCATTTGGGCATGATTTGAAGTGCCTCTGAGGAGGAAACACTTTCTGTGGGGAGAGAAAAATGTTTAGCCAAAGGTGGAAATCTGCCAAAAGGTGGAAGATTTTGAGCCCTGATAAATTCACCCGATCTTACGTTCATTCGGGCCGATCGTCAGGGGTTCTCTCCGGGTACTCCGGCTTCCTCCCCCCTCTGCTTTGGAAATGTTCAGCCCATCAAATTTGAAAAATAAATGCAATTCTAAATTCCGAAATTTAAATAGCTGAGCTGACCCTTCGCAGCACATGATTGTAATGTGTTTATGTCCAGTGTGTGAGAGAATGCGTGTGATTCAGGTGAGCGTGCGTGTTGGGGTCAGTTCGCGGCACTTTGAGCCGATTCACGAAACTGGGTACAGCACCTATACAATATTTATTATTATTATTATTATTACACTGCTCACAGACGCTATACTGACCTCCAGTGCCTCCAGTGAAAGGTGTGGGGGGCTGTGCTGGTACAAGATCTTGCGTGGATACTTGGCCTCCTCCTCGTGAAGGTAGATCGCAGCCTATAGTTGACAATAAATCCAGTAAATGCACACGTAAACGTAAACAATATCATGACATTCTCTAAAACTTTATTCTCTCGGATACTTCAAGACCATTATACATGTGACGCTAGCATGGGACTCAAAAATATGAAAAGACCTGCTCAAATCACAATCAGTGCAACACAACTTATTTTTCCTTTCCCAAACAGATCCAGAATTTTCCTGACCACCACAGGATGTCACACTTGCCCCGACCTGCCCTGGCTGCTGAAATCTGCAGTATGTTACAACTATGAGAGATTGCTGACTTTTCTTCTACATGAAGTTTCCTTTCACAAAATTAGCTCTCAGTCTAACCTGGGCAAAAATAATCTGGGCAAATGCCAAGCCCCTTCTTCGTGTGCCATCCAGTCAAACACTGTCAAACTAACTTACAGCTACACACTGCACATATCAACAGACATGGCTATTAACAAACATCTTTCTACTGTTGATAAACAAAGGTTTTGTTATTTGTCATTTTATTCTATATATATATATATATATATATATAGACAAAACTGGAGGAAATGTCAGCTACAACACAATGGTGACATTAACACCCACTTGTTTGAAGTGTTCAAGGTAGTGGCGGGGGTGCGCTCGCTTCTTCTCCATCACTTTGCCCATCATGTAGTGGTGAAGCCACTCTTCCTCACTGCCCTCCGCCTCACACTCGCTTGCCTTCCAGTAGCAGTTACGTGCTGTGGCCAGCATCTCCACTCTGGTTTCCATGGCAATCTCCAGAAGTTCACTGGTCAATGGAAACCAGAGTTGCTGCAAAGTAAAAAGGACAGATGTGAAAGCGAGGACTGAAAGAATACAAGACTACGTACTTGCAAACAGTAGGTTGAAAACGCAGCACGACCTGGTGTGCAATACGATACCAACCATGCGTAGCTGTCTGGAGGCGTGAGAGTGTAGCTGGTAGGCCAGCGCCCCATACTCTATCCACAGTTTGCGGACGCTCTCGTCAATCTCCACAGCTCGGCTGAAGCAGCGTAACGCAGCGATGGACTTCCGGTGAAACGGGGCATCAATCTTCAGCTCCATCTACACAAAGAAACACAATTAGACATTATTTCTTTGAGTGACTAGCAGAGGAACAAAAGTAGCTGACAGCAACATCAACGATAAAAGAAAAAATGGTCAGAATCTTCACCCCTCTTCCCTGGAAACTACACTCAACCACTTCAAAAAAAGGATCATAAACTGGAAAAAGTGGAACGGGCAACTTCTTCGTCTGTCGGCCTGTCTGTCTATCAGACTCTCTCTCTCCCTCTCTCTCACCTCCACCGAGTCTTTTAAGAGCCATCTAAGACCCATCTTTTCTCAATGTTCTGATACAGACACCCCCCCCCCCCTCCCAATTTTCACGTTTTACCCCCATCCCCCAACCCCCCACTATGAGTGCTGTGCATGAATTTTTTTCAGTGTGTTATAAGACATTATCATCATCATCACCATCATTATCTCTCTCTCTCTCTCTCTCTCTCTCTCTCTCTCAATGTACACAACAGCACAACAGCAACCAGTGTGATGAACCTACTGAATTCAGTTTCTGCTCAATCTGACAGTTTTTGGCCAGAGCCAGGCCAGCCCATGAGTCCAAACGCCAAGAATTGAAGCAGACGTCATATGTGTAGTATTTGATGGCCTTCCTGTGAAAACGACATACAACAGGGAAAGGTTCAACATCATTCATACGACACAATACAAGAGAGAATTCCACAGCTTTTGACGATCTAAGAGTTGAGAAAAAAACTGGAAAAAAGTCAAAACAAGTCCCAAAAATGTTTAGTTTCAATCAATACATTTTTATTATCCAAAATGCGAAATTGTGGTGGACATCACAAACATACACAATTGGTAGAGTAAAACACACTCATACACCACAGCTAATACAAAGGATAAAAAAAAAGTTATGTAAGCTGATTTTGAACTCACGCTGGTTCCTTGTTCTTGAAGAAGTAGTCAGCCATTAGGTAGTAGAGCTCTTGGAGAATAGGACTGTAACAAAGCATGTGTACGGTGAAACCACACACATAGTACTGGAGAAACATCCCTTCAACATCACTATGAGCCCTGGTCAGGTCCTGCTGTACAAAGTTTAAAAGGGCAATATGCTACTATTTTTATGCTAACAGATCATTCTGAGCTGTTTTTCGTGGGGTCTACCATTACACCACTTGACACCTTGGGCAGTGACAGGGTCTGATAATGCTGGCACTAAGCTAGCAGAAGCACACTTGATGACGCGGCAGACCACACTGAGCACTCCAGTTGTGTAACAACAATCATAGAATTTGAATGTTTGACTGTTCACACAAAGTGTAAACAACGCTGTGTCACACTGACAGCTGTACTAATCATCAAGGTGGAGTATTTCGATCATACAGCCACACTCACAAGCGAAACTGTTCCAAAACATAAGCTAACTTAGCAAAAGATGATATCAGCCCGTTTATAGACCCAGGTTTTCAAACTTTCATGCTCACAGATCGTTTATGAGCTGTTTTGTTTGTGTCCAGCATCACAGCACTTACACAACTGCACAGCGACAGCATCTCAAAGGCTGGCACTGCACCAACAGCACTCGCACAGCGATATCAAGGACTGAAGTGGTCAGCCTAATAAGGCTTGCAACGCAGTCAACAGCTCAGAAGAAGAATCTGAATTTTCGCCAGTTTACAGAGAATGTAGATGACACTGTCTTATATTCAGATCTTTACTAATCATAAAGACAGACTATTTGAGTGTACAGGCACACTCACACGCAAAGTTGGCTTCTGTGAGGTCTAACAGACATGGAGAAAGCACGTTTAACCTATACATGTACCTGTGCTGTGTTAGTCTTACCTGTCAGTAGAGAAGCTGGGGGAGACATTCGTGTTCCCTTCAATGTACTCACGCACCTGGTCCACACGTTTACCTGTAACACGGTACATACAACAGTATCTTTTATATGTCCTTAGTTAGTCTGCATAACCCAAATGTGCACGCACGTAGAAAATTGCGAAAATCAGAATCAAATGTTCACGTTTCCTTACCTGGACCCAAGTCATCAGGGATCAGTGTGTAGATCCTGTGTAGCAAATTCTCCAGCTGTAAACACACACACAAAAAAACACTCTCTATCATAATGTCACACAGCGTCTTTTTCCACAAAATGTACGTAAATCTACAATGCAAAAAACTCAGTGTTTCTTTTGTTTCTCGAACATGGATGAAGAATGTCTCACTAACCTCCCCAGACACAGTGCTGGTCTTGTAGCTGTCGAACTCCGGCACTGTCTTGGGTTTGAAATACTCAAACACCACCTCACACTTGGCCCACGTCAGGTCAATCTGTAATGTAACAAATGAAACCATGGAAACCACAAACGTGATAAAAGCGATGAACACTTTAAATCTGTTTTTACAAAGGTACTGACCCAGGGACTGTTCTACTTACAAAATACAGACTGCCCTCAGTATAATAGGTCGTCGGGGTCCAAAACATACACCATGATAAATATGTTCTTACAGGAGTTTCTGAAGTATTACAGTCTTGGAGTATACAGCTCTGTCCTGTACATGGATCTTTTCAATAGTAAAAGCCATTCTGCTGACAGTGGATTGCATTTATGACTATGCACATTTTCATAAGATTTTCACAATTTCAATTAAAAATGTTGTCCCTAGCCATTCAAGAAAACAGAGTGCATGTATGGTTGTTGTTGTTTTGTTTTGTTGTTGTTGTTGGGTGGGTGGGTGGGGGGGTTGGTTGTCTTTTTTTTTTTGCAGGGGGTGGGGGTGGGGGAAGGGCGTTGTTTTGTTCCATTTTGTCTCCTTTGGGACGATGGGAGGGCTATAACATATCCTCACCTTGTTACACATGTGAATCAAAAATGGTGCATGAATTTCGTAAGCTCAAAAAGGACACAAAGCATGATTGTGAGTGCGAAAAGTTTAAACCTAAAGCTGTTTACACCAGTTCCATGCATCAAAACTTACAGGTGTGGCATTGTGATCATACAAATGCCGCGCTTTGCCCTTCTTGTTTGGGTGTTTGTAAAGACACAGGACGCACTGTTCAAAGGCCGTCTCCAGGTCCTCTTTGACAGACTCAGCTGCTTTGGACAGCTCCGCAGCCAACACATCCATGTAAAACAGCAGAAAGATGCCACTGTCCCGAGTGCACCATGCATGCCTGTGCAAAAGACAAAAACAAGGAGAAATTGGGGGACGGGCTTGAAAGGAAAACGCACAAAATTTGCTACCAACAAAACAGCCAAAACGGTTATCAAACACCCCACCCCGTCCCGTGATCCATGAAAATGTGAGTGAGAAAGAGTGTTTCCTTTTTTTCTCTTTTTTTTTTTTTGGGGGGGGGGGGGGGGGGTTGTTTGTTTGTTTGTTTGTTTGTTTAGTTGTTGTTCATTTTGGGGAGTTAGGTCGGATGGGAAGGGGGTAGAGTTTTAGACTATAAAATTGAATACCGCCCTCTGTATGACCCTTGCACCCACCCACCCACTCACACACCTCGGATTTGAACAGCTAGAAAAGCACACACACAGTGACTGACCTGCCGAGATATTCATGAGCCACACCAAGTAGCATGAGGGAAGAACTGATCACTCCCTTCATATCATCCCGATTCTCAGGGTCTGGCAGTTTCAGCGCATGAAGCTTCTCTTCCTCACTGGAAAATACACAGTACAAACGTACCAGGCATTAGGCGACGACTGGGTTCTTCCACAGTCCAGTTCAAAAGTCAGAAACCAATATTTAAAGCACATTAGGCAGGCATGTATTCATCAAGATGAAAAATATCCGTTTGAAAAACTTTGCAATGCAGAGTGCAACAACATTTTTTTTTTCATAAGCTCCTTCCTTGCTATCAGCACACATTGAAATTTGGTCTTACTCCTTGTTCGTTTTGCTCTTGTACGTCTGAAGACAAGTGATTAAAGTCGACAGCCTGCACACCACTACTCACTGTCTAATTATTCTGTAGAGTAGTATCCACGGCAACACACTGCTGATGGGCATTTCCGTGACAGCATCTGATACGTCGTGATTCATCTCAATGATGCGCATCAAGTTCTGAACAAGTCTGATGGATGACTGCAAAGGGAGGGAACCCACAGCTTTTGGATCCTTGTCTAGCACCCTGTAGACAGCAAGGATTGTAGACTTCATTCATTTACGAAAGATTTACGAATTCTGCTTCCCACACAAGTCCACTATCCAATCCACAAATCCAGCTGTCTTTTAACATATAGCTTGACAAAAGGGATCTTGCCAAGTGGTCTGCAGATCCTGAGGCAAAGGAATCTTCTAGTGGGCAGGAACTAGATGGGGGATTTTCCTCACTAAATGGAGTCAAAACTGTGAGCAGACTCAACACTTAAAGTGCCTGTCCACACACATGCATAAATATCAAGTGTGCAGCTTATAGACCCTAATCCACCCTGAAGGGTTGCAGAACGGAAAATAAGTACACACCACATTAAAAAGCTTACTTTTGCAGACTCTGAAAGAGACGGACAAGTGTGAGGGCCCAGTTGTCGCGGGCAGGGATGGTGGGGGCACGGCGGTAGTGGTGGAGGGACTCGTTCAGCGCCTCCTCCCCCCACAGCAGACACTGTCCCCAGTCCTCCAGTCGGAACAACGCGTCCTGCAGCAGCTCTAGCTGAGCATGTCGCTCAGGGTCTGGCAATGTGCGCTGGAGGGAGAAAAGATTCTTTTTCTTTCTTTCTTTAATTCTTTACCTTCCCCCTCTAAGCCCAGAGTAACAGAAACTTAACAAATGGTCAGAAGTGTGTAGACATGAAGGTACTATGGTTGTTTTTTTGTTTACTTATAAACTCAAGAATCTCATCTTTATCTCATGGCAGTAAGCCTTCAAGCTATATAAGCAGGGGACCAACTGGACTGGAGTGGCAAGAATAGCTTGAACAGACTGCGATGGCGAAGGGTTGTCGATGGCCTATGCTCTACTTGGAGCCAGGGGCCTAAGTAAGTAGTAACTAAGTAAGCATTTAGACTGGTTGCAAAACAAATGAATCTCAGAGAATAAGAAAGACTCATAACCCAGCCTACCTTGAGTCCCGACTGCACGGCCTGTGACTGTGCGAAGGTCGGCGTCAAATAGTCCACCACCTGCTGATACTTGCCGGCATCGAACAACCGCTGCGTCTCCTCCAGTGATTGACACCGCTGTAACGACTCCTGCTGACGCTTCACTTCCTCTGGTTACATACAAGATAATATCATGAATCATTGATCTGACATGAAGTGCGCAACCCTCCTATACAAATGATTCGTCTGCAACTTATCCAGCATGATCAATGGGTGAAATGAGAAACAGAAAGGCAAAACATACTTAACGAAATTCATTCCCCCAAAATGTAAGATATTCAACTTTGGTTGTGTGCTGTTCAGTTGCCAGTGCATACAATGTACCAAAGTCTGTTGTGAAGAAACCCAAATCGAATAATAATAATATTAAGCGCATTAATATCGGCGCTTTATCCAAAATATTTGGCTCAAAGCACCACAAGCTAAACCCAACACGCAAGCTCACGTGAATCACGCGCATTCTTTCACATGCTGGACATGACCACATTACAATCACGTGGTGTGAAGGGCCAGCTCAGCAACTTAAGTTTCGGAATTTTAAAACTGCATTTTTTATTTTTGTGGGCTGAACATTTCCAAAGCAGAGGGGGAGGAAGCCGGAGTACCCGGAGAGAACCCCCGATGGTCGGCCTGAATGAACGGTGCCACATACGAGAAAGAAAAATTTTTCGCCCCGAGTGGGACTCGAACCTGACCTCTCGCATTGGTGACTAAGTCTTAACCTCTAGACCACCGACCGCCCAATTCGCAATACTTTATTTGACATTTACCCAGCGAAATCAGCTTGTCCTGAGTACAGTTAGGAAGATACAGAGACTTGGGCTCCTCTCCCTCCTCAAGACAATGTGCCACCTGAGGAAAACAACGAAAAAACATGTCAGCTTCACATGCTAGTGTCTGCTCTGATGAGCGACTAATGTTTGAAAACTGCAGCAACACTATACCATCATAAAACTCGTAAGCATTTTATCATGTGCTCCATGTATGCTAAGGACACTGAGAAAGTGACAGTTTCAAGTTCTCTATGGCTGTTCCCATTTCAGTGTCAGTCATAATATCATATGCTCCACGTGCTAAGGATCTGTGAAACTGACTGTTTCAGGGTTCTCTACAGCTGTCTCCATTTAGGTGTCAGTCATATTATAATATGCTCCACGTGCTAAGGATCTGTGAAACTGACTGTTTCAGGGTTCTCTACAGCTGTCTCCATTTAGGTGTCAGTCATATTATAATATGCTCCACGTGCTAAGGATCTGTAAAACTGACTGTTTCTAGGTTCTCTACAGCTGTCTCCATTTAGGTGTCAGTCATATTATAATATGCTCCACGTGCTAAGGATCTGTAAAACTGACTGTTTCTAGGTTCTCTACAGCTGTCTCCATTTGGTTGTCAGCCATCGCCAGTCGAGCTTTGCTCCAGTACACTGCAAACACAGAAACATTTATTGACAAATGCTGATCACATAATAAAATCACGTCATAGGACCGGCCCCCGTAGTGTAGTGGTTAGCACTTCGGACCATAGGGCCGGGAGACCCGGGTTCGAGTCCCAGCCGAGGCAAGCGGGATTTTTCCTACCTAGGTCGGCTCCTACCCAGAGCGGGTGTGCTATGGACCCAATGGGGAGGCTGTAGCCACTCAGCCGAGATTCACCCACTTCACGGGTGCGACTTTGGGGGTGCTTCCCTTGGTATGACACGTTTATGACGTGGATGATTACACGGCCGGCACCGCAGGTGCCGTAGTTCCCGGGCCTGGTTAATGCCGGGATATTTATGACAGGAAGCGAGGAATGCGGCCCTGTCCCGCAGTCCCAAACCACACGGAGCTCCATAGCATCATCTCACCATCATCCTCATCTCCATCATCATGCATAATAAAAATTGCCCCAGCTTCCGAGCCCTCAGTGGATTCCACCCATTACCTGGGAGGAACACCACTGGAGCTGGCAAAAGAGTTGGGGCAGCAAAAAAAAAAAAAAAAATCACGTCATAGGAATGTTGTCGCTCATATGCCCCACACAACATAATTTTCGGAAAATGAAACTGGAGGTTCAATGAGAATTTCACCACACATATCATGAATGCGTATACCAGCATCAAATTTCAATTAGCATTTGTAGGTCTGCTTGTCCACCGGTCAGTCAGTCAGTTGGTCTGCCTGCAGCGCGCACACACACGCACGAATGTACACACTACACACACAACACAATTTTCTTTTGATTCAATAATGCCAGTTTATGACAGTGATCAACCTTTTTTCAAGACACGTGCATTAAAAACAAAATAATCTGGCCTGCTATAGACAAACTAAATGGCAACACTACTCTAGACTGATATTGACTAAATTTTCATTTCTGTTTGGCGAGGCAAGCACAGCTACCCACAGACTGACTGACCACAAACTGACAGAACCTTACCCCTAATTGTAAACTGGCCTGCCTGATCCCCCAGTAGATCAGTCAGTCCTGTCTCAACCATGCCAGTGATGAAATACATGTCGGACACTGCCTTGTCACTTGTGAACGGACTGGTCATCGTCCCACCTCCATCTGTCAACCTGCAGCCAATACCAATTGTTAAACTTTACTCATTTCTGCCGAGATAACATAAGTGAGTACTTTGCCTGTCACCCAAGCAAGTTTTGGTGTGTCTGGCCACAGCACGAGGCCCTCGTGCCTTTGGCACCTCGTACTAACCATGTGCATCACGAGGGCCTTGTGTCAAACTGCGGCTGGTATTCAGCTCTGTAGCTACATCTCCTGCGGGGAAAACAAAAGCACATGAGTCCACGTCACAAGGCCCTCATGCTGCAGGTGACTGGTAGTGGTACCAATTGCTAAAGGCGCGAAGGCTTTGTGCTGCAGTCAGTAAAAAGCTACAACAGTGGTCTTTTGGCGTTTGAAGTCTGAAAATCAACAGTTTGTCCAGACGTGCACACTTTGCAGCAAAGTGTTCAGGAATCATGTCAGCCACTGCAAAAGGTGAGGAACCTGCGCGCTTACGGAAACGTGCATTCTCACTGGACAAAAGGTTGACCAAGAGGGCTTGAGCCAATCAGACTCTGCCTGTAATGCACAGTGGCTCATGGGAAATGTGATGCTGCTTGTCTCAGCTGCTAGTTACAGATCATTTTTTGTTCACTGAGTTTCCGGGAGAGTGTTGAAAGAATACTGTTTTTCGCAGCCCGACGAAAAACGTGCGTACTCTAATTTGTGTGTCAATTTAAGTTTTGTACGTACAAATATGCACAACTGTGCGTAATCGGAAACACTGTCCAATCCTTGTCATACAGAATATTTCAAAGATGGTCTTGTCACCCACGCTGGGCTTCATGTCTGTTTCTGATCATTTACCTTTGAGCCGTGGCAGGTGACATGATGCTATCGGCTTTCTGCAGTAGATACGTGTCGAGAGAAAGCTCACACCACACCAATGCCATCTGTCAACAGAAAATGAAACTCGTGAAGGTCGAAAGACATACCAAAAAAAAAAAAAAAAAAAACTTCATTCACATTTTACATTCAAATTTTCAGCTTTGTTTCCTGGAGTTTTCCATGTCTTCGAACAGAGGTGCCAGAAAGGATCTCTTCCCACTGACTACACACAAAGAGACACAAGGCTCAAATGTAAAATGACTGAATTTGAGTGTAGAGTTCAGTTGGTCTACAGAAACATTCAAATGGTATAAGGACATGTATGCACAGAGGAGCTCAAATAATGCTCACAACTGATAGGATGTACCTGATCAAGTAAGAGATGGCACGAAGTCTGCTTAGTTTACTGTAGAACTCCTGTATGGGATTAACTGTTGACACTAGAAATGTTGAACATCATCCATCATGGGGATGAAACAAAACAGATGAGCATTTTCCGGTGCAAAGCTGCTCCATCACCAAATCACCATCAATCACCGGGTTCGCGCGCCATAGCATCGCATCTTTCCCAATTCAATATGCCACAGTACCATAGTACCATAGTACATGTACACACTTTGGAATGTCAGTTGTCGGTAAGAGCAATTGAAAGAGGCCGTTTACCGACCAGAAACAAACTTGTACTGATACAATACTACAACCTGAGGACCTGTATAATCATGCTTATGTTTTGAAATAACAGCATTGAATGAGAGCAATCGTCACAGAGTCTAAATGCAGTGTAGCAACAGAGCGTGTAGCAACAGAGCAAGGTCAACCATGTTAACTCAACTCCCTGATACAAACAAATTAATTCTCAATCTGTATATTGTTGGATTACCACTGAGGTTATCCAACCCCAAAAGTTCAAAAGGAATAAACTCATTGTTAGATTAAAGAAGTTGGTGCCCCGCCAACTAAGTAAAAAAGCCGAATGGAAAAACAGAGGCTTGCTTAAAAATGACTCAGTACTTTTCACAAACAATAAATTTATCTTTAAAAGACGCACGCTTGAAATTCTGCAGTTGTAATAAACAGCAGTCTCAAAACATTGTCATGCTTACTAATTTGTCAAAATCGTTGGTTTAGAGCCTCAAACGAGGGCCCATAAAGCAGACACTGGGTCTCTACCACAAACAAGGGAGACTACTCTACCACAAACAAGGGAGACTACTCTGTACCCTGTGACCAAAAAGGGCACAGATCTAAACTATGCTGGACGATCTCAATTGCTAACTGATGAAATACAGTGCCCTAAAGGGTGTTTCCTTGCACAAAAATGAAAATTAAAACAAAAAAAGCGTCTGACTCTGTATTCAGTTCCAGTGCCATGGTACACCACGTATGTGTCACTCGTGAGATGTACATACACATTTCAAAATCTGGCATGAACCACGACTACTGACCACTGTAATAAAACAAAGAACAAAACAAAATGGTTGTAGTTTAAGAGGACGCAACAACTGTACTGTGGACAGCACAACTTGTGAATCTTAAGTGATTTGATAGGGAAACCGTAACGGGTTTTCGTGAGGTTTTCACCATGAAAAGCTCATGAACACAGCTTAAAGTCATTTGACCTGGTTCGGCTTCTGACACTCACAAACCATGGTGCGCAACTGTTGTCGTCATTGGCTCATGGTCATCATGACAGGGTGACCATGACAATAAATGAGGTGAGAGTGTGCGAGAGAATGGCGAACGGATGAATGAGTGCATGTGCGTGTGTTTGTGTGTGTGTCTGCTTCACTGACTGGAGTAAACTTCAAGCAGCCCGGAATTCATCTTCAGTCTGGTATTTGCACGTCATCGTTCGTGTTCGTTTCCTGCATGGTGTGAGTGCGTGAGTATGCGTGGATGGTTGACTGATTGCATGGGTTGCTTTGCAACGCCTCAACGGCCATACACTACATCCTAACAATAGCAACACACCATAACCTTCTTGTAGTCAGTCGGGCAGGAAACAACTACACAATATCCATATAATAATCATATTTCCAAAATTATACACACTAGTGACAATTGCTGCACCTTTCACCACTTAACTAGATACATGAAGTACACATCCCCAGCTTAAGTGTCTTTTTCCACCACTTTGATTTAATTGGGATAACATTTAGTTACCCTCCATAAATATAATCATAGCAGATTTCGCTATGCGCAGTAGTTTCAGTGATATCCTACAGAAATTCGGAGAAACAACTTTCAGGTAACAAGCGGGGGGACATATCAAAGGCTATACCCAGTTAACTGCGAAGAAAATTCATGTGTATGTGGAGATGAATAAGAAAAAGTTATTCTTCCGAAAAAAAAATTCCCAAAAAGTCAAAACAATTTCTCAAAATATGCTTTGAACAAGTGTTTTTCACATTATGCTTCATTCCCGACTAAAAAAAATTTGAATGTTTCAAAATTTACTTTGAATTTACTTTGAAAGTCAACAACAATTTATTTCCAAGGGAAGTAACCAAGCTTGGTCAACGATGTGGTGATGTACCTTTGCAAGAAGCTTCACGAGGGGCAAGGTCATTCACCTTGTCTGCAACTGTTCCTCAGTTAGGCTGCATTCACACAGGTGTTTGTTTGTTTGTTTGTTTGTTTGTTTGTTTGTTTGTTTGTTTGTTTGGATGGGGACAGGGCATCATGCTTTCAATAACTGAGATATTTCTGGTGAACCACATCCACCACAGAACATATTTGTCAAAAATCCTCTGAAAAAAAGGAAGGCACTGACAGAGAACTCCAAAAATGACTGTTCACGAGCTATGTCTCCTCCAGAAAAAGACATGTCCAATAAGTGTACGTGTACCAACACTGCCACCAGCCTGTCACAGAAAGCAGACAACTTTAAGTTAAAGCCTACCTTTGCCATTTCTGTGTAGCACACGTCTGGAAAGTCCATGCTGAAAACAGATCACCACCAAACAATGCTGTCATTCCCTCAAACTCAGTACTGATGTCTGAACACAGTGTTACATCCATTTACACAGCATGCTGGTGCAGCACTCTACTATACTGACTTATCCATTGCTATTTTCTCCTTTATTTCAATAGCTGCAATTTACTCAACCATGTGCTCTCCTGACAAAGAATCCTTTTTCCTTTCAAGCTCAAAGCAGTGACATTTAACAAAACACAGTTCAAAACAAACAAAAAAAATAGAACATGTAACATTTTTCATGTGTGTGTGTGTGTGTGTGTGTGTGTGTGTGTGTGTGTGTGTGTGTGTGTGTGTGTGTGTGTGTGTATACACACACACACACACACACACACACACACACACACACACACACATACACCGGTATATGCATTTATATAGCCAAACAAACTACATGTACATTTAACATAAGTTCTCTTGAATTTTTACAAGATTATCTGTCAACTTGATATCTTTATCTAAGACGTACATGTATAGCAGTACAGGTGGTCTGAATATTTTCTCACCAGTCTCTCTGTTTTCCTAAAGGGAATAATCTCAATACATAACATTTTTCAGGGTAAACCTTGAAACCATAAAAAATGAACTTCCAATTTTTTTCAACAAAATGGTACTCACCAGTACAAGGACGGGAAGGTGAGATGGGGGTGTAGTCGATCATACACCTTGCAATACAGCTGAGGAACGCCCACTGGCCTGAGATCACAGACAAATAATTTGTATGACATATTTAACCCTTTTCTGGGAGGCTTGGAGTATACTCGTAACAGCCAAATTCTGCAGAATTCAACCCTGAAACTTATGTTTCTTTGTCTTGTTTAAAACACCACCAATTTTATGATGATTGCTGTAAAAAAAGAAAAAAAATTATCAGTTGTGGAAGTTCCAAATGAGACCACCCAAAATTGTGTTTTCATTGTAGCAGCCCTAGGCAGGAGCGTTAAATAGCACTGCGGGAGTGGTAGGAAGAAAAGGTTTAATCAATCTATAAAATAACAAAATTAGCTAATACAAATTCACAGACTCTATACAGTATACCCTCACCACTCACAGTCACAGATACAATGCACAAATTCACAGTATATCCTCACCACTGTCTAGTGTCCCTACTGGAGAGATGCACCAGGTATTTGTACATCATGCCAATGACACCCTGACCATTCAAGCACTCAGCAAGATATTTCTGCACATCTTCCGTTTCCGTCTCTGCAAGTGGGGGACCGCCACCACCACACACACCTGCCAACCATGAAGGAAACAATGAATGCGGACTAATCAACAAACTAATTGACAAAAATGCCGTCATTCTCCACAATATACTGGATAGATCAGTATAGTGTGTGTGCGGAGTGTGTATGTGTGTGTGTATACGTATATATGTCCTTCATATCTTTCCTCTCTGCTGCAGCTGTACACACCCTCCAGACAACTCAGATCCTCCGCTGACACCCGCATCCTATGCATTCCACAGGTTAAATCAAAAACACTAGGTCAGCAAGCATTGCTCTACCACGGTCCAGTCACTTGGAACAGCCTGCCTTCCCATGTTCGCCATGCAGAGTCAACGGACTCTGAAAACTGCTTTGAAATCTTATTTCTTCCGGCTGTACTACACAGACTAACTTCTTACCTTCACTGTCACCATCATTGTCATTTTTTCTGTCATGTTAGGATGTATCATAGCTGTGTGTATGTAATGTGTATGTGACTATTTCATGTGTCTGTAATGTGTAATGTATTTTCATGTGTATCTCATGTGTATGTATTGCCACGATACTAGCTATTGTGAGGCGCCCAGAGTTCCAGCAGGAGGTTGGGCGCCAGACAAATCCTCATTATTATTATTATAAGCAAATGGACACCACAAGGACACATTTCGACGGCATATAATTTTTTCAATGGCAATAAAATTATCTATATGTCTTGACACTGCATCCTGTGTAAGGCAGACACCTGTCTCAGGCAGGCAGTTTGACCCAGTTCCTTGTGCTGACTTTTTGACCCAGTCCCTTGTGCTATTTTGTAAAACAAATTCTAGCCCTGTCAGAATTCAAACGTGGGGTCTTCCAATACCAAGTGCAACACTAAACCTGTTGAAGGTGGAGTCACCCAACACCCCATAGTTTAGTTAATCACCGAAACATAGATTGCCAAGAAACGGCATAGCCTAACCTAATAATGATAATAATAATCAGGGTGGGGAACTGCTGAGGAAAAAAAAGACTGAAACCTAGGCAGGGGTGCAGAGGCAGCGCCCTGCTGGGGGAACACAGGGCAATGCCCCACTTAAGAGAACAGATTTTAGCATTTTTAACGCATTTAGTAGCCTGTTTTGACACCCAAATCATGAAATGTACAATGCTGCCACGATACTGACATGCAAGTCTTCAAAAAAGAAGTCAGACTGTCCCATATGACATTACATGTATCATGATAGTGTGTGCAACCTTTTTCCTCCTTCCTTTTCTTTGGCTGAAACTTAGATTTTTTGGCTGAAAGGATACGAAATTTGGCTGAAAATTGCCAAAAGACTGAAAATTCCCCAGCCTGAATAATGGGCATTTAAAGGAAGCCCTCCCTCCTGCAGGAGCTCAAGGTGCTTAACAGTTGAAACGCCCTCACTCGCACAAAAACACACGCAACATTCCTCCACACATACATTTAACCACACATAATGTGCAGCATCATACACGGCCTCCGCTGCCCCAGTGTGCACACACACACACACACACACACACACACACACACACACACACACACACACACACATGACCAGCAAGATGATGATGTGGCAACATGCAGCTACTGGTTGAGGGCAGTGAAATAATACTAACAGTTACTGACAATTGTACTTTTACCTGTAGTGTTGCTATCCACTTGCACCTGCGACACTGACATTGACGTGTCTTCTGTCTGCGTGTCTTCCTCCATCTGTACTGTCCCACTGTTCCACAAAATGAAAATATCCATAATATGCACAACACACCTGTGTGAACGAGAATTCAAAAGATCTGCAGCTCTTCTAGTCAGTGGTGACCGCAACACTAAAACAAATACCTCGTTCTTCATGTTGCGCTTAGCCTTCTGCTGGCGAAGTGCCAGTCTGTGAGAGATTGTAGCAGTGCATGTAGCTGTGCGTGGTACTATGTCAGACACCACCAGAACAGCCTAAAATAATTTGCCAGAAGACAGGCCAGTAAATAAAGATGAAATATTGCCATCATTGGTTATTATATTGCTTCTTTTTTTAGTTTGAAATCTCAGACTGCTAACAACAAAGGGGCCTGCGATTAGCAGCATGAGGAAAATAAAATCATTATTACTACTACAAAGTGCTAGACTTACGTGAGGGTGGAAGGCAGGAAGTTTCGCAGCAGCTTCTGGAAATCCACACTTCCTTCCTCCTTCCTTGTGTTGCGGACACGCGCAGACCGCCTCTTGACCCCGTAATCCTCAAAGCCCAAGAAACTGCGATCTTCGGCTGGTGCTCGCTTGCGCTTGACACCTCGACGCGCTCGACTGCCTCTGCCCATCCCTGAATGGTCCTGCAGTGCCACTGTGTGCAGAGTAATTTCAACAGTTAAGCCAGATTCCTACTGAGTAAGTTATGCCGGAACCTATTCCCAACCCATTCCATATCAAGTAAGTTATGTAGGAACCTATTCCCAACCCAATCCATATCAAGTAAGTTATGTAGGAACCTATTCCCAACCCAATCCATATCAAGTAAGTTATGTAGGAACCTATTCTCAACCCAGATCATATCAAGTAAGTTATGCAGGAACTTAATCCCAACCCAATTCATATCAAGTAAGTTATGCAGGAACCCATCCCCCTCAAAAGCTCAAGTACAGAGGACTGAAAGTTCAATAAACAAGCTGTCTGTTTGCACAAGCACTTCAAAATAAAGAAAAAAAAGCAAACTGGAGTTAAACTGACATCCCATTACACTACAATACATACATGTACTGAAATAATGAAAAGATAAATGTGGGAGGAGAACCTGAAAATGATGTATCAAAATACGAGAGGAAGTGTGCACAGCTGAATGACATACCTTCTGCAGACACTGGGGTGGACTGGCTGAGCGGGCTCTTCCTCTTTGTGGAAGACAGCTGTGGGTTTGAACCTGTCTCCGGTGTCTGTTCTGCTGATGCATACCCTGTAGTCACAACTGACTGACTGGTAGTGGGAAGAGAGTTGGTCAGGTTGGCGAGTCGAGCGAGCGACTGCAACTGAGCGGATGCAGTTGTGCTGGGGGAGGAGGAAGACGCCGGCTGAGACAGCGAGGTCATCTGCCGCAGTCGCTCGGCCATGTTCGGGGAATAAGCAGAGGGGGCAGGGGTGGACAGCAGAGGTGTGGATGGAAGAGGATCTTGAAGCAACGCCTGCACTTGGCGAGCTGTGATGGTGCTGAACTGGAACTTGGGCAGCGAGGGGGAGACAGAGGAGTGTGCTGGAGGAGGGGTGGTGGTTGGGGTGGGCTTGGGAGGGGAGGCGTGAACATGTGCAGGGGCTGGAGTGAGGGCGGAAACAGAAGCGAGGCCTGTCATCGGGCTCAGCCTCAGGTCTGAGGGCAAGGGAATCTGAATGGGTGGCATGGACGAAGGCAGCGTCTGCAACGGGACACTAGCGACAAGGGCGGAAAGTAACGGAGTCGGATTGGATGGTGAGACCTGTACCCTGGATTTTGGTGGGCTGCTGATGTTCTGCCTGTGTGGTGTGGCTTGAGCACTGTTGTTGTCATTCAGTGACGGTGCAGGGGGAGCAGCAACGCTCAAACCACCTGTTTGAGTGACAGTAACAGTCTGTACTCCGGCAGGCACTTCAGGCGCACGGTCACTGCCAGCAGTAGCAACAGTGAGGATGCCAGATGCTGCAGTGGCACCAGCGCTACCGTTGCCCGCAACTAGTGAGGTACCAACCACACTAGGGCCACTCAAAGTGGTGAGGGGAGCTGAGCCTGCTCCAGATGTGTAAGTGTGGTCACCACCATCCTGCCTTGCACCTGCTGCAGGGGAATGCAAAGACACAGTACTAATCCTGTCCTGACTCACGACCACCTGAAGAGGGCTCAGAAGCTGGGACTGGCTCGGTGAGGATGTCCCTAAAACTGCAGCCTGACCACTGGTAAGACTGACAGAGGTTATGGGAGGAGCTGGGAATGGGGTGGGACCACTGACACCTGAAGAAGTCAGCAGAGGGGTGTGACCAATGCCTGTAGTTGCAGAGGCTGTAGTAAGAAGACTAACAGTGGATGAAGGGGCAAGGCCGACACTATGACTGACAGCTGCTGCTGTAGAACTAGAAGAGGCTGGATTCTCAATGCTGGTAGTCGCAACAGAACTACTTAAAGTTAAAACAGCTTCTGAATCATTACCAGCACCAAGCAGTGCCGCAGCAGTTGTTACGGTTGTGACAGCAGTTGGGCTGGATGTTGTGATGTTGCCGGTAGAGGTTTCGACAACTTGTGAGTGTGCACACCCTACAGAGCTAACATCTCCTCCGCCTGCCTCACTGGTCACCGTAACCTTTGTGTCGGCCGTGACGGTAGACGAATCAGTGACCGTGGTGGTGGTGGTTGTGCAAGGCCCACATTTCCCTGTAACGCTCACACTGTCCCCTGCATCTGCCTCTTTAATGACACCACCCTCTCCTTCTGTTTTGACAGTCAGAGCTTCTGTAACAAGATTCATTCTCCCACCCTCAGCGGTCTCGACCTGGCCAGCTGACGCTGTACTTTGCCGCTCTGTGGCAGTGTCAGCCGAAGCTGCTGTACTGTTCACACTTGTCACTTGGCCTTTTTCATTTCCCTCATCTACTTCCATGGGTTGGTCCTCACGCGCTTTCCCTGCTGAAGCCGTCACACTGCTTTGGCCAGAGAGTGGCGTCTCTGTCTTTGACAAGGTTTGGGCCTGGCTGACAGCAGTGTCAGAAGCATTGACCATTTCAGCTTTGGAGAGCCCAGATGCTGCCGTGATTGGAGTCTCAACTGCACCTGATGTGCCAGGTGCTTGCACATCATTGTTTGAAGGCTGGGGGATGAGTGTCTCACCCTCAGTGCTGGATTTAGTCTCAGGTTTACCTTCATTGCATCCTGCCATTTCTTTGTATTCGCTCAAGTCAAGTGACAGTACAAGGCTCTGCAAACAAAACAGCATAAAGAATTTGAAAATTATTCCAGTAAAGGTTACTGCATGGTGACAGATATCTTTGGCTGACTATCCTTGAGGTGTGCAAATCTGGAATCTTTTACGAGGGTTTACGATGCAGACTTTCCTGAAATTGTCATCTTGAGGTGAATGTAGCACTCTTCACTGACAGCACTGACAACACACGAACATATTAATGGCACATGTACAACGGTAATAAATATCAGATAATGATCTCAGATAAATATCAGTAAAACACAACAAACCTTTGGAGGGTCTGAGGCAACAAAAGTGTCAAACAGCTCCACCAGGCACTCCCCAACACACTTCCAACTGCAAACAAAAATAATAAAATGGCTAGATCTAAACTAAAATACATTTAGTATAATTAGAAACAGATCTGAAGTGTTCATTACCAAGCATCGTCCCACAATCAACACATGATAATCATTTGACATGACCATTTTACAATGTATAACATCCACAAAGGCACATACATATATCTCACACAGAAAGAGAGGAAAACTGAAAGAATAAAATTGTGTGTGTGTGTGTGTGTGTGTGTGTGTGTGTGTGTGTGTGTGTGTGTGTGTGTGTGTGCGTGTGCGCATGCATGTGCACATGTGTGAACTCACGTCAGCTCTGTGATTGGCCTTGGCAGTTTTAATGGAGCCGGTGGGGGTTTCTTTGCCAGTTCTCGTCGGATCTCTCGGATCTGCACTGCCTCTTGAATAAACTGTTTAAAGACACAAACAAACGGCACTTATCGATCCCTTTAGGTATTGTGTACTGTCCATGATTATCATGAACATTTGGGCTTGTCTGCAAAATGTTAGTCTTGACATGCGAAACAGTTGATAGTGCAGTAACCTGGCGTTGTGAGTGCACTAGTGTTGTGGTCTTGTAGTGTCTTCAAAAATTTTGTGCACAAGAACATTACTTAAGATGTCCAGTACAAAACACTAAACATATTTTTTATTTTTGTCCCTGTTAGCAGTTTATGACATCCTTTCCCGCTCTGTGAATCCTTGAAGAAGCAGGTAGCAATGGTGTTGTGGTCTGCCTGGAGACAAGGGCTGTTACTAAAAGTTAACTCCCTTCATCTAAGCCATGCTGCCCCATAGTGCATGCATGGTGTGAGTACCCTTACTCTTCAGTTGTTATTTTCTAGGCTAACGTATTGTGGGGGAGGAAGGGGGGGGGGGGGGGGGGAGATGACAATAGGTTCAAAACATTTACCTCCTTCGCTTCAGCTTCCTCCACTTGGATGGTATGAATAACAGGATCACTGAAAAAAAAGAAAAAAAAAAGAACTACCGGTATAGTAAGAAGCAGAGTTCACTCTCACAAATCTCTAACAGACCAACAGAAGTGAAGTTTTCAGTGCTCACAAATCAACTTGTGCTTATGCTAAAAAAAAAAAAAAAAAAGGCATGATATCATAAAGACATAATTACATGCATAATTACGACTTCCTGTGGGCTGGCGTCGCTACGCCAAAAATTGTAGTCTACTGATGGGGGGGGGGGGGGGGGGAGAACCAAGATAAGACAGCGCTAAGGTTTTTGTACGTTTGTTTTTTTTTTAGGTCACTGAAGCAATAGTTACAGGGTCTGTTTGAAACATACAAGGTCTGTTATTGAAATTTCATGAGCTGCTGATTCAAAGATCATTACTTACCAATACGCAAACATTTCTTTAGTATCGCTGGCAAGTGACGGCTGTTCTTTCAGAATCTGACGATAGAAAACCAGCCCCTTTGTGTAGTGGCAGTCCCGCTCAAGTGCACGCCCAATGTAGTCGAGGCACACTAAAAAAATAGTAACATTGTTTAAACAGTAGAGTTACAGCAAATTGCAAGGCGAACAGTCTCCCAAAACACCTATCAGTTTTTGTATGGGGATGTGGGGGTATCAAGTCTGGCTGTGCTACAACTACAAGCTACCACAATTATTCAAAGAGTTGTCACGGTATCACCATCATGAGTGACAGCTAGAAACCAGAGACTGTACCTTTGTGGTCATGTGTTCAATTGCAAATATCCCTAGCTACTCTGGGCAACCCAACATTTTATAAAGACCCCTTTTGGGAAAGAAGTACTTGTAGTGGCATTATTACATGAAGTGAGGACACAGAGACTGTTCACATAGATCTCCACAGCCACAACGAGGGCTTGCTACCTCAAGAAGTTCAAAGCTAAGAAAAAAATATTTGTTGCATTTTGTGGCTAATGATTTCATTCTGTTAGCACATGCTGAACCAACTCACTCCAGAAATCATTAAGAGCATAGAGCACAGTGATGACGCTGTCCAGGCAAGGCCAGTGGTTTTCATTGCACTGCAGACCCTAGGAAAGAATATTAGAAACCAATTAAAATCTCATTACTGACATAACAATCGTGACCAATATACCACCTGCTATGATCGCAGCTCTAAAATTGAATGCTACAGAGTAGTGGTAAGTAGACATTGCCACCACGTCTTGAAGATGTTGGTCTTCGACACAGACCTCTCTCCTTTGAGACTTGTACTCAGCTTTTGGGCAGTGAAAACTGATTTCTGTCTTTCTGGAGTGAGAGAAGGACAACTAATCTGTCAAGTATTGTCACATCCATGCAGTTCCTTTCTCGAATGTGGGAGACTCTGGCATAGCACATTCATATTAAAACTTTTAGTAAACTACTTCTGTATTTTAAAAAAAAAAAAATCTAACATGGTACTACTACCAGCAACAATTTGTTTCCGGTCCTATAATTTTTCATGTAAACCCCCTATCGAACATTTGACAGTCATGTTTTGTATGTATTTTCATTCTTTAAATAAAAACACGCAGAGCTGACACTGTTTATCAGTTTACCTGTTCAAAGGCCAGCTTTGCCAAAGGATAGTTGTGAAGCTTTTTGGCAATGATGCCCATCTTGTACCACACTGTCACTTCACTTGCATCTATCTTCACTGCCTGTGCAAAAGACAAAAGAAAAATACAAAACTAAGTTTCACAATTTCATACAAGCATGTGTGTATTCTGGGACAAATTCTTACAAATGTCAAAACACCAACAGTAGTCATGATGTAAACTTACCCAGGAAAAAAAAAAAAAAATCTCTGTCTGACAGTGACACATGAATATCACAGCCAAATATTTGGCACCAAGTCCAACATTAATCTTGAAGTCAACACATCGCCTCAAAAATGTGCATGTGCAAGATACTGAGAACATGCTCACCACCAAAGCCCCTCTCTCTGCCGGCCCCCCACCCCTTTTTTACCCTTTTTTTTTTTTTTTAAGTCCACTTTGTCAATGTGTGTTACCTCCAGGTACGACTTCATGCCGTCCACCAGGTTGCCGCGGGCAATGGCCATGGCTGCCAGATTCTTGTGAACGAGGTAGAGGAGAGGTAGGCCAGGGTGGTGGTTGTCTTCCGCCTCTGCATCCACAAGGCGACTTGCCTGTTGAAAAACAACGGTACACTGTCATACATGCAAATCCTTGCCTGTCTCAGTATTAGCTATCACAGGTGGCAGTCGCTTGTGACCATACCTATGCTCGGCCTTCTCGGTCGTGTTTGTTACAAGGGTAAGCCTAGTTCCAATTCTTTACTAAGAAGCCTATGGACAAAGTGAAGTACAGCACCTCAGTCAGAGATGCCACGCGAAGCATCTGGATTGCCGATGTCAGATTTCAAATCAAAGAACTGCAGGTACGGACATGGTATAAATAATTTCCCCAATTAGGTGTCCCCGACCACGTAAAACACACCACACTCGTCCACTGCCCTCGACCGCAAAACTGCTCGTTAAAACACACACATCCCCGCAACCGGGGGCACCTCATTGTGAAAACTCTATGTATACACTCACACACGCGTGCACACATAAAAACATTCACTCTGCCACATCTACACACCTGCTGCAGGAAAGGGTGATCCAAGAGACTGGACAAAAGCCTCTCAGCGCCAGCACCATCACCTGACCTCTGGAGTCCCAGGGATCGATTGTAGATGGAGAACGCCTCAGCTTCCTGTAAAAATAAGCATGTCATTTTTTTTAATATATAAGATACTGAACAGTATATGAACTTGAAAAGGAACTGCTAAGGGTGGGAGGTTCAGTATTTCAACATATTCCAACAGTTTTTATGTTGTTTCCATAGTAATGGAAACAACATCATAGGACGGGCTAAAATTTCCACGTTCATAGGCAAGCATCTGTGGTACAAACGCACGTCACTGCCGATCTCCCGCAGAGACGATTTTGCAAGTGTAACTCTGACAATGACGTAAGAAAACATGCGTCATCGATGCTGACATGTACGGTGCACCGAACGCGCTTCTCCTCCTCAGTGAGTGCCGTCTGTGTGTATGTGTGTGTGTGAATTGTGTCCGGGCCCGTTTCTTCGAAAATACTTAACCGAATGGCTTCAAATTTGGGGTATCCAAATATATCAAAATGTTACATTAGAGGAACCAAGCGTGTGATGATTGCTTAAGTGATTTGGGAGTTATCGCCCTTTTGAGACAAGTTGGTTGTCTTTCGTTCACAGGCGTAATATTTATTTAAATCACTCAATTGTTTGGCAGTAGATAGCTTGAATACGGACTCTGAACAGAATCACTACTAGAAAATGGTCGCTCTTATAGTTTTCATGTAAACCGAGCCTGAGTTGACATTGCATGTGAACCCAGTTCAGATGCCTATTTCTCCGAAAATACTGAACCGATCGATTTCAAATTTGGGGTTTCTAAATGTATCAAGATTGTTGAATAGAAGGCCCGATCCAGGTACGATTGCACACATGATTTGCGAGTTATCGCCCTTTTAAAAAAAAAGTGGCTTTCTGGCATTTAAAGGCGTAATATTTATCTAAACCACTCCATTTTTTGGACATAGATAGCATGAATACGGACTCTCAACTGAGTGAATTGTGGAGGTTGTCACTTCTATACTTTTGGCGTAAGCCGTACCTGATGAAAGTGCTGGTGAACACACTTTAGATCTCAAAATCGCTCCTACTATACATTGATAATGAGCCTGGGGTGCCATAAAAAATATACAAAAAAATTAGAAAAATTCACTGCAGCCGTTATCGTCAGTTTACTCGAAAATTTGTACTCGAAGCACATTTCCTCTACACAAGCCACACGCCTCACAAACATCGCAGAAAAGGCACACGCACACTGACGCAAAACTGTATCAGTGTCAGTTTGCGGACGTCATGTTTGATTGACGTGATGCTGGCATTTCTTGGGGGTGTGTCGTCACTTTTCGGAAGTTCTCTATTTATAGACTGGGAAAGCGGGAGTTTCATTGATGTAGTGAGCTTTGTTTTTCCCACTGACTCTCACTCAATAGCATAGTAGAGTGAGAGAACACCACATAGGTCTCAATGGAGCACATGCACAAACGCGGCTCGCGCAAGTCTGTGTGCGTGCGTGCGTGCGTGCGCGCGCGCGTATGTCTGTGTGTGTCTGTGTGCGCGCGCGCGCAGCAGACATAACAGATAGTGAAAAAACGTTCGCCGCGCAGACTTGTCTGTTAAACACATTGAGCCGGTATAAATTCGATCTTTACACTGCGCAGCAGCAACACTTCAATTTCCATGGGGCTGCTTTCATTGCTAGAATTGTATCCGAGTCAAAGTTATTACGTCAAATGTATTATGCGTCATCCCAATGAGGAAAACGTCATAGATTTCAAAGAAAACAACTTGACGTCTCTCTTCCAAAACCAAGATTGGTCTGACAAGCCCGGTCAGTTGTTTCCATTCAGAGAGAGAGAGAGAGAGAGTGTGTGTGTGTGTGTGTGTGTGTGTGTGTGTGTGTGTGTGTGTGTGTGTGTGTGTCCTCCCGAATACATGGCATTACAAAAGAACGACCGTGATGACAGCAGGTGATTAAATGGAAACAACATATTGGGCTGGTGGCCATCTTGTCTATATTCTCATCAATGCTTTTCCAGTTTCGCCACTTGGAATTAACTTGACGGCAGTTCAATGGAGTCAGAAAGAGTAAAGACAGCAGGCAAGTGCTTTTCAACTAACACCATCTATGTGATATTGTTCACATACCACTATCATCAATAAACTTTCGGAATATTATGTTCAGCACACACACACACACACACACACACACACACACACACACACACACACACATCATGAACATATGTGATTACAAGTGTGTAACCACCTTCTGAGAAGAATCAGTACCAGAGCGTGTCATGTCGACATACTATAAATATATAACTTCCAAAACCACAAGTATACCTCCGCTTCCCGTGTAGTAGTCGGTCCATCCTGCTGTTCCAACTCCTCCTCTCCACTGTCACTCTCATTCAGTGCTGCAATCCGCAGCTTAAAACAACAACAAAATAGTATGTCACTTAACTTCAGAGGGTAAAAGAGAACTGCAACCAACTCAGGGCCTAGAATATCATAGATCATATCTTTATCATCATGATTCTGTTGACTGATAAAACTATACAACCAATGTACACACGAAAGTAAAATGTGCATTGTTTAACTGGCATCTATTTGCGAAATGGAGCAATTAAAACAAAGTATGTATTTTTCTGGCATCTCAGCTAGACCTGTCTGGCCACCTTACTCCTTAGCAGTGAGACCTCAGCGGCACACCTCTACAAATCATCTTCCCATTCGTTAAAACCAGGTCGACAGGGTCGGGGAGTGAAGCTCTCTCTTGAAAAATGCCACGAAAGATTTCTTTACTGGAAAGTGCTGAATATATATAGAGCACAGTTGTGGAGACAGCCCTGAAACCCGAGTCGATACAGTTTTTGCGGATCTGTCAGTGGAAATTGCACACACTTCCTTGTCATCAACATTCGTACAAATCTGACCAGTTACAAAAGTATGCCGATTGCAAAAACAGCCTTGCAATCGGCATAAAGCTCCTTACCATTGTCCTACTTTGGTTTGTCGCGCTTTCTGGGTGCCATGATAAGCTGAAGCTAGACAAATATGTCGCCAAATAAAGATGTTGACACTGAACCATTTAAAGAATATAAAGAAATGAACGTTTTCGCTTCAAAGAAGGGTTTATAAAACTTACAGAACTTTTTATGGCATTTTCAATAGAGCTTCGTTGATTTTGACACAAACATATTCTTAGGTGCACAAAAATTCGTATTCCTAACTAGTTAATGCAGCTGAGCATATCCGCGATGGCTTAGGGGTAACGCAAAAATGGCTGAAATGCTGCGCCCCTGACACAGCCGAATCACAAGCCTCGACCGCCGTTGACTCCACCCCTGGCCCCGATGGCTCTGTGGGTTTCTCTCCCTGGGGCTTTCGCCTCGCGTCGTCTTTGCAGATTCTCTGGTCTAATCCCTGTCTCAAGTTCCGAGTCACTGAGTCAGTTTGGCCCGGCACCGAGTTCCGACTGGAGTCAGTCACAGTCACGGTCCCCGCAATCAACCTGAACGGTTCTTCCCCTCATAGCGGTGGCGGTGTAGAGGCCGTCCCCTCGGTGCCGGCGGCCACAGTGCGAGAGGCTGGGGTTCAAGCCCCACTTGGGGCGACGGAAGAACTTTTCAACTGAAGCCGGCCGGCATCAGTGTAGCACCGTTCATTTGGGCTGACCGTCTCTGGGTATCCCCACACACACACACACACACACACCCCGCAAAATTTCAAAACAAATGCTTTTTTTTTTTTTCATTCGAGGAGCCGGGACAGTCGAGCGGTAGAGCGTTGCGGCACCTTCAATGCTCGGGTCGGGAGTTCGAATCTCGGCCGGCTGTGAGTCAGAAATGTGTTTTGTTTTGTTTTGCGATTTAGTTATTTTATTGTTTTGTTTTGTTTTTTCTCAGTGGTTGCCTCGTCTATCCGATCATCCTTGTGTCAGTGGTGGAAAAGGACGTCAAACCCCCTAAACACCCCACCCACCTTCGCACTCGCCTTCTCAGTTGTGTTCAGTGTAAGCTGGTGTTACAACAGCCCCTTTGCCAGCGACTGAGCAGGTAACTGGGGGAGAGGGAGACTGCCGGAGAGATGATACCCTAGCCGGCTCAGCGTAATGTCCAGCCGTCAACACTCTTCAATCCAGACAGATAGGTCTGTCGCATTTGACTTCATGGACATGCCAGGAACAGTGGTAACTGAAACATGCCCAGTTTATAAAGCTACAACTGCCAAAGGCGGAAACGGGCAACAGAAGTCAGCACGGCCCGATTTCGTTTCAGTACCGCCGGAGCTGAACTGAGATGTCCACATGATGAACCCACAACCACTATTCGGTTGCAAGGGTGGGTGGGTGTTTGGGAGTTTAACGTCCTTTTCCACCACATAAGGGTGATATCAAAGACGGGGCAATGAGAAAAAGGCCAGCACAAATATTTGGCCCCAGCCGGGATTCGAAGTCACGACCCGAGCATTGAAAGTCCAACGCTCTACCATCCGGCCAGCCCGGCTCCCCTATTCGGTTGTAAGCCCGGCACAACGGACCAAAACTAATAAAAAGAACAACAACAGCAGCAGCAACAAATAAAATCAGTCGCTTTACCCAAGGGTAGGGGTGGGGGGGGGTTAAAGTTGTAGTACCCCGGCGCACACTAACGCCCCAAATCGGGTAGCCCCAACCACCCCGATTAAACGTACAACTAGTGACCCGGAGAGAAGCCCTGACGGCCGGTCCCATGAACTGCCCAACGGTGCCATAGAGATGACTGGAAAAGGGAATCGGAACTCCGGATCTCAGTTTTGCGATGATGGCAGGAGGTGTTACCGGTATATGTACATGTACCACTATTTCACTGACTGCTCTCCGATACTGACTGACCCACTGTACGAGCCATCAATGTTTCCGTACAGTCCGGGTGTCCGAGAAGCTGCGCCCGGCGACTCGTC
Organism: Batillaria attramentaria; assembly: GCA_018292915.2. Lineage (NCBI taxonomy): Eukaryota > Metazoa > Mollusca > Gastropoda > Batillariidae > Batillaria > Batillaria attramentaria. The sequence goes on along the minus strand of JACVVK020000130.1, from coordinate 907,104 downwards.
GGTTCAGAGCTGTACGTCCTCAGTATGGCTTGTCAGCCCTTAAGGACAAGTTTTTCCTGGCGTGTGTCAGTCATCGACTGCTTGGCTTTGCGAGTGACTTGTTGGGTGGATATGGGCTGTTTTGCTTTGCTTTGGGCATCGTCAGAGGTTCTCTGCTACTGAGGGGCTCAAGTGCCTGTCTGGGTTGTTTCTCAATACCATTGTCGTTTTCTGTCGTCCTTTCTTATGCCGTTCGGATCACTGGGGAGTCAGTCCTATTGATCTTTGGTTCAGGGGAGCCGGGGTGGCCGAATGGTAGAGCGTTGGACTTCTAATGCTCGGGTCGTGAGTTCGTATCCCCGCTGGGGCCAAATATTTGTGCTGGCTTTTTCATCGTTGCCCCATCCCCGTACCAGGGGCCGTAACGCTACACTAGGTAGCGTTACGGCCCCTGGTACGGGGATGTCGTTGCCCCGTCTTTGATATCACCCGTATGTGGTGGAAAAGGACGTTAAACCCTCAGACACCCACCCACCCTATCTTTGGTTCAGACCCACTTTGCGGAGCCTGATCTGACGATGGCGACTCGGTCGTTCAGTCGTGTAATGTACTGTGACGTTATGCAGTATTATGCCCGGTAAACAATGCTGTGCTTCACACTCACCCACGTTCGACATCTGTGGCCAGATCAGTCTGTGTGATGGCCGGTTTCTCGTTGTCGGTCCCTCTTTGATATCACTCGTGGTGGAAAAGGACGTTAAACACCCACCCACCCTTCACATCCACGGCGGACATCTGTCACTGACAGACCGAATCATTTTTTTTTTTCTAAACTTTCTTACCAAGGCGGACTGACACTGATGTTCCATGTCATTACTCAGTGCGGTATCGTGGATGATATTCAGGACAAATGTCCTATATACTACTTAGTACTTTTTTTACGGTCATATGTCCTATTACAGTTCCAACGGACGTATATATGTATGTGGAACCTGTCACCAATCTGTACACATCAGTGTATGTTGGACTATACAAAACTGATCGACCTCAAACCAGCGAGCTTCAACTGATTCAAATCATGTCCGTCCAGGGTACAAGTTCATGCAACAAAAAAAACAAAAAAAAACTTTTAAAAAAACACTGAAAATTGCCTGGCGCCAAGCTGCAAGTCTGTTGGACTATGTAATGACTTCGGCCGGGTCAAGCCACTTCAGTTTGTGCCCAAATCCATGGAGCGGCCACTGTCGTGGTGACTACTATGACAAGCATTTGCTGGGTTGATATGATGGAGCTTCTGCGTACTGGCGACAGGTGGAAATGTCACAGTCGTGCATAAAATGTTTGTCATTCCCTCCCCCCCCCCCCCAGCCCCCCTCGCCCCCCCCCCCTCCTCCCCCCACCTTCCCCTAGAGGCCGACTGGAATAAATTTTGCTCGATTTGACATGGCGCCTCAGACAGCGCTGCGTCAGTTTCGACGTCCCTTCCTCGTTTACTGATTCCACGTCAACTGCAACTCCCGGCCGGCGGCTTCAGTTTAGCAGGTTCACGCGGCGTGCACCGCCGGCGAACCCCGCTGATACAGCGGGCCTTGCGTAGGCGGGAAGTCACTCACGCTGAAGCTGTGTCCGTGGCGGAGTTCAAGTGCCGCCGCCTGCACCGGTTTGACAATACCCCTTGCTAACTGGTGCTATCGATTTTCCAGACCACCGTCCCAGAGAGCAATGGCAGCAGCGAGTGCTGGAGATGGGGGCTGAGCTGACGGTGACTCCACCCCTAGGCTTCCTCCTCCCCGCTCCTCCTCCTCCTCCTCCCCGTTAAAATCCCTCCGTTCTGCTGGGCCGATGATCCCTCCTCCCACTAACCCCGAAGCACAACCCTCTTTGTTGTTGTTGTTGTTGCAACTGACGTGCTTTGCTGAGACATGTAAATATAGACGCTCTAATACATGCACAATCGATATGCGGCTGTAACACTCTTCCCACTGACTACCCAGAGGCACCTCGGCCTTACGTAGTGCAATGTAACATGTAACATCTGACACCAGTGTTCGAGTCCGAGTCCCTCGTGGGGCATAGGATTATTCAGTTCTAGCATGTGGCACCGTCAGTCCTTTCAGGCCTATAGTCGGGGGTTCAAATTCTCTCTGGGTACTCCGGCTTCCTCCCCCTCTCAAGCGGCTTTGGAAATGTTCAGCCACTGAATCAGTCAAATTTGAACATAAACGCAATTGTAAATTCCGAAACTGACTTGAATACTTGACCTGGTCCTTTGCATCACGTGATCGTCACAGTGATCATTTGATGTCCGGTGTGTGAGGGAACACGCGTGATTCACGGGAGTGTGCTTGTCGGGTCAGTGCATTTCGCGCGTCCCTTTGAGCCGAGCAGTTAGGTGAACGGGTGGGTGTTTGGGAATTGAACGTCCACCACAGAAAGGTGATATCAAAGACGGCCTCCGGGGCAACGAGAAAAAGTCCAGCACAACATAGACTACTCGGCCCCAGCCGGGATTCGAACTCACTATTCGAGCATTAAAAGTCCAACGCTCTACCATTCGGATATCCCGGCTCCCCCGAATGAGTAAAGCGCTTATGTAATTTAATAATAATGATAAAAATGATAATGCATGCAATTATTATTATTATTATTATATCGATTGTGTTGTTGTTAGATGATGCTGTAACGCCCCCCCCCCCCCCCCCCCCTTTACCCCTCCCCCTCCCCCCCCCCCCCCCCCCCCCCCCCTTCAACCCTCAGCAAGCCTTAGGAGTCAGCACAATTTCCACTCCCGCCCAAGCTGAAGATGTTGTCGGTCCCTACCACTATCAGTTATAGCTTGCGAACACAACGGACACTGAGATTGGACATAATTTGGCCTGCAGATTCTGTATGGGGTAGAGTACAAATGTATGCATTCGGGTCCCTATCGAAGAAAAATGATGTAGAGTAGATATTTATACATGTTCCCGGCAAAGCAACAACTGTCGGAGCACCAGCATTGCTTCCCTCCCTCAGACGCACAGGCTATAGTCTCTAACGTGCAACACTGAAAGAAAAAAAAAGGGGGGGGGGGGGGGGGGGGGGGAGAAGAAAAAAAGAAGAGAACCTCTGCCTTGACTCGCCCGCTCGGTCTCTGCCTGACGACAGACATAATATATTACTGTGGCGTGCAATTCAGGAGAAACAAAACAGCAAAACCACCCACAAACCTAGAAAAACACACACACGCGCGCGCGCGCACACACACACACACACACACACACACACACACACACACACACACACACACACACACACACACACACACACACGCAGGCACGCACGCAGGCACGCACGCACGCACGCACGCACGCACACACACACACACACACACACACACACACACACACACACACGAACGCGAACGGGACCCCCCCCCTCCCCCCCCCCCCAAAAAAAAAATCTACTGTCAAGATTCCATGTCAACTAAACACACACACACACACACACACACACACACATTCGGGGGCTATATGCTCTGTGAGAACCTTCAGCCTCCAAATTTTTGGTGGTTAGACGGAACATCTCTGTTTTTGCGTCTTTTCAAAAGAATCGTATATTTCCTGAAAGAGGCTAGCTTTAGCCACATTTTAATGTAGTGAACGTTCTTATAAGTCGAATACTTTAGGATATACAGAGCGGTGAATTCTGGACACAGCCTGCAGATGTGTTGTGAGAACCTCAGCTCAGACACAAACAACAGATGTAATCTGGGAACCGAGCAGACACAGCCCACAGATGTGCTGTGGGAACATCAGGTCAGACACAAACAGCATATGTAATCTGGGAACGTAGACGATAAAACTACAGATTAAATCAGGGAACTTATACCATGAAACTACAAATACACTTTTGTAAACTTAAACCCTAGCTTTTCATTCCTGACCAGGTTGGAAACATTATCAGTTGCCAAAAGAGTCCAATGCAACATGCGATCACTGTCACATAGTTTTTGTTTGTAATAGAACTGCTTTATAACAATGTCAGAATTAACGCTGTAAGTACTATATAAAGCCAAATACAAGATTCAAATGCATGTAACTAGATGTGCATTGACTAGAGGGGTTTGGGTGCCACTCAAAATCTCCAAAGGCTGTGAGCCAAATGGGGCGATGCTCATTTTAAGGATTCCGACCAACTTTGTGCTGCTTTTGATAGTAGAGAAATCAGGTGTACTTCGAACTTGTGGCATTTTCAGAGCGGTCTGTCTTGACACAAGTGTTAAAGGCCCTAATGTTAAGATTTGGTGCTCATAGGTCACACTGAGGTGTCAAACATCCCACAACTTGGACAACTGCACAATCCAGCATGTCAAAGCTTGATGAAGAGCCAACAGTGGGATGCACGTGACGCATCTTATGGGGATGGATCAAAACACATACTACTCAGTAGCAGAATTTTCGACTGCTAGTGCAAGTGTAAACTGCACGTTATTGCATTACTAATCACTAAGATAGAGTATTTCGCGCATACAGGTGCACTAACAAGCGATACTGTTCCATGGTAAACATCGAAATAGTACATTTAAGCTCATTCAATGATAAAGTTCTCCACAACGTTGGTGTATGCCAGACAAGGATGTAGATACCTGTTTGCCGTTGTTGAACTTGGTACATATTGTGTAACAGGAAAGACAGGATTCGCCTAACAAAAGTTTTTGTTTCCATCCACAAACATTGAGCGCAGATTGCAGGGGTGAGGGTCTCTATCCCACTCTCTCTACCTTCAGGCTGCTTGATACAGGTTTTGAAACAGTGACTTTCTTCATTGTGACCACTGAAAGAGGAAAAAAAAAAGGGGGGGGGGGGGCGGGGGCGGTAAGGCCAACTCCCGCCGTCGTGCTGTTCAGTACAAGTTGATCTTGATGGTTAGATTTTTCTGAGGCTGAGAAAGAGGGTTTCTTGGAAAGAGAGTTGGGTGGGGTTTTTATGTTGTCAAGTTGTTGTTGTTGACATTTTGACTTTTTTATGGAGCGTTGTGGTAGCGTTCATTCTTCTAACTCAGCCATGAGAGTCTCACCAGTGATATACATCTCTGGTCTCACGGTGCTGTCACAACTAAGGTCCGCTCTGACTGCTGCACAAAGCAAAGTTCTTTTGTTGAGTGCAGATCAAGCAAAACCATTGTATCGTGTCGCCCGGCTCACATCACAACTCTCGCTCTTGCGCGCGTGGCTCAGTACACGTTGCCAATTGGCACTCACCTGTGAAATCTCTCGGAGATGCCAAACTACTTTAACAGGGGTTGTCGTTTTTCTGTCATTTCAGTTCATTTGTTCCATTTCACCTGGTAGAGAAGAACGTTAAACCGAAGCCAGTCCCCTGTCTTTTTGTATTTTTCAACAGTTCTCCTAAGTTAACCGTGAAATCAGATAGACACCATTAGTTGAACATAAGATTTAATAACTGGTACCACTACCGATTCTAATTAAATCATTGACATAACTCTCTCTCTCTCTCTCCTTTAGGATATACTGAGGTCCCAAATGATTTAATGGCGGATTTCTCTTCTAACCAAACAGTTCGTTTGCTTTTTTTCCAAGACTTAATTGTGAAACTTGTAAATCGAGTGAATACAATTATTCTTTTATTTTTTCCTATTTTTCCGTTCAGTAAACAGGTAATCTTTTTATCCTTAAAAAAGAAACGCCCCCCCCCCCCCCCTCCCACGTTGTTCATCACTAGACGGCTTAGCGTCTAACGACCCGTATTCCGATGATAAACTTTCCCCGATCCTACTCATCTTTCTCTCCGCCGCCGTGCCGTGCACCCGGTGTAGCAGTCCAGATTATACCCCACCTGGAGTATACCCCCGTATAAACTGGCCTAGCCCAGACTATACCCCCGTATAAACAGGCCTAGCCCAGACTATCCCCCCCGTATAAACTGGCCTAGCCCAGACTATACCCCGGGGTGTACTCTGGCCTAGGCCCGTTTAACCCTCTCCTGCCCACTTTAACCCCCCTACCACGGACGACCAGAGAGAGAAAGATAAACGTCTTTGCTTGAATGTTGCACGCGTTTTGCCACTCGATGTTCAATGACGGCGTGTGGCACACGTGAGCGGTTCTATAGTTTTCTGTTTTTCCTTCCTGTTACTTTATTTTCTTAAATCTGTGTTGTAATTGTCCTGAGACACCCAAAGACTGAGATAGATAGATAGATAGATAGATAGATAGATAGATAGATAGATAAAGGGAGAGAGAGTTTCTTAAGGTGCCTCTGAGGGAAATTTTGTAAACTTGCAATGCTTGTATCTCTTATATCTCATATCTTATATCGTATAAGACAAATCAAACCGCTTCATTCTGAAAAGAACAAAGAGCCAAGTGGATGTTCCTCAGTGTCACATATCAAATGCACTTTAAAATAGAACAAAACCCAAATTAACAACAGCCAGGGTTTCTCTTGGTGTGATGATAACAGTACTTGAATGTCAAACGCTCAAAACAACATTGAAGTGGTAACTTCTGTTTTCAATGTAGAAGCAAACTTCGCTTGTCTCCTTTAGTGAAAACGTTGCGGGATATCGCATCCAGCGCATATTGGTGCCCAGCTTGGCATAGATGTAAATGCCGTATGCAAGAAAGTTTGCTGTGGCGAGAATTTCAACGGCAGTAGCCCAAATGCCATCATCTTCCATTCTTTCTCGTGTCTGCAGCATTTTTGATGTTGTAGATGTATTGAGGATACTTTTTGTCTTCTTTTCTGTTGAATAAAATTTCAAAATCTGCTCGCATAGGCAACCATTCATCTCGGCTTGACAGTTTGAGAACAAATGACACAAAAACCGTACTTGACACGCAAACGGCCGTGAACAGAGTTCAATGAAGTGTTGTACACGCAAACTCTGCTCACAGGTGGGTATATTCCGGGCAGGAGGGGGTGAATCCGGCCTGGGCTGATCTATACCCAGGGGGTTGAACCGGCCTAGGCTACTTTATACCCGAGGGTATAAAGTAGCCAGGGGTATACTCCGGCCTGTTACACCGGCAGTCAATCTATGTACTGGCGACTCCAACTTGTAACCTCTTTCTACGTACCTCTGACGCCTGATGCCACCTTGTGTCTTACATCATGACATTCAGAATGGATTCCCCTACACCACTATGACCGTTTCATGCCGACTGAAAGTCATCAGGCAAATTCTCCCGTTTGCTACCGCAGTGAAGCCATTTCACCGAATACAGTATCTGTGCCGTTAAACCTTATTTTCCACTACTCCGACGGCTACACTATACTGATTTTCTATACCATTAGATTCTCTAAGCGGCTGAACGGCACGTTTTCCTCTGATATACTTTTTATCCCGACTTCATCAATATCCCCGCGGCAGTCAGTCTGTGTATTTGCCGACTCCCAACTTCTAACCTCTATCTAAGTACCTCTGACGGCTGACACCACATCATGACATTTAGCTTGCATTTCTCTACACTACTATTACCGTTTCATACCGGCTGAAAGCCATCAGACAAATTCTCCCGTTTGCTACCGCATTGATCAGCTATTACACTGAATCCAGTATCTGTTCCTTTAAACCTTATTTTCCACTACTCCGACGGCTACACTATACTGATGTTATATGCCATTAGATTCAGCAGTCAATTCTCGTTGTGCATCACTAGATGACTAAACGGCTCTACGACCAGTTATCCTAAAATACCCCCCCCCCCCCCCGATCCTACCCATAATTATCCCCGCCGTTGTGCACCCGGCAGTCAGTCTATGTATTTGCCGACTACCAACTTCTAACCTCTTCCTACATACTTCTGACGACTGGCACCATCTTGTGTCCTATACCATGACATTCAGCATGGGTTCCCCTACACTACTATGGCCGTTTCATGCCGGCTGAAAGCCACCAAATAAATTTTTCGCGTTTGATACCGCACTGATCAGCCATTTGAAAAATGTTCAGCCCACCAAATTTGGATAGGTTCAGCCAACCAAATTTGAAAAATAAATGCATTTCTAAATTCCGAAATTTAAATAGCTGACTGTCCCTTCGCACAACGTGATTGTAATGTGTTTACGTCCAATGTGTGAGAGAATGCGTGTGATTCACGTGAGCGTGCGTGGTGGGTTCAGTTCACGGTGCTTTGAGCCAATTCACGAAATTGGGTAAAGCGCCTATACAATACTCATTATTATTATTATTATTCTTTCACGGAACCCAGTACCTGTTCCTTTAAACCTTATTTTCCAGGGCAAGGGCCAAAGCGTCTCTCTCTCTCTCTCTCTCTTAAGACCCCAGCAATGAGCGGCCACACATATAATTTTATCTGTGTGTCGTAAAATCCACACTCCACAAGTGGTATCTGAAGCAGACGAGTGGGTGGGGTGTGGGGGGTTGGGGGTTTAACGTCCCTTTCCACCACATACTGGTTATATCAAAGACGGAGCAACGATGAAAAATCAGCAGAAATATTTGGTCCCAGCCGGGATACGAATTCACGACCCGAGCATTAGAAGTCCAACGCTCTACCATTCGGCCACCCTGAAAGCAGACGATAATAAGTCCAATTAGTGCCTTTTGCACACGAGAAGGTCACATGGCCGCTTTGAAGAAAGAAGGCTTAGGAGTCGCCATGGTTCAAAAGAAAATTCTACTCTGAAAAGGACGATACTTCTCGCAACACGTCACGACCCATACATCAACATTCACTTTATGCCGAGCCCTTCGTTTATGTACAGCCCATGTCCCATTCAAGTTTCCAAAAAAACTGACGAATGTGCACGTGCTTTTTTTGCTGATTTTATCCCCCCCCCCCCCCCCCCCGCGCGCCAACGGGTTTGCTGATACGATCTTGATTGCACTAGAGTATCGCACGGTGTTTTGCGGAACAAAACTGCTCCCCGTTGCTGAACGCCGAGTCCGGTCGGTCCAAATGGTGTGAGGACGTTCGAGGAAGAGCTCAACTGAAATGATTAGACAGAATATGCGTCTGCGGTAGTCGTGTTGAAATGAGAAAACAAAAAGTTTAGTAAGGACATCATGTGAAACATAGGCACGTGTCCTACTAACGCCTGTCCCTTGGAAATTGGTCCAGCCAGCACAGGAATCTCACAGAAACGGACATAATCGAGCCGATTCACTCGTGAAAACTTCGGCTCGGCCAGCCGACATGACAGACAGATTATCGGCTTTTTACAAACAAACAAAAAATTCGGCTTTTAGCCGAGATCCGTCCCCAAACGACATCCCTGGAGAGTGAGAGAGAGAGAGGGAGAGAGAGAGAGAGAGAGAGAGAGAGATTATGTACTCACCAAAAAAAAAAAAAAAAATAAAACTAACCTCTATCTAAGTACCTCTGACGGCTGACACCACATCATGACATTTAGCTTGCATTTCTCTACACTACTATTACCGTTTCATACCGGCTGAAAGCCATCAGACAAATTCTCCCGTTTGCTACCGCATTGATCAGCTATTACACTGAATCCAGTATCTGTTCCTTTAAACCTTATTTTCCACTACTCCGACGGCTACACTATACTGATGTTATATGCCATTAGATTCAGCAGTCAATTCTCGTTGTGCATCACTAGATGACTAAACGGCTCTACGACCAGTTATCCTAAAATACCCCCCCCCCCCCGATCCTACCCATAATTATCCCCGCCGTTGTGCACCCGGCAGTCAGTCTATGTATTTGCCGACTACCAACTTCTAACCTCTTCCTACATACTTCTGACGACTGGCACCATCTTGTGTCCTATACCATGACATTCAGCATGGGTTTCCCTACACTACTATGGCCGTTTCATGCCGGCTGAAAGTCACCAAATAAATTTTTCGCGTTTGATACCGCACTGATCAGCCATTTGAAAAATGTTCAGCCCACCATATTTGGATAGGTTCAGCCAACCAAATTTGAAAAATAAATGCATTTCTAAATTCCGAAATTTAAATAGCTGACTGTCCCTTCGCACAACGTGATTGTAATGTGTTTACGTCCAATGTGTGAGAGAATGCGTGTGATTCACGTGAGCGTGCGTGGTGGGTTCAGTTCACGGTGCTTTGAGCCAATTCACGAAATTGGGTAAAGCGCCTATACAATACTCATTATTATTATTATTATTCTTTCACGGAACCCAGTACCTGTTCCTTTAACCTTATTTTCCAGGGCAAGGGCCAAAGCGTCTCTCTCTCTCTCTCTCTCTTAAGACCCCAGCAATGAGCGGCCACACATATAATTTTATCTGTGTGTCGTAAAATCCACACTCCACAAGTGGTATCTGAAGCAGACGAGTGGGTGGGGTGTGGGGGTTGGGGGTTTAACGTCCCTTTCCACCACATACTGGTTATATCAAAGACGGAGCAACGATGAAAAATCAGCAGAAATATTTGGTCCCAGCCGGGATACGAATTCACGACCCGAGCATTAGAAGTCCAACGCTCTACCATTCGGCCACCCCGAAAGCAGACGATAATAAGTCCAATTAGTGCCTTTTGCACACGAGAAGGTCACATAGCCGCTTTGAAGAAAAGAAGGCTTAGGAGTCGCCATGGTTCAAAAGAAAATTCTACTCTGAAAAGGACGATACTTCTCGCAACACGTCACGACCCATACATCAACATTCACTTTATGCCGAGCCCTTCGTTTATGTACAGCCCATGTCCCATTCAAGTTTCCAAAAAAACTGACGAATGTGCACGTGCTTTTTTTGCTGATTTTATCCCCCCCCCCCCCTCCCCCGCGCGCCAACGGGTTTGCTGATACGATCTTGATTGCACTAGAGTATCGCACGGTGTTTTGCGGAACAAAACTGCTCCCCGTTGCTGAACGCCGAGTTCCGGTCGGTCCAAATGGTGTGGGGACGTTCGAAGAAGAGCTCAACTGAAATGATTAGACAGAATATGCGTCTGCGGTAGTCGTGTTGAAATGAGAAAACAAAAAGTTTAGTAAGGACATCATGTGAAACATAGGCACGTGTCCTACTAACGCCTTTAGGGGTGAGATGCGGGTGTTTGCTGATTAGCTATTATATTGATCCATGGCGTGTCGCAGCTATTCAGGGCCAAGGCAAGTCTTCACACCTTTTGAGACTGGTGCCGATAGGAATGGGTCAGGGAGTCTTTACCTTTGTTACCGCTTTTCCTGATTAGCTGATAATCGAGCTAAACCGGGTACATTGTTTTAATTAACAGAGAGAGAGAGAGAGAGAGAGAGCACCCAATATCCATTTCTGGGTTGTGACGTGTATACACTGGGCCCGCTTGCTAAAAACTAATAAGGTCAACGTGATATATGCCCGCTGGCGCGTGCCGTTTACACTTCTTCACATGTCCCTGGTGTCTGCTACGCGTAACCAACCCGGGGTATTGGAAGCTCCACGCCACCCTGGCGCCGCGAGCGTGTCCCGTCTTCGGGGTGTCTGCTGCGGGGTATTGGACATTTCACACCACTGCGATACATGACTGCGAGCGGCGCAGGTGGTGAAGTATTCTCGGAAGTATTAATCCACAAAGAGTGAAAAGACCTCCTTACTTTTTTGTTGTTTAACAAGAAGCCTAAAATTTGTCACGCACCACACAGTTAACTGAAGTAAATAAGTTAAAGATTCGTAACTATCAAAGTAACGACTTAAGGGTAATTAAACAAACAGTGCGATACACAACAAGAAAGTGGAGAAAACTCATATGCGAGGTGAGGTTTTGTGTACAATGTTTGTTTCCTTGGTCAGTTACCATCTCAGCCCCACCTGCCCCCCCCCCCCCCGGCCCCTAAGTTACCAAAAACCATGACACCAAGGTGTTTCAGATATGTATTTGTTTAGTCCGTGCTGTTCAACGGTCGCAGCTGCTTGTACGCCATGATACCTAAATCGTTCAAGAAGGATTTTTTCCTTCCATTCTTCTCTTCCTTTTTTATTTTTGTTTTTGTTGGTTTCTTTCGTCCATCCTTCACCATTTTCCGACTTCTTTTTATTCATTCGCATGTTTACAATGCGCATTTCATAACAATAACAATAATGCGTCAGGTACAAGCTGTGCCGTCAGCCGCTTATCCTTTTTTGGTTAACGTGTACACGCACATTTTTTATCAGTGAAAAAAAAAAATTATTGCAGGACGGAAATTTATATATTTAACACTCAATGAGCACAAATAAGCTTTAGCTTATACAGTCTTCACAAAAAGTTAAGGACCAGTCAACATAATGGGTGACAGTTTCAATAAATCAGAAAAAAATAAACCAATAAGATTTTTCCCGTAAAATTCGGTAGCAAGGTTAAGGGGTAATTAGTGAACATGGCGACCACTGTGTGGATGGCACGTGCGCGTCACACAACATGCTTGGCGCGTTTGAAAATCTGCAATTCCGGCAAAACTAGACGGAGTTTCAGTGTTCAATGAGTGATACCTGGGGCTTTCTGCACGGAAAAAATGAGATGCAGGTCAAAGAATGCATCCCTGGTTATGAACTGTGCTCATTTGTTTGCCTACATAAGCTGCTGTTTCAGCGATGTTCAGCACTACACCAGCATGCCACCATGACAAAAGTTGAATGATATTTGCAAGTGGTCCTTAACTTTTTGTGAAGGCTGTAGTAACGCTCAGGGTGAAACAAACACAGTGTAACGGTATTGCAATGGCAGACTAAATTAATCCTAAAATCTCATTAATCAATACTAGCGAGAGGGGGGGGGGGGGGGAGTGTGTGTAGGTTGACAAAAAGATAAATACATGTATACATAGAAAAAGATAAAACAAAATAAAAAGAAATAAAGAACCCCCAAAAGCAAGAAATAAATAAAAAAAAATGAAAAAAAGATAAAAATTTCCTATGGTCTACACTAGATACAGTTAAGGAAGTATCAGTAAGCAGACAAAATTACTCCTAAAATCTGATAAATTTACACAACAGAAGAGAGAGAGAGAGAGTGGTGTTGCCAGGAGTTTTTTTTTTTTTTTGTTCGGCGATTTAGCCAAAACAGCCATGAAAGTTTCGGCTTTTTACAGAAAGTTTCGGCTCTCTCTGCCGAAGCAGTTTCACAGGTTTTTCGACTAGATTCCCTACTGTTACGTGCTCCCTCCACCTCCATGAATTAAAGATGTTCTGTAGATATATATCTTCGCAATAAAACAAGTCTTTGGAGTAAAATAACAAAATTGAACAAACTTTATTTCCCTGAACTCTAGAATGCTGTCTACCAAACATTCAGCACAAATCCAAGAAAAAGTGGGACTGTGAGTGTGACTGTCCCTTGGAAATTGGTCCAGCCAGCACAGGAATCTCACAGAAACGGACATAATCGAGCCGATTCACTCGTGAAAACTTCGGCTCGGCCAGCCGACATGACAGACAGATTATCGGCTTTTTACAAACAAACAAAAATTCGGCTTTTAGCCGAGATCCGTCCCCAAACGACATCCCTGGAGAGAGAGAGAGAGAGAGAGAGATTGTGTACTCACAAAAAAAACACACAAAAAAAACGTGATGGTGTGGAGTGGGGTTTGCAGGCGCACAAATGTGGTAGTGAGGGAGTCAACGCATGGTTTTATACAAAACAGTTTTTCATACCACTATAAGGAGCAGTGTACTATGTTGGTATTCTGGTGCAGCGTGGTTGCAGTGAAGGCTAGATGGCAAAGATCGTAGATGGACAGAGCAGAATCGAACATTCGCAGGGCTGAATGGTATTGGGACTGTGCCCCGCGGCGTGGGGCTGGGGTACTTATAGGGAGATCACGTGCAAACTACCAAAGCAACCCTAGGGTGCGTAGCTGGAGGAGAGTAGATTCACGGCTAGAGGGGAGAATCTGTGTTTGTCAGCACATGGAAAACTGATGATAGCGGGCGTACTATAGCAGCTAGAACTTTCAAACAAACGGCAGCTAAAAGGCCTGAAAAATACTTCAAAATGGCATAAGTTTGGAACATCACAGAGATTTTCCTATCACCGATTGAAGAGCGTAAAGCCAGGGACCACGCAATTGAAAAGGGGTGAAAATGGCAAAATGCACCCGTAAAACTATGAAACAGCGCTAAAAACAAAACATGATTAGAAAGTAAAAACTCTCCTGAAACTACTACAGTTTACAGGGTAGTGCTAGGTTGAACGACCGTGGAGATATTTAGCACTAAAAGGACACAAACAAACACAGCTAATTGGCACATGTGTCACCGTGGATCTACACACTGCGCGCGTGCCTGACTGGGCACGCGGCGGCTCGTGGCATAGGCTACGTGATAGTATTAGCTTCCGGGACCTAGGCGTATCAACGGAAGCAAGCCTCGAAAACGCAGCGAAAGAGGGCTTCAGAGAGCTACAGGGACTGATAGCCAACAGACAACGTTGGGTCACTCTGGCAATAGGGATGAAGTCAGAGCTGGACTCAAACAACGCATGTGGGGCCTTTGACGTCAGAATGGCCTCCCGTGCAACTTTCGCCGGCCCCCAACGTCTTCGGGAGTTCGACCAAAGGAGACTGCAGGATAAGATGCAAGCCTTACAGAAGAAAGCAAAGGAGGACTTGCACACTTTCTGCCTCTCCATAGTAGAGGAGAAAACCGCCGAAATCGCAACGGCCCGCCACCGAATTGAAAGGGACCTGCCTGAGGCGGAAAGAAATCGTCTCCGCCAGCAAGTACAGGAGGCGAGGGATGACGAGGAACGGGCCATCCGTAAGTACAAAGAAAAACTCACGGAACCCAGACGGCCATTCCTTCTAGGAAAACGAAAGAAGAAGGAATGAAACCACCGCCCCCAAACGGGTCCTTTTCAGGACCCCCACTCTTTCCAGAGGAAGGGCAGTTTCTCACCTCACTGAGGCAACCTCAAACGCTCTATCACGTACTTAGGGTTTCGGCACTATTGTAAGTGCCAGCCTATCGGCGGGAAACCAACCCCACCCGTTAGCACGATTGTCACTAGTGAAATAAAGCACACAATCGGCTAACAGTCCCAACGGATGACCCCCCATATCCAAACACACCCATGACCAGTTCATGTCAGCACGATTGCACGGCTCACAATAAAGCACACAATCGTTTGTAACCCAGACTGAACAGAACTAAAAGCAACCACATCCCAGCATCACAACACAAGTGAAGAGGGTGAACTCTCAAAACACACACACAGACACGCACGCACACACTCACACACACACACACACACACACACACACACACACACACACAACGGAAACCCCCCCCCCCCCCCCCCCCCGACATCAGACTCGGAGTGAACCGGGCCCAACACTGACGAACGAAAACGTCAAAACGAACGCGAATACGCGTGAAAGCCCTGACAGAGACGGAAGATACGAAACACGGACCAAGAAAGAAGGTCCAAGAGAACACCAAGGCAGACAGAGCGTCGCCATCCAAAAACAGGGACGGCTAGACACCAACGAATGATGTAACCGACAATACCCGGCTCCATCCCCCACGTCGACCACCGGGAACACGTAACCACACACGTGCACCAACCAACCCCACCAGCCCCGAGGCCGGTTACCGGGTATTGGAATAACAAGCACATGGCCCGACACAACATCATAGGACGACACAAAGAGAAAAATGGAATCACAAAGAGGGAACTAAGAACACGCCCGAAAAAGGACGCCAAGCACACACATACCACATAAACAGGAACGCACCCACGAGTCGCTCCGGTATCCAAACAAACGAACGAGCGAACAAACAAACAAACACCGGGATGATACGGTCTGACTGTATCAGACGGAGGAGTGTGTTGGGCTATCAACATTGGATGATAGACACACACATACCACAGAAACAGGGACGCATCCACAAGCCGCTCCTGCACCCAAACAAACGAACAAACAAATAAACAAACGCCGGGATGATACGGTCTGACTGTATCAGACGGAGGAGTGTGATGGGCTATCAACTTTGGATGATAGACACACACATACCACATAAACAGGGACGCATCCACAAGCCGCTCCTGCACCCAAACAAACGAACAAACAAATAAACAAACGCCGGGATGATACGGTCTGACTGTATCAGACGGAGGAGTGTGATGGGCTATCAACAGTGGATGATAGACACACACATACCACATAAACAGGGACGCATCCACAAGCCGCTCCTGCACCCAAACAAACGAACAAACAAATAAACAAACAAACACCGGGATGATACGGTCTGACTGTATCAGACGGAGGAGTGTGATGGGCTATCAACAGTGGATGATAGACACACACACACCACATAAACAGGGACGCATCCACAAGTCGCTCCTGCACCCAAACAAACGAACAAACAAATAAACAAACAAACACCGGGATGATACGGTCTGACTGTATCAGACGGAGGAGTGTGATGGGCTATCAACAGTGGATGATAGACACACACACACCACATAAACAGGGACGCATCCACAAGTCGCTCCTGCACCCAAACAAACGAACAAACAAATAAACAAACGCCGGGATGATACGGTCTAACTGTATCAGACGGAGGAGTGTGATGGGCTATCAACATTGAATGATAGACACACACACACCACATAAACAGGGACGCACCCACAAGTCGCTCCTGCACCCAAACAAACGAACAAACAAATAAACAAACGCCGGGATGATACGGTCTGACTGTATCAGACGGAGGAGTGTGATGGACTATCAACATTGAATGATAGACACACACACACCACATAAACAGGGACGCATCCACAGGTCGCTCCTGCACCCAAACAAACGAACAAACAAATAAACAAACGCCGGGATGATACGGTCTGACTGTATCAGACGGAGGAGTGTGATGGGCTATCAACTTTGGATGATAGACACACACATACCACATAAACAGGGACGCATCCACAGGTCGCTCCTGCACCCAAACAAACGAACAAACAAATAAACAAACGCCGGGATGATACGGTCTGACTGTATCAGACGGAGGAGTGTGATGGGCTATCAACTTTGGATGATAGACACACACATACCACATAAACAGGGACGCATCCACAAGTCGCTCCTGCACCCAAACAAACGAACAAATAAGTAAACAAACAAACGCCGGGATGATACGGTCTGACTGTATCAGACGGAGGAGTGTGTTGACCTATCAACCTTGGATGATAGGCACACACATACCACATAAACAGGAACGCACCCACAAGTCGCTCCTGTACCCAAACAAACGAACAAACAAATAAACAGACAAACGCACAAGGGAAAACCCACTAGAGTATACCAGACGATTTATTCAAGGAGGGACAATCGGGAAGAAAAAGGACCAAGAGACGGAGATCAACGGGCGGACGCCAAGTACCACACACGGACACACTGGAGCATGGAACAGGCAGGATTCAACGTACAAACCACTCTCAGAGGAGACCAGGGAAACAGACGCGCGCCGAGGGGAGAAATCAGCCAACCAGGTCACACCGGACAGAGAGCCAGAAGACACACGCCATCCTATTGGCCCTGTACATGGGACGCTCGCGCGCCCGAAAGAGGGAGCGTGAAGGCCGTCTCAGTCTCAGTCGGCAGTACCCCGTGGAAGGAAGGGGTACGCGAGCCGCAACCGCACACATTGAGCAACTAATGCCGGCAGGCGCGCGTAAACACAAAACGCGGAGAGATTGAGCACATCTACGCCAGCCGGTGTTTCCTTTCCCCCCCCCCCCCCTTTTTCCCCCCCCAGAAGACGAAATGAACGTCACCCGTCATTAAGAAGCTGTAAAGCGAACTTAAATAATGACGAAATGAACACCATTACCAAATATACACGGGTTGGTACGCTGATGAGAGCAGTCCCGGCAATGAATGCGAAACATGCTCGAAATACACTTGATCTGACAAAACATTGACCTGTGTCTGTCATGTGTATACGGCCGGCCGGCACCACAGGCCATCACATATGGTGTGCGTAGTGAACACATCTTATCACACGTCTGATAGGGGTCTAGCCCCAACCGTGTTCTTCCGCTTTCAGGTCGGACTCTTCCGATCCGCTATCATGCGATGGACTGTGCCTGGCTGGTCAAAACACTAAGACACAGGTCCTCTACCCAAACAAATAAACAAATTTACGCCGGTATGATACGGTCTGACTGTATCAGACGGAGGAGTGTGTAAGCAATCTGTCCACCCTCAAGGACAGACACACACATACCACACAAAAAGGAACGCACCCACAAGTCGCTCCTTTACCCAAACAAACAAACGAACGAACGAACAAACAAACGAACGCCGGTATGACACAGTCTGACTGTGTCGGACGGAGGAGTGTGTTACTGACCTATCAACCTACTATGATAGGCACACACATACCACCTAAAAAGGGACGCAGCCACAAGTCGTTCCTTTACCCAAACAAACGAACAAACAAATAAATGAACGCCGGGATGATACGGTCTAACTGTATCAGACGGAGGAGTGTGTCCTTGGCCTATCAATCTTGCATGATAGGTACACACATACCAAATAAACAGGAACGCAGCCACAAGTCGTGCCTGTACCCAAACAAACGAACACATAAACCACAAAGAAAGAAAAGGTCCACCCGGATTGGCTAACTCAAACACCAATCACCCGGATAAGCTACCCCCATATATGGGCACCCCGCTTCCGCCCCAAACGAGATAAAAACCGACGCCGCAGGCCAGTACCGGCTGTAGCGATGTCCGACATCGACACTATACTCGCCAAGATGAACACCACCTTCTCCGTATCGGCAAGAACGGCAGACCAACCGCCAACACCCAGCATGAGCATCGACGAGGAAGATTGCTTCCCCATCGCCTCACAGGCAAGGGTACAGGCAATGAAGGACCAAAAGAGGGATGCTTTCCTCGACGCGGCCCCAAGCATGGACCTAGGCGTATCAACGGAAGCAAGCCTCGAAAACGCAGCGAAAGAGGGCTTCAGAGAGCTACAGGGACTGATAGCCAACAGACAACGTTGGGTCACTCTGGCAATAGGGATGAAGTCAGAGCTGGACTCAAACAACGCATGTGGGGCCTTTGACGTCAGAATGGCCTCCCGTGCAACTTTCGCCGGCCCCCAACGTCTTCGGGAGTTCGACCAAAGGAGACTGCAGGATAAGATGCAAGCCTTACAGAAGAAAGCAAAGGAGGACTTGCACACTTTCTGCCTCTCCATAGTAGAGGAGAAAACCGCCGAAATCGCAACGGCCCGCCACCGAATTGAAAGGGACCTGCCTGAGGCGGAAAGAAATCGTCTCCGCCAGCAAGTACAGGAGGCGAGGGATGACGAGGAACGGGCCATCCGTAAGTACAAAGAAAAACTCACGGAACCCAGACGGCCATTCCTTCTAGGAAAACGAAAGAAGAAGGAATGAAACCACCGCCCCCAAACGGGTCCTTTTCAGGACCCCCACTCTTTCCAGAGGAAGGGCAGTTTCTCACCTCACTGAGGCAACCTCAAACGCTCTATCACGTACTTAGGGTTTCGGCACTATTGTAAGTGCCAGCCTATCGGCGGGAAACCAACCCCACCCGTTAGCACGATTGTCACTAGTGAAATAAAGCACACAATCGGCTAACAGTCCCAACGGATGACCCCCCATATCCAAACACACCCATGACCAGTTCATGTCAGCACGATTGCACGGCTCACAATAAAGCACACAATCGTTTGTAACCCAGACTGAACAGAACTAAAAGCAACCACATCCCAGCATCACAACACAAGTGAAGAGGGTGAACTCTCAAAACACACACACAGACACGCACGCACACACTCACACACACACACACACACACACACACACACACACACACACAACGGAAACCCCCCCCCCCCCCCCCCGACATCAGACTCGGAGTGAACCGGGCCCAACACTGACGAACGAAAACGTCAAAACGAACGCGAATACGCGTGAAAGCCCTGACAGAGACGGAAGATACGAAACACGGACCAAGAAAGAAGGTCCAAG
The DNA here is from genome assembly GCA_018292915.2 of Batillaria attramentaria. Lineage (NCBI taxonomy): Eukaryota > Metazoa > Mollusca > Gastropoda > Batillariidae > Batillaria > Batillaria attramentaria. Next base: position 887,203 of record JACVVK020000130.1, on the reverse strand, counting down.
AGAACACCAAGGCAGACAGAGCGTCGCCATCCAAAAACAGGGACGGCTAGACACCAACGAATGATGTAACCGACAATACCCGGCTCCATCCCCCACGTCGACCACCGGGAACACGTAACCACACACGTGCACCAACCAACCCCACCAGCCCCGAGGCCGGTTACCGGGTATTGGAATAACAAGCACATGGCCCGACACAACATCATAGGACGACACAAAGAGAAAAATGGAATCACAAAGAGGGAACTAAGAACACGCCCGAAAAAGGACGCCAAGCACACACATACCACATAAACAGGAACGCACCCACGAGTCGCTCCGGTATCCAAACAAACGAACGAGCGAACAAACAAACAAACACCGGGATGATACGGTCTGACTGTATCAGACGGAGGAGTGTGTTGGGCTATCAACATTGGATGATAGACACACACATACCACAGAAACAGGGACGCATCCACAAGCCGCTCCTGCACCCAAACAAACGAACAAACAAATAAACAAACGCCGGGATGATACGGTCTGACTGTATCAGACGGAGGAGTGTGATGGGCTATCAACTTTGGATGATAGACACACACATACCACATAAACAGGGACGCATCCACAAGCCGCTCCTGCACCCAAACAAACGAACAAACAAATAAACAAACGCCGGGATGATACGGTCTGACTGTATCAGACGGAGGAGTGTGATGGGCTATCAACAGTGGATGATAGACACACACATACCACATAAACAGGGACGCATCCACAAGCCGCTCCTGCACCCAAACAAACGAACAAACAAATAAACAAACAAACACCGGGATGATACGGTCTGACTGTATCAGACGGAGGAGTGTGATGGGCTATCAACAGTGGATGATAGACACACACACACCACATAAACAGGGACGCATCCACAAGTCGCTCCTGCACCCAAACAAACGAACAAACAAATAAACAAACAAACACCGGGATGATACGGTCTGACTGTATCAGACGGAGGAGTGTGATGGGCTATCAACAGTGGATGATAGACACACACACACCACATAAACAGGGACGCATCCACAAGTCGCTCCTGCACCCAAACAAACGAACAAACAAATAAACAAACGCCGGGATGATACGGTCTAACTGTATCAGACGGAGGAGTGTGATGGGCTATCAACATTGAATGATAGACACACACACACCACATAAACAGGGACGCACCCACAAGTCGCTCCTGCACCCAAACAAACGAACAAACAAATAAACAAACGCCGGGATGATACGGTCTGACTGTATCAGACGGAGGAGTGTGATGGACTATCAACATTGAATGATAGACACACACACACCACATAAACAGGGACGCATCCACAGGTCGCTCCTGCACCCAAACAAACGAACAAACAAATAAACAAACGCCGGGATGATACGGTCTGACTGTATCAGACGGAGGAGTGTGATGGGCTATCAACTTTGGATGATAGACACACACATACCACATAAACAGGGACGCATCCACAGGTCGCTCCTGCACCCAAACAAACGAACAAACAAATAAACAAACGCCGGGATGATACGGTCTGACTGTATCAGACGGAGGAGTGTGATGGGCTATCAACTTTGGATGATAGACACACACATACCACATAAACAGGGACGCATCCACAAGTCGCTCCTGCACCCAAACAAACGAACAAATAAGTAAACAAACAAACGCCGGGATGATACGGTCTGACTGTATCAGACGGAGGAGTGTGATGAGCTATCAACATTGGATGATAGGCACACACATACCACATAAACAGGAACGCACCCACAAGTCGCTCCTGTATCCAAACAAACGAACAAACAAATAAACAGACAAACGCACAAGGGAAAACCCACTAGAGTATACCAGACGATTTATTCAAGGAGGGACAATCGGGAAGAAAAAGGACCAAGAGACGGAGATCAACGGGCGGACGCCAAGTACCACACACGGACACACTGGAGCATGGAACAGGCAGGATTCAACGTACAAACCACTCTCAGAGGAGACCAGGGAAACAGACGCGCGCCGAGGGGAGAAATCAGCCAACCAGGTCACACCGGACAGAGAGCCAGAAGACACACGCCATCCTATTGGCCCTGTACATGGGACGCTCGCGCGCCCGAAAGAGGGAGCGTGAAGGCCGTCTCAGTCTCAGTCGGCAGTACCCCGTGGAAGGAAGGGGTACGCGAGCCGCAACCGCACACATTGAGCAACTAATGCCGGCAGGCGCGCGTAAACACAAAACGCGGAGAGATTGAGCACATCCACGCCAGCCGGTGTTTCCTTTCCCCCCCCCCCCCCTTTTTTCCCCCCCCAGAAGACGAAATGAACGTCACCCGTCATTAAGAAGCTGTAAAGCGAACTTAAATAATGACGAAATGAACACCATTACCAAATATACACGGGTTGGTACGCTGATGAGAGCAGTCCCGGCAATGAATGCGAAACATGCTCGAAATACACTTGATCTGACAAAACATTGACCTGTGTCTGTCATGTGTATACGGCCGGCCGGCACCACAGGCCATCACATATGGTGTGCGTAGTGAACACATCTTATCACACGTCTGATAGGGGTCTAGCCCCAACCGTGTTCTTCCGCTTTCAGGTCGGACTCTTCCGATCCGCTATCATGCGATGGACTGTGCCTGGCTGGTCAAAACACTAAGACACAGGTCCTCTACCCAAACAAATAAACAAATTTACGCCGGTATGATACGGTCTGACTGTATCAGACGGAGGAGTGTGTAAGCAATCTGTCCACCCTCAAGGACAGACACACACATACCACACAAAAAGGAACGCACCCACAAGTCGCTCCTTTACCCAAACAAACAAACGAACGAACGAACAAACAAACGAACGCCGGTATGACACAGTCTGACTGTGTCGGACGGAGGAGTGTGTTACTGACCTATCAACCTACTATGATAGGCACACACATACCACCTAAAAAGGGACGCAGCCACAAGTCGTTCCTTTACCCAAACAAACGAACAAACAAATAAATGAACGCCGGGATGATACGGTCTAACTGTATCAGACGGAGGAGTGTGTCCTTGGCCTATCAATCTTGCATGATAGGTACACACATACCAAATAAACAGGAACGCAGCCACAAGTCGTGCCTGTACCCAAACAAACGAACACATAAACCACAAAGAAAGAAAAGGTCCACCCGGATTGGCTAACTCAAACACCAATCACCCGGATAAGCTACCCCCATATATGGGCACCCCGCTTCCGCCCCAAACGAGATAAAAACCGACGCCGCAGGCCAGTACCGGCTGTAGCGATGTCCGACATCGACACTATACTCGCCAAGATGAACACCACCTTCTCCGTATCGGCAAGAACGGCAGACCAACCGCCAACACCCAGCATGAGCATCGACGAGGAAGATTGCTTCCCCATCGCCTCACAGGCAAGGGTACAGGCAATGAAGGACCAAAAGAGGGATGCTTTCCTCGACGCGGCCCCAAGCATGGACCTAGGCGTATCAACGGAAGCAAGCCTCGAAAACGCAGCGAAAGAGGGCTTCAGAGAGCTACAGGGACTGATAGCCAACAGACAACGTTGGGTCACTCTGGCAATAGGGATGAAGTCAGAGCTGGACTCAAACAACGCATGTGGGGCCTTTGACGTCAGAATGGCCTCCCGTGCAACTTTCGCCGGCCCCCAACGTCTTCGGGAGTTCGACCAAAGGAGACTGCAGGATAAGATGCAAGCCTTACAGAAGAAAGCAAAGGAGGACTTGCACACTTTCTGCCTCTCCATAGTAGAGGAGAAAACCGCCGAAATCGCAACGGCCCGCCACCGAATTGAAAGGGACCTGCCTGAGGCGGAAAGAAATCGTCTCCGCCAGCAAGTACAGGAGGCGAGGGATGACGAGGAACGGGCCATCCGTAAGTACAAAGAAAAACTCACGGAACCCAGACGGCCATTCCTTCTAGGAAAACGAAAGAAGAAGGAATGAAACCACCGCCCCCAAACGGGTCCTTTTCAGGACCCCCACTCTTTCCAGAGGAAGGGCAGTTTCTCACCTCACTGAGGCAACCTCAAACGCTCTATCACGTACTTAGGGTTTCGGCACTATTGTAAGTGCCAGCCTATCGGCGGGAAACCAACCCCACCCGTTAGCACGATTGTCACTAGTGAAATAAAGCACACAATCGGCTAACAGTCCCAACGGATGACCCCCCATATCCAAACACACCCATGACCAGTTCATGTCAGCACGATTGCACGGCTCACAATAAAGCACACAATCGTTTGTAACCCAGACTGAACAGAACTAAAAGCAACCACATCCCAGCATCACAACACAAGTGAAGAGGGTGAACTCTCAAAACACACACACAGACACGCACGCACACACTCACACACACACACACACACACACACACACACACACACACACAACGGAAACCCCCCCCCCCCCCCCCCCCGACATCAGACTCGGAGTGAACCGGGCCCAACACTGACGAACGAAAACGTCAAAACGAACGCGAATACGCGTGAAAGCCCTGACAGAGACGGAAGATACGAAACACGGACCAAGAAAGAAGGTCCAAGAGAACACCAAGGCAGACAGAGCGTCGCCATCCAAAAACAGGGACGGCTAGACACCAACGAATGATGTAACCGACAATACCCGGCTCCATCCCCCACGTCGACCACCGGGAACACGTAACCACACACGTGCACCAACCAACCCCACCAGCCCCGAGGCCGGTTACCGGGTATTGGAATAACAAGCACATGGCCCGACACAACATCATAGGACGACACAAAGAGAAAAATGGAATCACAAAGAGGGAACTAAGAACACGCCCGAAAAAGGACGCCAAGCACACACATACCACATAAACAGGAACGCACCCACGAGTCGCTCCGGTATCCAAACAAACGAACGAGCGAACAAACAAACAAACACCGGGATGATACGGTCTGACTGTATCAGACGGAGGAGTGTGTTGGGCTATCAACATTGGATGATAGACACACACATACCACAGAAACAGGGACGCATCCACAAGCCGCTCCTGCACCCAAACAAACGAACAAACAAATAAACAAACGCCGGGATGATACGGTCTGACTGTATCAGACGGAGGAGTGTGATGGGCTATCAACTTTGGATGATAGACACACACATACCACATAAACAGGGACGCATCCACAAGCCGCTCCTGCACCCAAACAAACGAACAAACAAATAAACAAACGCCGGGATGATACGGTCTGACTGTATCAGACGGAGGAGTGTGATGGGCTATCAACAGTGGATGATAGACACACACATACCACATAAACAGGGACGCATCCACAAGCCGCTCCTGCACCCAAACAAACGAACAAACAAATAAACAAACAAACACCGGGATGATACGGTCTGACTGTATCAGACGGAGGAGTGTGATGGGCTATCAACAGTGGATGATAGACACACACACACCACATAAACAGGGACGCATCCACAAGTCGCTCCTGCACCCAAACAAACGAACAAACAAATAAACAAACAAACACCGGGATGATACGGTCTGACTGTATCAGACGGAGGAGTGTGATGGGCTATCAACAGTGGATGATAGACACACACACACCACATAAACAGGGACGCATCCACAAGTCGCTCCTGCACCCAAACAAACGAACAAACAAATAAACAAACGCCGGGATGATACGGTCTAACTGTATCAGACGGAGGAGTGTGATGGGCTATCAACATTGAATGATAGACACACACACACCACATAAACAGGGACGCACCCACAAGTCGCTCCTGCACCCAAACAAACGAACAAACAAATAAACAAACGCCGGGATGATACGGTCTGACTGTATCAGACGGAGGAGTGTGATGGACTATCAACATTGAATGATAGACACACACACACCACATAAACAGGGACGCATCCACAGGTCGCTCCTGCACCCAAACAAACGAACAAACAAATAAACAAACGCCGGGATGATACGGTCTGACTGTATCAGACGGAGGAGTGTGATGGGCTATCAACTTTGGATGATAGACACACACATACCACATAAACAGGGACGCATCCACAGGTCGCTCCTGCACCCAAACAAACGAACAAACAAATAAACAAACGCCGGGATGATACGGTCTGACTGTATCAGACGGAGGAGTGTGATGGGCTATCAACTTTGGATGATAGACACACACATACCACATAAACAGGGACGCATCCACAAGTCGCTCCTGCACCCAAACAAACGAACAAATAAGTAAACAAACAAACGCCGGGATGATACGGTCTGACTGTATCAGACGGAGGAGTGTGTTACTGACCTATCAACCCTGGATGATAGGCACACACATACCACATAAACAGGAACGCACCCACAAGTCGCTCCTGTATCCAAACAAACGAACAAACAAATAAACAGACAAACGCACAAGGGAAAACCCACTAGAGTATACCAGACGATTTATTCAAGGAGGGACAATCGGGAAGAAAAAGGACCAAGAGACGGAGATCAACGGGCGGACGCCAAGTACCACACACGGACACACTGGAGCATGGAACAGGCAGGAATCAACGTACGAACCACTCTCAGAGGAGACCAGGGAAACAGACGCGCGCCGAGGGGAGAAATCAGCCAACCAGGTCACACCGGACAGAGAGCCAGAAGACACACGCCATCCTATTGGCCCTGTACATGGGACGCTCGCGCGCCCGAAAGAGGGAGCGTGAAGGCCGTCTCAGTCTCAGTCGGCAGTACCCCGTGGAAGGAAGGGGTACGCGAGCCGCAACCGCACACATTGAGCAACTAATGCCGGCAGGCGCGCGTAAACACAAAACGCGGAGAGATTGAGCACATCTACGCCAGCCGGTGTTTCCTTTCCCCCCCCCCCCCCCCCTTTTTCCCCCCCCAGAAGACGAAATGAACGTCACCCGTCATTAAGAAGCTGTAAAGCGAACTTAAATAATGACGAAATGAACACCATTACCAAATATAAACGGGTTGGTACGCTGATGAGAGCAGTCCCGGCAATGAATGCGAAACATGCTCGAAATACACTTGATCTGACAAAACATTGACCTGTGTCTGTCATGTGTATACGGCCGGCCGGCACCACAGGCCATCACATATGGTGTGCGTAGTGAACACATCTTATCACACGTCTGATAGGGGTCTAGCCCCAACCGTGTTCTTCCGCTTTCAGGTCGGACTCTTCCGATCCGCTATCATGCGATGGACTGTGCCTGGCTGGTCAAAACACTAAGACACAGGTCCTCTACCCAAACAAATAAACAAATTTACGCCGGTATGATACGGTCTGACTGTATCAGACGGAGGAGTGTGTAAGCAATCTGTCCACCCTCAAGGACAGACACACACATACCACACAAAAAGGAACGCACCCACAAGTCGCTCCTTTACCCAAACAAACAAACGAACGAACGAACAAACAAACGAACGCCGGTATGACACAGTCTGACTGTGTCGGACGGAGGAGTGTGTTACTGACCTATCAACCTACTATGATAGGCACACACATACCACCTAAAAAGGGACGCAGCCACAAGTCGTTCCTTTACCCAAACAAACGAACAAACAAATAAATGAACGCCGGGATGATACGGTCTAACTGTATCAGACGGAGGAGTGTGTCCTTGGCCTATCAATCTTGCATGATAGGTACACACATACCAAATAAACAGGAACGCAGCCACAAGTCGTGCCTGTACCCAAACAAACGAACACATAAACCACAAAGAAAGAAAAGGTCCACCCGGATTGGCTAACTCAAACACCAATCACCCGGATAAGCTACCCCCATATATGGGCACCCCGCTTCCGCCCCAAACGAGATAAAAACCGACGCCGCAGGCCAGTACCGGCTGTAGCGATGTCCGACATCGACACTATACTCGCCAAGATGAACACCACCTTCTCCGTATCGGCAAGAACGGCAGACCAACCGCCAACACCCAGCATGAGCATCGACGAGGAAGATTGCTTCCCCATCGCCTCACAGGCAAGGGTACAGGCAATGAAGGACCAAAAGAGGGATGCTTTCCTCGACGCGGCCCCAAGCATGGACCTAGGCGTATCAACGGAAGCAAGCCTCGAAAACGCAGCGAAAGAGGGCTTCAGAGAGCTACAGGGACTGATAGCCAACAGACAACGTTGGGTCACTCTGGCAATAGGGATGAAGTCAGAGCTGGACTCAAACAACGCATGTGGGGCCTTTGACGTCAGAATGGCCTCCCGTGCAACTTTCGCCGGCCCCCAACGTCTTCGGGAGTTCGACCAAAGGAGACTGCAGGATAAGATGCAAGCCTTACAGAAGAAAGCAAAGGAGGACTTGCACACTTTCTGCCTCTCCATAGTAGAGGAGAAAACCGCCGAAATCGCAACGGCCCGCCACCGAATTGAAAGGGACCTGCCTGAGGCGGAAAGAAATCGTCTCCGCCAGCAAGTACAGGAGGCGAGGGATGACGAGGAACGGGCCATCCGTAAGTACAAAGAAAAACTCACGGAACCCAGACGGCCATTCCTTCTAGGAAAACGAAAGAAGAAGGAATGAAACCACCGCCCCCAAACGGGTCCTTTTCAGGACCCCCACTCTTTCCAGAGGAAGGGCAGTTTCTCACCTCACTGAGGCAACCTCAAACGCTCTATCACGTACTTAGGGTTTCGGCACTATTGTAAGTGCCAGCCTATCGGCGGGAAACCAACCCCACCCGTTAGCACGATTGTCACTAGTGAAATAAAGCACACAATCGGCTAACAGTCCCAACGGATGACCCCCCATATCCAAACACACCCATGACCAGTTCATGTCAGCACGATTGCACGGCTCACAATAAAGCACACAATCGTTTGTAACCCAGACTGAACAGAACTAAAAGCAACCACATCCCAGCATCACAACACAAGTGAAGAGGGTGAACTCTCAAAACACACACACAGACACGCACGCACACACTCACACACACACACACACACACACACACACACACACACACACACAACGGAAACCCCCCCCCCCCCCCCCCCCCGACATCAGACTCGGAGTGAACCGGGCCCAACACTGACGAACGAAAACGTCAAAACGAACGCGAATACGCGTGAAAGCCCTGACAGAGACGGAAGATACGAAACACGGACCAAGAAAGAAGGTCCAAGAGAACACCAAGGCAGACAGAGCGTCGCCATCCAAAAACAGGGACGGCTAGACACCAACGAATGATGTAACCGACAATACCCGGCTCCATCCCCCACGTCGACCACCGGGAACACGTAACCACACACGTGCACCAACCAACCCCACCAGCCCCGAGGCCGGTTACCGGGTATTGGAATAACAAGCACATGGCCCGACACAACATCATAGGACGACACAAAGAGAAAAATGGAATCACAAAGAGGGAACTAAGAACACGCCCGAAAAAGGACGCCAAGCACACACATACCACATAAACAGGAACGCACCCACGAGTCGCTCCGGTATCCAAACAAACGAACGAGCGAACAAACAAACAAACACCGGGATGATACGGTCTGACTGTATCAGACGGAGGAGTGTGTTGGGCTATCAACATTGGATGATAGACACACACATACCACAGAAACAGGGACGCATCCACAAGCCGCTCCTGCACCCAAACAAACGAACAAACAAATAAACAAACGCCGGGATGATACGGTCTGACTGTATCAGACGGAGGAGTGTGATGGGCTATCAACTTTGGATGATAGACACACACATACCACATAAACAGGGACGCATCCACAAGCCGCTCCTGCACCCAAACAAACGAACAAACAAATAAACAAACGCCGGGATGATACGGTCTGACTGTATCAGACGGAGGAGTGTGATGGGCTATCAACAGTGGATGATAGACACACACATACCACATAAACAGGGACGCATCCACAAGCCGCTCCTGCACCCAAACAAACGAACAAACAAATAAACAAACAAACACCGGGATGATACGGTCTGACTGTATCAGACGGAGGAGTGTGATGGGCTATCAACAGTGGATGATAGACACACACACACCACATAAACAGGGACGCATCCACAAGTCGCTCCTGCACCCAAACAAACGAACAAACAAATAAACAAACAAACACCGGGATGATACGGTCTGACTGTATCAGACGGAGGAGTGTGATGGGCTATCAACAGTGGATGATAGACACACACACACCACATAAACAGGGACGCATCCACAAGTCGCTCCTGCACCCAAACAAACGAACAAACAAATAAACAAACGCCGGGATGATACGGTCTAACTGTATCAGACGGAGGAGTGTGATGGGCTATCAACATTGAATGATAGACACACACACACCACATAAACAGGGACGCACCCACAAGTCGCTCCTGCACCCAAACAAACGAACAAACAAATAAACAAACGCCGGGATGATACGGTCTGACTGTATCAGACGGAGGAGTGTGATGGACTATCAACATTGAATGATAGACACACACACACCACATAAACAGGGACGCATCCACAGGTCGCTCCTGCACCCAAACAAACGAACAAACAAATAAACAAACGCCGGGATGATACGGTCTGACTGTATCAGACGGAGGAGTGTGATGGGCTATCAACTTTGGATGATAGACACACACATACCACATAAACAGGGACGCATCCACAGGTCGCTCCTGCACCCAAACAAACGAACAAACAAATAAACAAACGCCGGGATGATACGGTCTGACTGTATCAGACGGAGGAGTGTGATGGGCTATCAACTTTGGATGATAGACACACACATACCACATAAACAGGGACGCATCCACAAGTCGCTCCTGCACCCAAACAAACGAACAAATAAGTAAACAAACAAACGCCGGGATGATACGGTCTGACTGTATCAGACGGAGGAGTGTGATGAGCTATCAACATTGGATGATAGGCACACACATACCACATAAACAGGAACGCACCCACAAGTCGCTCCTGTATCCAAACAAACGAACAAACAAATAAACAGACAAACGCACAAGGGAAAACCCACTAGAGTATACCAGACGATTTATTCAAGGAGGGACAATCGGGAAGAAAAAGGACCAAGAGACGGAGATCAACGGGCGGACGCCAAGTACCACACACGGACACACTGGAGCATGGAACAGGCAGGATTCAACGTACAAACCACTCTCAGAGGAGACCAGGGAAACAGACGCGCGCCGAGGGGAGAAATCAGCCAACCAGGTCACACCGGACAGAGAGCCAGAAGACACACGCCATCCTATTGGCCCTGTACATGGGACGCTCGCGCGCCCGAAAGAGGGAGCGTGAAGGCCGTCTCAGTCTCAGTCGGCAGTACCCCGTGGAAGGAAGGGGTACGCGAGCCGCAACCGCACACATTGAGCAACTAATGCCGGCAGGCGCGCGTAAACACAAAACGCGGAGAGATTGAGCACATCTACGCCAGCCGGTGTTTCCTTTCCCCCCCCCCCCCCCTTTTTCCCCCCCCAGAAGACGAAATGAACGTCACCCGTCATTAAGAAGCTGTAAAGCGAACTTAAATAATGACGAAATGAACACCATTACCAAATATACACGGGTTGGTACGCTGATGAGAGCAGTCCCGGCAATGAATGCGAAACATGCTCGAAATACACTTGATCTGACAAAACATTGACCTGTGTCTGTCATGTGTATACGGCCGGCCGGCACCACAGGCCATCACATATGGTGTGCGTAGTGAACACATCTTATCACACAACTCGGCTAAATATAGTATAAAATCTTTGCCCCTTTAAAAATTTGTGTGCATAGTAAAATATGGCAATCTGGTGCTTTTTGTTGGCTTTGTAAACAAGTTTCATGCCAGGTAATAGTAAAATTAGGGAAAAATGAGGCTGGCTTGTGGACTATTTGTATTCATGCGCGGCTGGCACAGGAGCCAGCAGACGACCGTGGAATGAGGGGGTATGTGGTCGCTGCCAACATTGCCAAAAAACGGAATATTGGAATTTGTTTAAATTTCCTCTACGCATGAGTCTATGGCTGCCTGATTTTTGTGAATTTTTTGGTGAATTTTAAAGCATTTCTAGGGTGTCATCTGCAGCGTTATGTGTAAGAGGAATATATAGCGTTTTCCTCCAGATTTGCATCTGTATCACGTAGCCTGTATAGCGCTGGCCAGAGAACAGAGGGGGTAGTGCGCTAGACACTGTTAAGGAAGTATCAGTAACTGTATTTTCTGGTAGAAACAGTTCTTGCCAGTAACCAATGTTTTTGAAGCCATTCTTTCTTCCGAATGACCCGGCGCACATAGCGTATGGCAAGGACTGAAGTTATCCAACAGAAACAAAATCCACGTTTCAAGCATGCGCATCGAAGGCATTTCCCCAAGTTTAAATAGATTGCCGAGTAAGCTCGTCCACGCTCTGGCAACTCCCGCGTCACGGGTCTGCCTTCAAACGTTAGGAACAAGAGGATAAAAGGGGCTGTTTCGCAGATCAAAGGCGCCGCTACAGAGGGGCGGAGCATCAACTCCCGCGCCACACCCGTGCTGTAAGAGGCGAGGGGACATGGCGGCTCTCAGACGATGAGATCAAAAGGAAATGGGCGGAGCTTCAGTTCCCCTGAGACAGAGCGCGCACCCACTTCAGGGCTGCCGTGACGATTGCGGCGACTGCTTGACAACAGAGACAACGATTAAGCGGGTATTCCTTCTTGGCGGGACAGGTAGCCATACCGGAGATCGATCTGGCCTGTTTTAGCGGCTCCAACGCATAGTGACGGAGGAGACCAAATGACCGGCTGAGTACAATAATGTTTTAAACCGGGCACTTGCCTTTTGCTAGAAAGCCAGTAAAGATTTGACATGTTTTATAGTTTAGCTGTTATTTCCCATCAAGCCGAGTATTTTGATCCAAGATGCAAATCAACACCGAGCTTTACCTCAGTAAAGGCAATTTTTCCGCGAAAAAGCAGCCGTCAATTCCCCCCCCCCCCAAAAAAAAAAACACAAAAAAACAACAACAACAAAAAACAACAACAAAAAAGACAAATATGGGGCGCCGTTTGCAACCAGAACTGAAACGCATTTGGCTTGCCCAAGCTCACTGAGTGAAGATACAATATACTGTCCGTGTGAAAAGCCACGGTGTGCATTGCCACATTGCCTAATCAAGTGGAGCGACGTCACTATAGTGTTGCGAGCAGTATAGGCTCTAGCAGACGACGTTTTTTGTATACGCTGCACGATGGCACCGTGTACTATACACAAACGACTATACATGTGTGTAACAGTAGCACCGTGTATTATCGTCAGTCAATCTTGGAATCAGCTGATACAATTTCAAGCCAGAATGAGTTTCAGACACCACGTGTGCCCTGCGACGTGTCAGTGTAGTCGTGCACTGACCGGCTGAGGCAGCTTGCTTACTTTGTGTCTGACACTGACCATTCGTAACGGACCTCGTGAATGCTGCCGGTACACACTCAGTACACACCTGACACACACACACGTGGACGCTGGTCCTTACTGGACTGACCACAGACGCTGTGCACAGCGTGAATACGGCCGCCAGCGGTAAACCAGCAAATCAATCAATACTTTATTAATCTATGTATTAACGATTCTCTCTCTCTAGTTGTCAGTTCTTCTTCTCCTTTCAAAAGTATTGGTCGTTACTGACTCAGTGGTTGTACACGTGTATCACAACTTTCTGCACTTGGCCTTCAGCTCTTACGCACCTTAAGCTCGGTATCAGAACTGATCTTCAGCCGCGGTTTGGTGCAATGGCGCCCCGTATTATGCCGTCAGTTTTTTTTTTTTTTTTTTTTCGGGAAAAACAAGGGCGGCGGTTTTTTAGCGAAAAAAACCCAAAAACAAACAAACAAAAAATGACGGCGCTGACAGTGTGGCCGGGCTAGTTTGTTTTGTTTTGTTTTGTTTTCTTTTAGTTTTTCTCGCGAAAAACGGCCATTAACTTTCTGCAGAAAAAAATGCATACCATTTTTTTTCAAAACAACATTAGTCTTTGTGGCTTGCTCCTGTTTCCTTAGGTTTTTTTTTTTTTTTTAAGATACCCCCATCATCCTTGTCGATTTGGAGGAGAAAAACTATTCTTTTTCCCTTTTGTCAGACAGTTCCATTGCACTTCGGAACTGTTTTCAGCAGTTCCGTCGCACCAAGGAACTGTTTATTTGACTATGACCTATGACCACATAGGGTGATATCAAAGACGGGGCATCGATGAAAAAACCCAGTACAAATATTTGGCCCCAGCCGGGATCGAACTCACGACCCGAGCATTAGAAGTCCAACGCTCTACCATTCGACCACCCCGGCTCCCCGAGAGAGAGAGAGAGAGAGAGAGAGAGAGAGAGAGAGAGAGATTTCTTTGACAACTAATGAAATTGTATCACAGAGTGGGAAAGAGTGTTTCGTAATTTACACCTTCAAAATTCAGTGCATGACTGTGCTTTACCACGTAATCTGAGAGAGAGAGAGAGAGAGGGTTACCGCCAGATTGATATGGGGTACAAGGCTTGAGTTTTTCACCGTACGTAAACTTTCCGCATCCACGCGACACTCACATCTTCATCCACAGTGAAGTAAAATTTTAAGTATTCTGAAAAGATGAGTTCTGTCAGGGCTCGTTCACTGGCGTTGAGTAGAAACAGAAAGACTGAGAGCCCAACCGTCATGAAATGTATCAGGTCACCACGCCAGTATCAACTTTTTTTTTTTTTTTTTGATAGGTATATATATTGCGAAAGTGGCTCCGTAAGAAGTTATCAACTAAAATTATTGGCGACTGAATAAAGAAACGCATTATACCGTTTACTTGTTCTTTTGTGCAGCCAACAATAGATGTGTGCATTTATTTCCTAGTTTTCTCAGTTCAGAAAACGGTTGAAAAAGAATAAGGACAAAGAGCATTTTCTCTAAGTAGTGCACATAGCATTTTACTCTCACGTTTGTTTGATTTTAATGAGTAACAATAACACACATAAGTGGGGAGGAAGGGGTGGGGGGGGGGGGTCGTCCACACAGTCCGGGGTTGGGGGGGGGGGGAGGGGGGCGTCTTTAGTATAGCAGGACATTGTAGACAGGTAATTTTCTATCCTTTTTGAAAGAAATCTCTCCCCGTCACCAACCTCACCACTTCCTCCGCTCCCCTCCCCCCTTCCCTCCTCGCCTCGCCTAGCCCAACACACCCGCACCATACCCCAGCTCTCTCTCTCTCTTTCTGTGAAAATCTATGTGGCCATAGTTGTCAAAGACATTCTCTGTCTGTCACACTCAGTAAAACACAGTAGCTAATTTGTCATGAACTATGCATCTGTTCCCGTAGTTGTCAAAGGAAATCTCTCTCTCTCTCTCTCTCTCTCTGACTTGGTAAACCACAGCATTTTGTTGGAGAAATTATCCATATACATGTACATTCCTGATCCTAAGACAATCTCCTTATTTTGTTCATATCTTCAAGGTAGAAGGCAGAAAGTCTACCACAATGGTGCGTTTTCTGAGGAAGGTGTTGTTAAGCTCGGTATGCCCCAGAGGCTCTATCCTTGGCCCAGTTTTCTTTTGTTTATTCGTCAATGATATGCCCCTCTCCATCTCAAACTCTAATGTAAGCTGTGATATGTTTGCTGACGACTCCACGCGCCATGCGTCGGATATGGATGAGTCCAAAGTAAACGAAGTATTGCAGCATAGCCTCATTGAAGTCTCCCAGTGGTGTAAAAGTCAACCACATGGCAATCAATACCTAAAAAAAAAAACAAAAAAAAAAAAAACACCCTAAAGCATGCTAATAACAACGTGCCAAAATCAACAACGCAAACTATCTCCTCTGCGGTTGTCAGTTGGATCGGAGTCCATCGAGCAAGTCTCAAACCACCGTCTACTATGTGTCATAATTGACGACCAACTAAAGTGGAAAATGCATGTTGATGGTATCTGTAAATTAATATAAAAAATCTGTTCTTGCTATCTAAACTAAGTCGCTTAGTCCTGACACCTGCAAGCTATTCTTTCAGGCCCACGTGCAAAGTCATCTGGATTTTGCGCCCACTCTGTGGCAGGAGTGCAGCAAAAATCAGTTCAAAACGGTAAACTCCATTCACTGGCGCGCTGTCAAACTCTTACACTCGGGTAAATCTAATACCGACCAAAAGTATAAAATCCTCAAACTTCTTCCTCTAAAACGGCATCTGGAATTTAACAAATGCTAACTGATGCACAAAACTGTTAGCTGCAAAGCCCCAACATATCTTTATCAACTATTTAATTTCAAACATGATAAACAACACAAGGAACAGTCTGCTCCTAATGCCTCGTCCAAGGGTTGATATCTAAATGTCTTTCTCAGGGGCATCCATATGGAACTCCGGCTTTACCACTGAGTATCTGAAACGTTTCCAGATTCATTAACTTCAAACAAATTCTACATGACACGCTCATCTGACCATATGGATAGAACCCTAACCATTCCTTGATTCATGATACTGACAACGATGAAAGACACGATACTGCCTAGGAAGAAGTAATAAAAAATGACAAATGGGGTTGGTATAGGTCTGCATGTATTTTTTGTCCATCTGCTTTCTCAGAGAGGCTAAAATCAGGGGAGCACCAGCATGTGCAATGTGCTTCTAAATTTTAGTCGCAAGTTTTTAGAATAATTCTTCTCCGATTTGAAGTGACTGTGACTTACATCTTTAAGTGGAACTGGTCAGAGTACACAGGGTGTAGTCTGTCTGACTTGTAGGGGTAATGTGGGTTTAATGCTAGTGAAATGTTTGCCCTCCTACACAGAGGGAACTGTGCAGATTTAGTGTTGTGGACAGTTGATTTGGCTTTCAAATTTTTTCCTCCATTTAAACAATAAGTCAACTTGGGTTTTTTTTTGTTTTTGTTTTTTTGTTTGTTGATTGAAATGGAAGTGAATGGCAAGACACAGGGTCTTGAGAAAAAGCAAATGTGTCACCCCAGTGAAAATATTCTACTGCATTCAGTCCTCATTTGAATTTTAATGGCTAATTTGACTGCGTTATGGTAGTTGTGTTTTTCTTCAGTTCTGAACTACTCACTAAAAGGTGACAGGAAAGGCCTGGAGATGTGCATTTAAATGAGCATTGTTCAGTGCCTTGTGAAAAGTTTTAGAAACAATTAGCAAATAGGTTTACAAGGTCAGGAGCATAGACAAGGATAAAAGTGTGACAAATAGTAGCAATCCAGGCGTCTAATGCACCAACCCCGCCTAACCGAAGGCTGGCCTTGAGTCATGGCTTTTGACTTAGTTGGCTATAGCTTAAGTCGCCGCCAGTTTCTTATGCATGGACCGAGACACTGGTCGAGACAACGGAGTCAAAAGCCTGCCGGCCAGTGCAATGACGTCATGCATTCCTGTGTGTGGAATTCCCGGGCATCCCTAGGAATTTCGCGCTGTGCGCATGTCCGAACACCGTTTCCTCTTTCCCGCGTGTTGTCGTGTTCGGTAATCGTCTGCTATTTGTTTATGGAAAGAAGACATCGACTTTACCCAGTAACCCCATCCAGATATATATATATTTGTAAGGAAAAGGAATAATATAAGTATTATAACCAACAAACTAACGAACAACTTAGTGAGAAGAGGAATACTTATAGTGGAGCGAATGATTTATTTCTTATTTCTTATGGAGATGAGAATGAAAATGAGTATGAAAGATGATTTGAAGTGTGTAGCAGTGTACTTGTGTGTTGGTTAGTGTTTATCAGTGTGAGTGTGTGTTGGTTTGTTAGGTGTCTGTAGAAGTGGTGTGCGTGGGCGTCTGTATGGGTCAGTGTGTGGCTGTGTTTGGAAGTAACGTTTTTATGCAGTGTGGTGAAGGTAAGAGTGGTCTGTGCCCAGACAGCACGGCAATATTGCCCCAACATTGGCTCCTTTATTGGGGCAATGTTGATTTACAATATTGGACCAATGTTGGAAGTGCAAATCGGTCTAATATTGGGGCAATATTGGATTTTTCATTGGATCCAATGTAAATCCAATATTAGTCCAATATTGGTGCTATGTTGGTCCTGTATTAGTCCAACACTGGCTGAACATTGGATGTGCTTTGAATGCAATATTGGATTGTTCTTGGATGCAATGTTTATCCAATGTTAATCCAATATTGGTCCAATGTTGGTCCTGTATTACTCCAACATTGGCTGAACATTGGATGTGCTTTGAATGCAATATTGGATTGTTCTTGGATGCAATGTTGATCCAATGTTAGGGCAATGTTTGCCTTCCTTACATGGATCCTGTACTGGCTGAATTTTGGACTGGGTTTTTGAAACATGCGGGTACACAATGCAAGATATTTTACAGTATCGCAGGTAAACCATGACACAACACATCAAGCACTCAACTTTCATTCAATAATAAAACAAGTCAAAAACAAATGTCAGGTTCGTTTGTTGTATTGATTTTCCATTTCCCTCTCTCTCTCTCTCTGCTGGCGTTTCCTTTTCTCTCGCTCCTGCTTTTGCCCCCCTCTGTCACTTGACCGCGTGATGAAACAGCCGGTTGAGGCGTGTAGCTGAACCAGGGTAGCATCAGGGTGCTTCTGCCTCACTGCCTCTGAAAAACAGAAAGGGTAATGCAAAACCCTGTTTGGAACAAAACAGTGGAATATACGTGAAGGAATTATAATTAAATATGATAAATCTCGTAACTGCCGCACCTGCCTGGCCCCGTCTTTGATATCACCCTATGTGGTGGAAAAGGACGTTAAACCCCCAAACACCCACCCACCCCGCACCTGCCTGGCAACATCAGTATTGTATTTTACTCAGTAACTTACAATTTCTCAGAAAAAATCTTTTAAACTGTACTAATTTTATTAAGTACACTGATCCACAAAGCAAAAAATTTTCCAGTTATTTACCCCCCCCCCCCAAAAAAAAAAACAAAAACAAAAAAAACAAAAAAAAAAACAAAAAAAAAACTTTGACTAATAACAAATGGAACAGTGCTAGTCATATAATGAACAAAATCCAGACACACCATGATTCATCACAGAGCTGTTTGTTTAGCAGTAGTTTAATAAAATTGTTGACACACACAAACAGGATATTTTCACCTACCGTACATGGTGTCCAGCAGGTGCTGAAGGTCCCGTAGCTTGCCTTTATTCTTGACTTTAGTCAATGTGTAGGTAAAAGCAAGTCTTGGGCAGATGAGCCACTTCCACATTTTTGTGACAATTTCCGTAAGGCTGGCGCCCCCGATGACTGAGAGGAACAGGATCTGCAATTATACATTTTATGAACATCTTATGTACAGGAAACAGTCATACTCAACAATCACCCTTGTATCAGTGTGCACTATACGTTTGGGTCATTCTTATTCAAAAAAAAAAAAAAAAAGAAAAAAAAAAAAAAAAGAGGCAATGACCTTAACGACCCATTGAAGTATTCCTTTGGATCTGAACTTTAATCACTGTTTTGTAAGTTTTGTAAGACATACCACTGAACTTAAGTCATTAGCACGTTTGAGCGATAAACTGGCCATGGTTCTGTGGTAAGATGAGCAGATGAGGACACAAAAGCCAAAATTTACTTACTTACAGCCCTGCTTCTTTCTGCTTGCTCGCCCAGGTCGTCCCTCGTTTCTACAGGGTACTGCCGTGGTGGTAGAGCTGGAGGTGGTGCCTGGGCCGAGGCAGCAACATGGCCATGTCCAAGCTGTAGGGCTTTGAGGGCTTCCCCCACCTTCCCTACCCTGTTATCGAGGGTGGTGACCCGACTGAGTATATCACCCAGTCGGGTATGCACCTCGCAAAAAAGGGCACTGGTTGCTCCACTAGTTCGTCTGAAATAATAAAAAATACAGTAAAAAAATGATTTAGCACCACTGTACATCTGCCTTGCAAACCTGTCATGTCAGGGATGATCATTTCAAAACAGGAATCCAACTTATTTTGGATCATACACCAATATAGTCTGCAAATGGAAAAATAGTCACTGGCCATTCATTGCTTCTGTTTGGACAAAGACTGGAAAATGACAAAGTGAAAGTATGATGAATCTGTTCACCATCTGTGTCGCTGGAATCAACCTCTTCAGTTGAAGAGTCTCTTGCTTCAATTTCATCTAAAAACTCTTCCTCTTTGTCGACCTCAAACATTCCATCAAATGTTATCACCTTGGCCTACCCCTTCTACTGACGGTGCCAGTGGCACCGCTCCCTGACACTGTTATGGGTCAACCTTTGACCCCGCAGTTTTTACGCTGAGTGTATGTATAGCGGGCAGTTCTACACTACAACTTTCAGATGACGTATAACCGGGACAGTAGAAATAACTGACATTTGGTCTTTTGGGTGGTTTGTTTGAATATCCTGTCTTTCGTGTGTTAAACCTGAACAAGTTTCCGAATCATGCTGAGTGAATATCGCGCGAGAATCAGCAAGACTGGCAAACACCGCATCTCTAACTGTTTTCCTAATTTTCCTCCTTTCTGACCAGTAGGATACTGACGACATCGTTTTCAGTGATCAAATGCAACTTTGCCTTAGATTTTCAAACTGATAATTAAACAAACATACCTTGAATCCATGCAGGCTGATGATTGCAACTGTTGGCAGCGAAGGTCTCACCAAATGTGCGGTGCTAGTGGTTTGAAAATGGCGGCCTTAGTCTAAATACAAGAATCGCTACATGTGCATGCGAATGCGAAACACGTGTGTGGTCAGTTTACGCGCCGCGAGGTCTAGGGGCTGGCAGGGGTCAGCACGCGCGCGCGCTCAGCCATCTGTAGGCTATTGGAACCGCAATTCAGTGCGTGTGTGGGTGCAACTTGCTTTAGCAAAGGCGATAGAGCACGCCGCGCGCGCCGACCCTTCATTGGACCGCAAAGCGGGGCAGTATCAGTTCCAAGTACGCGATTTCTTGTACTTGGATTCCAAGGCAAAAGCAACATTGCTGCAATATTGGCCCAATAGACTGTGCTGTCTGGGTGTGATCTGTTTGGTGTGGCGTATGTGGGTGTTGTGTATGGGTGTCGTGGTTTTGGTGCAGGGTATTTGAGGTGTGATAAGGATGATGTGGGTGCAGATGTGGATGTGAATGGTGTGTTCGTATGTGTGGATGAGGGTGGTTTGGATGCGGATGTGGAAGATGGTGGTGTAGGTGTAGGTTTACTTGATGAGGGTGGTTCAAGGTGTATGTGTGGATGAGGTTGCTGGTTTGGTAGAAAGTGGTGCAGATGTGGATGTGTGTGAGGGTAGTGTAAGTGTATATGTGGATGGGGGTGGTGCAGATGTAGATGTGGGTTGTGTGTGCACAGGTTCAGGTGTGGATGCAGGTGTATGTGTAGGTGTGGGCATGCGTAAGCGTGGTGGAAGAGGTGTGTTGTTGGTGCATGTGTTACGCGATATACGTGTACCTGCGTAGTTCATGTACTGCGCATTGTTTTGCGTAGTTCATGAACTGTCCGACGCTGTTGCATAGTTCATGAACTGCGCAACAATGCTGCGCAGTTCATGAAATACGCAAAGTAGAACTGCTCATTACATGAACTGCGCAAAGGGTGTAATCTCGGTGGTGAACACGAATCGCAGACTGTGAATTTCATGAACTATGCAATGTCGCTGTTTATCTTTATTGCCACAGCAAAACAAAAAACAAAAACAAAACCACTAAATTCTGACCTCAATGTCAATCGAAACTATAGCGGAATATTGTTGCAAGTAATACGGGCATGACATGCACTGGTGCAATCTCTTTTGTTTTTGAAACATTTGCACCTGATTTTAAGACATCCTGTCTTGCAAGACCATTTCACCTTTCCCTGACCCTCACCCACCGACAACAGGCGAACAGCTGTACGGATGGACATCTCATCTGATGGTCACATGTAATCTTATTAAACTTTGTCATTTCAATTTGGTTTCGTGCAAATACCCCTGATAAAACCCCAGCTTTTGTTCCTATTTTGAACCCTCTCTCACTTTTTTCTATGACAACACCAGTCAGGTTGAGTGGATCCCCCCTCCCCCGAT
Source organism: Batillaria attramentaria (assembly GCA_018292915.2). Lineage (NCBI taxonomy): Eukaryota > Metazoa > Mollusca > Gastropoda > Batillariidae > Batillaria > Batillaria attramentaria. The sequence goes on along the minus strand of JACVVK020000130.1, from coordinate 865,175 downwards.
CAAACTCAGACACTGGTACAAGAACGTTATCGCCAACATCAAGAGCCTTCATTTTCGCAACTGATCGGTCGAGCATTCTTTTTGCTTGTCGTTTTAGACCATGTGCTGCAGCTGCTCTGATACTATGATAATGGTCATTTTGATTTTCATCTGCCTCTGTCGCGTCACTCTGAGTCTGATCTGTCTCTGTCGCGTCATCCTGAGTCTGATCTGTCTCTGTCGCGTCATCCTGAGTCTGATCTGCCTCTGTCGCGTCATCCTGAGTCTGATCTGTCTCTGTCGCTTCATCCTGAGTCTGATCTGCCTCTGTCGCGTCACTCTGAGTCTGATCTGTCTCTGTCGCGTCACTCTGAGTCTGATCTGCCTCTGTCGCGTCACTCTGAGTCTGATCTGTCTCTGTCGCGTCACTCTGAGTCTGATCTGTCTCTGTCGCGTCACTCTGAGTCTGATCTGTCTCTGTCGCGTCACTTTCAGTCTCGTCGGTGTTTGTTGCGCCAAGCTGATTTCCAAAATTGTTGCGTCGGTATGAGTCTCATAATAATCGTCTGTGTCCATGTCTTCTTCTATTGCCCCCTTTGCATGAGCTTCTCGGTCTTCTTTTTTGCCTGTAAGAGGCCTTCGTAAAATCTCTAACCCTTTTTTTTCATAGTCATCAGACCACAAGCCTCACGCCGAGTCATTTGTATTGACACTCATCTTGCTTCAGAATCGTTGTGTTCAAGCACCTGTGCGAAAGATTGTGATCTGCCTAAAAATAATCCTGTTTTTCAGACAAATTGGCTTTGAGTGTATGTCTTTTACATCATATCAGGGATGTCACTGGTGGCCGGACACAGGACTATGACCGATAGACTTGGCCAAATGTCCGATGAAAAAAACTGTCCAGCAGGACAGATGTCCGATTGTTTATTTCAAGAGGATGTCATATGTCCGATTGTGTTTCTGTTCATCGCGGACAAACTAGTGACATTTTTCCGAGTGAGGGGCTGCCGCCTTGCGCTACTCGGGGAGCTTGCTCACTTGCGCAGAGAATATTTTTAGTTGCACGCCCGCAAAGCGAGTGACCTGTGGTATTCCCTAAAAGAAGCCCTCTGATTGGCAAAGAGTTTAACCCTGACCTTTGTTTATATGGTTCCTGTTTTACAATGCTTTATGCCAGAATGTCCTATTGTTTCGTTCCAGTTCAGGACAAATGTCCTATTCATCTGCCACCTTCCAGGACATTTGTCCTATAGGTTTCAAGCTCCAGTGACATCCCTGCATATTAACGTGTGCTGTGCAAATTAGCAGAAAATATCTTGTGGTAGCGACACCTCAAGTCTGTAAGAATGTTTGACTGGTGGACACAGGGTGAGTGGGTGGGTGTTTGGGGGTTTATCGTTCTTTTCCACCACATATGGTGATATCAAAGACGGGTCAACGATGAAAAAAGCAGGCACCGATTCCCTGGATTTCCCTGTTTACGTTCACAGGAAACAGACCTCGGCAAACATGGGAAAGCTAATTACTCAGCTTGAACTCGCATGAACAGACTCTTATTATTTGTTCATGTAGTGACTTTATAAGGTTCCCACGTAGTGTCTGCTGGTTGTGTCTGAGTCCCGAATATACATGCAGCAGTTGTGTTCGACCACCAGTGTGGAAGACAGTGTTCTGCCTAATAAGTCCTTTTTTCAGATCACTTGGCTTTAAGTGTATGTCTTTTACATCATATTAAAGTGTGCTGTGCAAATTAGCTGAAATGTCCCGTGGTAGCGACACCTCTAGTCTGTAAGAATGTTTGACTGGTTGACACAGGGTGAGTGGGTGGGTGTTTTGGGGTTTATCGTCCTTTTCCACCACATAGGATGAGACGGGGCAACGATGAAAAAGCTAGCACAAATATTTGGCCCCAGCCGGGATCAAACTCATGACCTGAGCAGTAGAAGTCCAACGCTCTACCATTTGACCACCCCGGCTTCCCTACTTGTGGACACAGAGATTCCCTGGATTTCCCGGTTTACGTTAACAGGAAACAGATGTCGTTCAACATTGCGAAGTTAATTACTCAGCTTCAACACTCGTGAACAGCTTCTATTTATTTGTTTATGCAATGACTTTCTCACGTTCCCACATTGTATTGGCTGGTTGTGTCTGAGTCCCGACTATACATGCAGCAGTTGTGTTCGAGCACCAGTGCGGAAGACTGAATTCTGCCTAAAAATAATCCTTTTTTCAGACCACTTGGCTTTGAGTGGATGTCTTTTACATCATATTAGCGTGTGCTGTGCAACTTATCTTAAATATCCCATGGTAGCGACACCTAAAGTCTGTAAGAATGTTTGACTGGTGGGCACAGATTCCCTGGATTTCCCGGTTTACGTTAACAGGAAACAGATGTCGTTCAACATTGCAAAGTTAATTACTCAGCTTCAACACTCGTGAACAGCTTCTATTCATTTGACTTTCTCACGTTCCCACATTGTATTGGCTGGTTGTGTCTGAGTCCCGACTATACATGCAGCAGTTGTGTTCGAGCACCAGTGCGGAAGACTGAATTCTGCCTAAAAATAATCCTCTTTTCAGACCACTTGGCTTTGAGTGTATGTCTTTACATCATATTAACGTGTGCTACGCAAATTAACTGAAATATCCCACGGTAGCAACACATGATGCCTGTAAGAATGTTTGGCTGGTGGGCACAGATTCCCTGGATTTCCCGGTTTATGTTTACAGGAAACAGATGTCAACCTACGTGGCAAAGCTAATTACTCAGCTTGAACACTCGCAAACAGCTTCTTTTTATATGTTTATGCAATGACTTTCTCACGTTCCCACATTGTACTGGCTGGTTGTGTCTGAGTCCCGACTATACATGCAGCAGTTGTGTTCGAGCACCAGTGCGGAAGACTGATTTCTGCTTAAAAATAAACCTCTTTTCACACCACTTGGCTTTTAATGTCTGTCTTTTACGGCATATTACAGTGTGCGATGCAAATTACCTGAAATATCGCACAGGCAAATGTGTGTAAGAACAGGGATATTAAACCCAGAATTTTGATGTGTACACGGGACGTGTGTAAATTTGTGTAAGCCTTACACACTTACACATATGCGTTGTGGGGACCTCACCACAACTTAACCTGAAACCAATTTTTTAGGCATTTTAGAGGTCATACAACACGTTCTTACACTTAGTGCAATGTGAGAACGTTCTCACAAACACCTCCGTTCCCACACCGTATCATGGATTAGTGTCTGAGTTCCCACAGTGCACGTCGGACACGCGCACACACACACACACACACAACACACACACACACACACGCACGCACGCACGCACGCACGCACGCACACACACACACACACACACACACACACACACACAAACGCGAACGGGACCCCCCCCCCCCCAAAAAAAAAAAAAAAAAAAAAAAGTCTACTGTCAAGATTGCATGTCAGCTAAAGACACTGGTGCAGTACGAGCACAACAGCACAAAGTCACTGTCCACAGGTTCACTTTGTCCAAAAACACTCACACAAATACAAATAAAATCAAAATTAATGAAGAAAACATGCAAAGACGGTGACCCAGACGGCGAAAAAGCCTTCTTATTTTATCTGTACACATATTTCAGATAAGTTCGAGCTACCTGAAACTATCATGATTTTAAGTTCCTTCCACTCGGACAGGTATTGTATAAAACCGCGGTGGTGGCATTGGTACTTTCCTTGCAGGTAACTGTGAACATAAGGAAAATATTCCCTTTTGTTGCAGAGCCATAAAATACTGTGAAATACTAAGAATTGCTGAATACGTTCTCTTTTTCCATCAGCGAAACAAACCGCAAAAAAAAAACAAACATACACATCCATTGTAGAAAACTGACGTGAACGCAAGAAAAATATTCCCTGTTGCCGCAGAGCCGTAAATACTGTCATACTAAGAATTGCTGAATACGACCCCCCCCCCCCCCCAAAAAAAAAAAAAAAAAAAAAAAAAAAAAAAACAAACAAACAAAAAAAAAACCCCAAAAAAACATAAACATACATCGTGAAAAACTGACGTGACAACACATGCAAAGCAAGGCGCTTGCGATGAAATTGCTGAGCGAAACTGACCCATGCATGCTGATTGGTCAAGTTCTCAGATACAGACAGGTCACTACTAATTAAGATACGTGCCAGTTTCTGAATAGTTCCCGTTTTTGCAGTATTCCACACCACCATATAGGGAAACTTCCTCAAACAGCTAACTTTATTCATCATTTTTTTTCACGCCAGTGACACTGAACGCCTGCATATTGAAATGGTCGTAGCTGAAGTCATTTGATTTACATTTATAGAAAACGAACGCCAAAAAAAAAAAAAAAAAAAATCCACACAGCGAAAACCAAAAATTTGTGTCTTGCTCCATTTCCTTCCTTCATTTATGGAAAGAAAATAAACATTTCCACACAATGAAAACGTCGTTAATTTCTTTGTCTGTTTCTTTCTTCATACATTTTCTTCATTCTTTCTTTTTCTTGCACGTTTTCTTTCTCTCTTTATTGCATTTCTTACTCATTCATTTATTCAGTCACTTTTTCCTTCTGTTTCTTCCTTCATTTTTCATGTATTTTTGTCATCCTTTCTGTGTTTATTTATTCATTTAATCTGTTTGTTTCGGTGTTTGTTTGTTTGTTTTCGTTGGTTGGTTGGTTGGTTGGTTGGTACGTTAGTTGGTTAGTTAATCATTTGTTTATTGATTCTCTCTTGATTCTCCCTTTTTTTTCTTTTTTTCCTCATTGCCTGTTATTAAATTTTCGATGTATGCTTGCACCGACATATTTTATCAAAATCAGGCAACACCAGACAAGCACCAACCCCTCCAGGGTGAGTGAGTGAGTTTTTGAGCAAGCCACAAAGACTAATTCGCGGCTGAGTGTGCCTGCACTACATGAAAAAAACAAAAATGTAACGTTGGACAAAGGATGCAAACTGGTCTACGGGGCAATATAAACCTAGGACATGCAGGAGACGCTGCACCTTCATGCTAATTTCTCGAACTCCCGATTACAAAAAAGCGTAGAAAACAAATAACAATTACAACTGGGTAAAACAAAGATAAATACTAAGCGCATATACAGCAAATATTGCAACTTATCATCTCCTAGGCGCAATAAACCAATTCGCAGCATATGACCAACATCACTTATTCCTAACCACTGTAGTGCAGACGTGAGTGAGAGGTTGAAAAGAAGAAATATAGATGAAAGGGCCGAACTTAGAAATCAGCTGAGAGATGAGAGGAAGGACAGAGCGGCTAAATTCGGGAGGTTTTAAAGAGAAAGATACAGGTGAATGGGCTGGTGAGGGATAGACAGAGAGGTAGGAAGGAAAATTCCTTAGTTGCCAATGAAGACAACATGCCTGGGAGGCAGTTGAAGAACAGACCGCTCCAACACGGAACCTCCCCGCCGTGAGGCGGTTCGGGAAAACAACGCACCAGAGAGGGGTGCGTTGTGAAGGTCTTCAACGTGACAGGTGTTCAGCAGCACCAGCAGGGCGCTGCGAACAAAGCCCCGCCAGGCTGAAGACCAGGTGGGGGGAATCCAGTGAAGTCGGCCTTCAGAAATGACCCTCAGAAGTCTCACTGGACCAAGGGTCAGCAGACACCCGCTTACTGACCTCCCCCCGGAGGAGATTTTAAGAGAGCAAAAGACAGGTGAATGGACCGATGGAGGCAGAAATAAGAGTAAAGAAAGAGCAAAAGGGGTGGGCAAGCTTGGCGAAATCAGCCCCGCCGCGTGAAGGCGAGCCCATGGGGCCACCAACCCCTCCAAATAAGCAACAACGGCAACAACAAATCTAACACAATACCCCCCCCCTCCCCCCCCCCCCCCCCGCGGACATTCATCGATCGTTGATTTACATTACATTAACATCTACATAGAAAGACACACACGATGAAAATAAAGTAAATAAAGTAATCAAATAAAATAAACCGAACAATTTTTTTCAAAAATAAATCTCGGCATCATAGCCCTCGAAAACTGAGCTGCTGCTTTCAGATTTTTTTTTTCGGTTGTTGTTGTTGTTATTGTTGTTTTTAATTTTTGTGGGTTTTTTAAAGTCTTTTTTGTGGGGTTTTTTTTTGTTGGGGGGGGGGGGGGGGGTGCGTGTTTTTTTTTGGTTTGTTTGTTTGTTGTTGTTGTTTCTAATTCAAACCTGTTCAACTGTGGTTCTTCATTTAAACTCACACACCTCATCCTAATGAAAATGAGGAAAACGAATACAAAATTCAATAATCCCGTCTATTTGCTGCAAAATGTATGTTTCTTTTAACCAGACAATCTATCTAAAAAAACAACAACAACAACAACAACTGAAAACAAAATCAAAAGAAATAAGTTTTTTCATCACTCCCGCCTTCCTACCCACAACCGCATGCATTCCACTCACCCTCCGCCGACCGCCCACCCCTTCACTCCATCCCCCGTCAACCCCCCCCCCCCCCCCCTCCGCTCCGCCTCAAACCTCTCGTTCGAATTTCCAAACAAGTGACTCTCCAGAAAATAAGAATCTTTTACACCCTCAATAAACATGAATGAATGGACTCGCAAATCAATGAATAAATAAAAAAAAAATTATTTCTTGTAAATAAATACTTTTTTTGTAAATAAATACATTTTTTATAAATAAATACATTTAATAAATAAACACATTTCATAAATAAATGCATTTTATGAATACATTTTATAAATAAACAAAGAAATAAATATTGTTCTGAAACACAAAGTCAATACTTACATTACTATTCACCAACCAAGACAAAGAAAACATCCCAATTTCCGTATATCGTTTGCAACACAATCTTCTGTACAGAAAAAAAAAACAAAGAAAGTAGAAATGCATTTTTTTTAAAACAAATACACGTAACGTCAATGCAAGAAACGAAAATCAGTTTAAATGAATCGTGAAATGGAGAATTATTTGACGGCATTGCAAATATTGAAATATATACTTTCGAGTTTTGAATACAAATTGAAAATTTCCTGAAAAAAACAAATGTACACATAATGCACTAAATATAAAAGTACCGCGGTTTGCGTTTTGATTGTTATGTTTTATACAATATTCATATTTTATGCAATATTTTATTAAATATTAGTCACCGAAAATAGTTTATGCTGAACTATAAATTCTCTATTAAATGAAACTGTTCTCGTGAATTGTTTTAGTTACAATGCTACCTGTTCATACTCTACCGTCCCGTTCCGGCATTACTGACAGTCACAGCTGAACATTTATGTCGACAATAGCGGATAATGAGTACAAACCACACAGCGGCCTTCTCACGTTGCTATGTTTTTTTTGTTGTTGTTTTTTCCTATTGTTTGTTTTTTTGGGTTTTTGTTTGTGTTTTTTTGTTTTGTTTGTTTGTTTTTTTGTTTTTTGTTTGTTTGTTGTTGTTGTTGTTGTTTTGTTTTTTTGTTTTTTGGTTTGGGGTGATTTTTTTTTTTTTTTTTTGGGGAGGGGGGGGGGGTGGTCGCGCTTTACTTTTCAGTCCAAATACTAAAGCGTTTCCAAGATATACAGTTAGGTAAAACAAACAACAACAACAACTCAGTTCTGTCTTTAAACTGATTAATTCTTTCATTCGTTCCTTTATTCGTTCGTTCGTTCGCTACTTCATTCATTCATTCATTCATTCATTCATTCATTCATTCATTCATGCATGTATTCATAATAACAATGTGCCTCTATGCGGCAAACCGCTGCTGGCGCCATTTTTTTGTTTTGTTTTTGTTTTCTCCAATACAGCTTCATTAATTCAGTCATTTTACTCACTTGTTCTTTATTATAGCCGCAAATTAGTCCTTAACTAACTAACTAACTAACTAACTAACTAACTAACTAACTAACTAACTAACTAACTAACTGACTGACTGACTGACTGACTGACTGACTGACTGACTGACTGACTGACTAACTAACTAACTAACTGTTCTTTATTAAACCTTTAATCTATTTTCCTTCATTCAGTTCCTTCATTTATTTATTTGTCGATCCATTGACTAGTTTATTTGCTATCTCTTTATTTGTTTGAGAGAACTCGGTATGACTGAATATTTTGTTTATATCTTCCCTTCATTTTCTCTTCTTTTACTTGTTAATTTATTTGTCGATTCGTTGATTTGCTTATTTGCTATCTCATTTATTTTAAATGCGCGGCATTAGGCCACGAATAACTAACTAATTTTAGTTGTCTTAAACACACACACACACACACACACACACACGGACACACACACACACACACACACACACACACACACACACACACACACACACACACACACACACACACACACACACACACACACACAAACTCAAACTTGTTGTCAATCTCACCTGCTTGTCGGTCAAAGCTGCATGAGTCTGAACTTATGCTGCCGGGGCCAACCCCTGTCTGCATGCCGGCCGAAATTCCAATGAACTGCCACTGTTTTGCATAATTATATTTCACTGTTCCACAAACTGTCAGTTGCAGCACCGATTACATAAATTTATCGAAGATTGGCATCTGCCAGTTTGTTGACTTTGGTCGGTAACTGATGAAATGTTCAGTTTCAAGTCAGTTACTACAGGCCGCACAAAAGCCGGACTGACTGATGAGAACGGCCGGTCAAGAGGGAGAACTACCGAGCATCTTTGAAATATCAGTCACGGTAAAAGGGACTTGATATCTATGTCGGACGTCGGTCATAGACGTGGCGATTCCTTTTTCCAAATGTCCGCCAACATTTTGACGGCTTGATGAAGGGGACACGTTGGCCGAAACATCACATGCATAACGGGTGATAATTATGTGGGTTTTTGAAAATGGTTCTCAATTTCCGATTCCTTTTTTAATAAAGGCGGGCACAATAATTATTTATGTCCTATCATTTCTACGCCACAGTGGATGACAACATTCAGGGCAAGTTTCCTATACTTTAATTCTCAGATAGGACATTTTGTCCGATTATAATTCCCACGGATACTGATTAAATCAGAGCGAGTCCCGCTGCGGCAATCTCTCTCAGTGTTTTCCACAGTCCTGTGTTGTACCTTGTACTTATTTATACTGGCATGTATTACTGAGAAAGCTAACTCATTATGCATTAGCAAGCTAACTCATCATCATGGATACTGATTAAATCAGAGTCCTGCGGCACTCTCTGTTTTCCATAGTCCTGTGTTGTACCTTGTACTTATTTATACCGGCATGTATTGCTGAGCAAGCTAACGCATTATACATTAGCAAGCTGACTCATCATCATGCAGCTGGACACAGTTTACACGTTTATTTGTTTATTGATTTTTAGTTTTTCCGCGTTTGTGGTTCGCTGGTTGATTGTGCTCTTGTCCGTCGATTGGTAGATTTAACCAGTCATTCTCAGTATTTTATATCTTCTCTAAATGAAACACAATCCCTCCCCTCCCCCCAAAAAAACAACAACAACAACAACAACAAAAATGTAGCTAAAGGATAACTGAATTAAATCTTCGTCTGTCTTTAGCGAGACTGACAGAACGCAAAGATTTTGTACCAGTCTTTGCTATCTGAACTCAGTCAGTGCAGCTGAAAAATGTAGGTATATTATTATGTCCCGGCCGTCCCGGCCTTGAACCGCCATGCTATTCGTCAAACATGTACTCTGATCGGTGTTTATTTTCTGTCTGAGGAGAAGAAACTTGCACTCTTTCAGTATCCGTTTTTTTTTCTGCGCTGCATGTACAACTTACCTCATCAGTAATGCTATCGCGGCTACAGTATCATAGTTTGGCACCACCCGAAACTGACTCGACTTGGCCGCCGTTTTAGTGACTGCATGAGCTGACGGCTGCACGGCGGTACGCTCTTCTGAACTCAGTCGGCCGTCATCAGTGTTAGTTTACTTTCCGTTGTCACATTCTTGGTGTAACCGATCACAGTAACAATAATGCTTTAACTGAATGCTCACTGAAATGCAAGTACAATGTTTCCCTGTATCTGTCATTTTAGTCAGTTGTACAATTTTCGCCGAGAACTCACCGTGTAATTCCATCATCGTGGCTCATGTACCGCTACCCGGCAAAACACCAAGCTCGTGAGTTGACGATACGCTCTTTCGATCAGCGTTTACTCAGTTTCCCGTTTGTCATATCAGTTCTTGGCGCTACCGTGCACAGTAACAATAAATGCTTTAACTGAATGCTCACTGGCAGTACAGATGTGACATTTGGCTGTACATTGTACATGTATACTGTTCTGTTTGATGCCTGCAGGTTATGAATCTTATTTCATGATACATCCGCATAATGCCACGCTCCCGCGGGAAAGAACCCCCTCCTTGTCAAATACATCATTGTATAAGACAATAAACAACTTGAATTTGAACTGAATGGTCACTGAAATACAAGTAAAATGTTTCACTGTACATATCACTTTAGTCGTACAATTTTCGCCGAGAACTTGAAATCAGTCTCGCCCGGCCAGCAAAGATAGGAACTGCATTAATGTTCAGTGATACCGAGAAGTAAATTAAGTGTGGGAATTGATGTCACCATCATGATTTTAAGTACTGAACTGTTGGCCGTCAGCCCAGACCGACCCTGAAGGCGTTCATTCATTCACTGACCGCAGTGACAAACTGACACACACACACACACACACACACACACTGACACACACACACACACACAGAGGCTCTGTCAGACACCAGTCTATGCCGTTAGTCAGTGACCAACAACAAGTATAACTCTCTCAAACTGAAACTACAAAAACATGATACAGCGCAGTGACTCGACTTGAACAAACTTGAACGCGTACACCGGTCTGACGTGGGATTCCCCAAATGATCAGCCGGTCAGCCACAGGATTGAACTCAGTGAAGCAGAAATCATACCGGCAACGGACACTGACTTCACCGTGACTGACTGACTGGCACATACAAACTGATTTTGTCAGGTTATATACAAGGACATCGTTAGCGGTTTGAACAATGTACACTGGCATCCTCAGCCGTCTCCACTCAAATCAGTACATAATCAGTCCAGTATCGATGACGCAATCCGCAACATGATCCGGCAGGCGGTACCCAGAATATTCAGTTTCAGTTGACCGGTTCGGTGGCATTACGATCGGTTGAAGGCCCATCATATTGACAGAATAAATCGATACGAAAACTTGACATAATAATGCGCTCAGAACAAGGGACCCGAAAATGATGACTCGATTAAAACTGATTCACAATAGTAAATCAGTGGATGCGAAACCAGTGAGCGACTGACTCAGCCGGCATTGACTCGAAACTGATCACATCAGCGAGTCCGGCTGAGTTGTCAGTTCAATCTTCATCAGCAAAGCCATTTAGTCAGTTTCTCTGGCTACCATGGCACCGCCGCCAGCATCAGCATAGGCTTTTTTCTTTTTTCTTTTTTTACCCAGTGACTGAACTGCTGATTGTAAACTGAGGACGTCAGCCGGTTGCCTGACCCGCGTCAGGTGCTCTTGAAGAACTTGAACCGCTGCCGGAACCGACCGGCTGAAAAGAAGACTGACTAGAACCGCCTGAACTGAGAGAAGACCGCTGAGAGGAGACAGGAATCAGTCACTGACTCAGACACTTGTCCAAACCGACTGAGCGCATGGCTGCATTGAGTCTGCACTGACTACCATGCGCACAACGTACGTCACTAGTCGTACAGTATTCTGTAACGGCCGTGTATGCACATCGACTGATCAGTGTGGCACCGTATGGTCTGCACTCAGTCAGTGATCGCTGACCGTCCGGCTCCGACTCTGCCGATTTCACACACACTCAGTGCCGGCTTGACACTCAGTCACACCTGATGACGGATGCGACGCGACCTTGCACACTATGCTAAAGCGCTTTGACTCTACCTTACCCTCCCCACCTTCCGTTTCAGCAGTTTCTCTTCGGTCCCAAATTTCAAGTAATGTCACCTCAGTCAGTGGAACGTACAACATAGTAGCCTATACCATGGCTGCAACAGTGAACCGTTTTCTTTTGCAGACTGCAAGTATGCATAATTTATTAGCTCGATACACACTGAGAGGTCACGTCAGCAATCTATGAAAATCGTAACTTTTCCTTTTTTCAGCGTGTTGCGCCATCATTGCGTTGCAAACCACACGGCACAACTTGCTAGAGTGCAGAAGAACCGCTGTGCGGTAAACAGCAGCTCGGCTGCCACGAGGCTTGCGCAGAACGTGACATGATGAATTATTCATGAGGTTCAGAAGGAGGCTTTGGGATCTGTTCTGGAGGGTAGTGCACCATGTCGGATCGAGAGAGTGGTGACGAGCAGCAACAGCCGCAGGCTCAAGGCAAGGCACTATTTGTGTTAAATACTTTGTTCATATTCCCCCAAATTGTATGCACTTGTAGGTTTTGTCAATATTTGCAGGCAACGAGTCCAGATTGTTTGTAAACAGGCCTTGTTTCGCTCCTCCAGTGACCGGGTCAGAGTTTCCTTGAAAATTCAGGAACCTGCGTCATCAGGGGCTGTATGAGGAATTTTAGGTGGAATGTGTGCCGTTTTACATCCGCTGTTCGTTTCCTTCTGTCCACCTAGTGTGCTAGTGGATGGAGTAAGTGAATGTGCGTAATGCGTGTTTTAGCACCACTGGTCAGCAGAAATTCAACATGGCGTTGCATCCACCAATTGCAAACTGAACCACTGCCTAATTATCACGAGCTTGCAACCACCTGACCGTTTTAGTACCAGTATTTTACAGCGGTTTTTGTTGGGAACGGACAAGTAACAACGCTTTGAAAGCTCACGACCAGTCGATAGCCACGGCTGATAGGCATCGACCTTACAATAGGAAGTGCAAGCTGTCATTTTTTTGTAGGTCAGGTTTGTTTTGGTGTAATCCTCTTCAAGCACTGGTGGTTCCCCTTGCCAAGGTCACACTGCTCGGACTACTAAGGCCACTGGGGCCACAGATGCACTCAACCGTGCCCAAGAATACTCGTTTCAGGTAGATTATTTGGTCGCTGAATCAGATGCCCGGCCACTTAAGTGCTGCAAAGCTCAGGTGGCAGGGCTTTCATGTGGGAGTGGCACTGAGATGCCAATCTCAAGGCCGCACAGGTGCATCGCGAGGTCAGGAAATGAATAGGATTCAGTCACTTTCATCTTCCGCTTATCGCCGACAAGTCACGGTATTTCCTTGTCTTGAACCACACACCCCTCACACCAACCCGGATGGAATCATCCTGTGTGGCAGGCGAGATAGCTTCACAAAGTGAGGAACCTTTAAAATTTATGCAGTGTCATGGATGGAGCCCATGTTGTTTGAAAGGAAGCGCTAATGCCTTGCCAGTCGAACTGACTTTGGAAAAATTTGAGAGGTCTTTTTGGTAACAGAAGAGGGCCAGTTTGTTTGCCGATGCCTTATGGCGACAACTTTTGATATAATTTAGTAATCTGGTACTGGCATTGTGTCTCTTGTAGTTGTACTAATGATAAAACTTGGAAGTGATAGTCTCTTGGTAAGGCCATGACATAGTCGTATACATCACTACATGTAAACTTTTACGTATCAGACTTGCAGCGTTCATTCTTGTTCTCACGTAATTGGATATGTGTAGGAAGTTCATCTCCTGTTCTGATGTATGTTATTAGCTTATATTAATGAATAAAAATGTGTGTGTGTGTGTCGTGTGTGTACTGTGGTGATTGTCATTGATAAATGTCAGCTGGGCACACTGCACACATACATATGCAGTGAAACTTTGGACTTCATGATTCTTGTTTTTAACCTGGTAATTAATACAGTATGTGTTGGTTTTGCTTGAGTAAAGTGACATTGTACTAATGATCTATATTACCTCTGTGTCATTGATTGATTGAAAATGGGGTCTTGTGTGCACAGAAAAAGTATCAGTTAAAATGTTCCAGTGTTCTAAGATTGTTGAATTACCCATGTAGTATTGAATGACATATTTTTGGTGTGTTTGCATGAGCACAGCAAAGATGGCAACTGGTTTTTGCTGTGTTGCTGGAAACGAGGCTTACATGTGTGAATTAGGCCTATTGTAAATTTTATGTTTGCAGAACCTTTGATTGTGATTCGCTCTTCGTAGCATACTGATGCTAGTTCTACTTCATGTAGTACTGCTAGACTGAGTAGTGCTACTCATTGGGTGGAATCTGCTTCGCAGATGCCTTTCGCACAGTGGAAACATATATCACTCCAGAGCGCTTAGTTCGTTTAGGTCATGATGGTCTGTGGCAGACATCAGAATGCAGAAACATGAACAGTCTTAATTGTGGGTTAGACAGGAGCTTTGGTCGGCTTCAGGTCAATAGCTAGTCCAGCAGATTTTCAGCTTGGCGGCAGACGGTTTCCAGGGTTATTCCTCGCATGCACTTGTGCACTGGATTTGAGGTGAAGCGAGCTTCAGCGGGCTCTATATATGTAGTCCAACAGACATGTATGCAGATTGGTGACAGACAGGGTCCACGATTATGTTGCGTGAATTAAGGATTCATGGTCACTGAAAGACAAAGCATCACTTGGTGGCGTGTGTGGCCTGTGGAACTGGAAGTTGAGGTTAGAGACAGGGCAGAGGCTGTAGTGATTATAGCGTCTGGTTTATTTTTGTCATGCAGGACACTTTGACTTTTCCTTGTTTTGCATCATGGTCATCCTTGGCGTGGAATTGAAACCGTTTCTCATCAGCAATGGTCTGAATGATACAATATCGTGGTCACACAAGGAGCGTCCACGCGGTAGGAATAATATTTGTATCAGGCGACAAAACGTGTTTATTTTAAATTTGATGTTGTCTAATACAGTTTTGCTCTTGGCAGTGGATGCAGACAGTTGGTTGTTTTTTTTTTTTCTATTGGATTGTTATCTCAAGTATGTTGTAGACAAGCCGTGGCATAGGGTATTGATTCTGTTTTTACTCCTTGACAGTTGCTTGGGTCGTGGTAGGGTGTCCCATTTCTTAGATGATTGCAGATAGGGTAATGCTGTGTTTGATGAGTGATGAGATGAACTCCTCTGCCTCCACGTTCAATATGTGTATCACTGTATGTGACCCCCCCCCCCCCCCCCCCAATAAACACCACACACACACACACACACACACACACACACACACACACACACACACACACACACACATTATATAACAATACACAGGATTGCTGTAATGTTACTTACTTTTATTGCAGGAAGTAACCTACTTGTGTGATTTCCATTAATTTAAACAGTAGGAGTCTTAGAGGACAAATTTTACCCATGCGTGGTGGTGTCCTGTGACCTGCCTGCAGTGCAGTCACAAAACTGAAATGGATTGATTAGCTGAAATCGGCGAAAGGCAGTGTTTGTTTGCATGCAGCAGAGTTGAATTCAGCGACGTATTGTGAATGCCTTCTGCTGTCTTTACCGTCCTATCACAATGTTATGTACATACCTGTAACTGTAAGGTTTTCTATGAATACATTTACTTCAGAACTTTATTGTTAACTCTGTTGTGACTGGCGCTGCCACTGCCTTATCACAGTGCTGGACTGGGCCTGCATCTGTGAAACTGCAGTATGCCGACTACATGTAAACAAACCCCTCAAGCAAGCTTCATTGAAGGCACACACACACTTGACATTTTGTGTACTATATGAAAATGGACGGAGAATTCAAATTTGACGAGTAAACGGGTATGCGGCGGATGCATGACTGAACCTTTGATCGAAGTCTCCTGTCAAAGATTTTGAAAAATTTGAAAAAAAATATATAAATGCAATTCTAAATTCCGAAATTTAAATAGCTGAGCTGACCCTTCGCACCACGTGATTGTAATATGTTTTATGTCCGGTGTGTGAATGCGTGTGATTCACGTGAGCGTGCGTGTTGGGTTCAGTTCGCGGCGCTTTGAGCCGATTGGTGAAATTGGGTAAAGCGCCTGTACAAAACTCATTACATGTATTATTATTATTATTATAGATGAGTTAAATCATGCATCAACCAAAGTGTGGTGTACATATATACATGAACGTGTGTAGTTTGCTAAAGGATGCATTATCTTACTGGCCAAAGATGCTACATTTATTTATGTCATTTATCATTGCTTATGTCTTTTTGCTAGGTTCTGGAGAGCAGGAGTTGGCCACACGCACACTGCACATTCAGTCCAAGCGATTCTACCTGGATGTCAAGCAGAATCGACGTGGCCGCTTTATCAAAGTGGCAGAGGTACTGATCAGTCTTGTTGACTTTGCCTTTACAAATATAACAGCATTGCCTTTAACTGCAAAATGTATGTGGTGGGTGTTTGTTTCTAGAGGGGGGGGGGGGGGGGGGCCTTTATTAAAATAAAATGTGTATGTTTTTCACATTTCCTGCCTCATCATCTGAAAACGGATCTTTATTGATTACGTTTACTATAAAATTATGTGTATTGATTGATGTGTCTGATTGATGTGCTTACAAGGTTACAGAAAAAATGCTGCATAGCCAGTGCTGCCAAATATATTTTTATGAAAACTACTGCAGTCGTCATTCCTCTGTACATAACATAAAAGAGTAGTCGGCTAATTATCGCAGCATCTAAACTATAGAATCTAACTATCTAAGGCCTGTAGACCTGCGCTTATGACCCCACATCCTTTTGATACACGGATGATGCCAGTGATAGATACTTGCAGCGGTAAACCCTCCATTGAAGGCGTATAGCTGAAAATTTCACAAAAATTTCTTCTTTTTTTTTTTTGTTTTCCTTTTTTTGGGGAGTTGACTTTTGATCTATCTTTGTGCTCCAGGTGGGTGCAGGTGGGAAGAAGAGCCGCCTCCTTCTGGCCATGTCTTCTGCAGCCGAGTTCCGCGACTACTTGACAGACTTCACAGAGCATTATGCGTCTCTAGGTGTGTGAATTTTCTTGTCTATCAATGTCCAGATTCCTTCAAGTACACCTGAAGTTAAGAGTGGAGATTATATGTGGGTTCACAAAAGAAGCTATCGGAGCCATAGTCGTAGCAGTTAGGAGAACATTAAATTAGCATTGTGGGAATAAATTTGGAAATTGGTTGAACATTCAAAATACTGTAATGTAATACCAGGAAGGATGCATGTCAGTGACTGCTACAGCGACTTGCGCAGATAGCACTGCATGTTGAAGTTAACCTCTTTGGTGCTGCTGCCTTCACTAGTTGTGCTACTCGTTGAAATTATCATTACAAATAAGGTAGGAACGTTTTTGACAGACGCATACTTGCGTTCTACTTTACAGATTTTGGCTGCGGCTTTCAAGGGGTTACTATGAATTTTGCAAAATGTGCTGTGTCATGATTCATTGGGTGTGTGGTTGTTAGTGTTTTGTCAGTCACTGAGTCAGTCTCAGTAATATTGTATAACAAATAAACATGTAAGTGGATGACTTTAAAATTGCAAGGATTTCTTCCTTTCTTTTATTTGCAGCCATTTACCAGCCCCGCAGTGCTGTAGGGCTGCATGCTGCGTGTGTGGTCATTAGAAACAAGATGGCCGCATGGTTGTCTTTATCAAGTACTTGTGTACTTACTGTTTTCAGGGCCCACCAACACAGAGAGCCCGCCAGAGGACGGTAAACTGAAGAGCGAGACCATCGTCAAAGACAACCGTCGTTACTACCTTGACCTCAAGGAAAACCAGCGGGGCCGCTTCCTAAGGGTAACAATGGTCAATGTTGAGAGTGTCGCCCCTTTACCGCTAATCCACCACTTTTGAAAGTTTAATGAAAATTAAAATGTTGGTTAAAATATTCCTCTGTTGGTAACTGAAGTCACTTGCGCTTGCAGTTTTTTCAGAGGCTGTGCACACTGACGAGAGATTTTGGAATAGGATGGTCTTGTTCCGTGACAGTTTACTTAACAGTAACAGTACCACAGTGATGAACATTTTACAAAGAGTAAAATATTAACAGAGGGAAATGTGCGTTGGGTGTTGATTCAGTAAGCGTGAAATGGTTCTTCGTTTGATTAGTCAGCTAGCTTCTTCAGTTGTAAGTGAAAAATACCTGTCAAGAAACATGTCATTATCTTACAGTTACACTGTGCCAAGTTGTAAGGAGTGGGTAGATCTATAACGTAGAACTAGAACACCCTGAACTTTCGGTCACCCTGGATTTACCACTTTGGTAAAGAGAGAAAACTAGAGCTTTTTTTCTTTTTAAATTGTAGGTAATGTTTGTTTTTCTTCTGTATTTTGTTTATATTAGCATTATTTCATTTTTTTTTTGGTTCCTTTTCTTCACTTTAGCATAACTGGAAGAGTCTGTGACTCTTGGTAGGTAGTGCCCCAGTTGTGGTGAGAACCTTTCCAGCAATGTTTACAGGTGGTATGCTACGAACAGGTGTCGCAAACCATCCCCCGTGGAGGGCCCCGCTCACAGATCGCTATACCAGCCCAGGGCATGATCGAGTTTCGTGACGCCCTAACAGAACTACTCGACGAATTCGGGACAGATGATCAAGGTGAGACTGACTTTTGAGTACAGGCTCATTCCTGTCTGTCTGTCCGTCTGTCTGTGTGTGTGTGTGTCTCTCTCTCTCTTTCAAACTTTTCTTTCTCTCCTTTCCCAGACCCTCCCCCTCTCCCCCTTCCCCTTCTGTGTACATTTGCTTCTATAGAAGATGTTATTTCACTGTAAAGATGAAAAAGTATCTCTGTTTTCATTTCCATTTAATATTTTTTTCACATGACAGCATTTGGTACTTGTGTATGATATGTTGTCTTTCACATGGCATCTTTTGTCCTGTAGGCAGTAAAAGAATAGGGTTAGGGTTAAAAGAATAGTTCTTATTATGGAAAAACAGTGACAAGTGCTGCCATTTTTGAAAACTTACCGTACGTAGAGTGCAAGAGGTGACACAAAGTTGTGTCAAATGAGTGGGTTGCTTGATCTTCCTGGTTAACTTTCCTGACATCGACCCACATCCTTGCCGTCCTCCCTCAGTTCAGATGGATATATAGAGGGCGTGTGCTTGGCTTGCTGTGGTATTGAAGTATGGGGTCAGGTGCCAGTATGTCATAAAGAAATGACGCAGGTAAAGGTGTGTGCTTGGCACACTGTGATTGTGTGAATGTAATGACATGTCATTGCGGTGTTGACAGCGGGGCCAGGATGCCAGTATGTCATACTAAAAATACACCAGTAATGGTGTGCGTGAGGCATACTGTGAACATAATGACATTATGCGACTGTGGTATTGAAGATGGGACCAGGTGCCAGTATGTTGTACTATAAATAGACAACATCAATAAAGGTGTCACCATCTGTGTTTGCGGCGTAGGCGTTTATTGAAGTGGTTGACCTTTTGAAATACGGATTTCCATTACATCCAGCGATCCACTGTAGGACTTTTTGGGGGTATATTTTCTATTTTTCAGACAGCTGCAAATTCTGCTATAGTCAAGTTTATTGCATGGCCAAAGGCCTACATCAAGGGGCTGAGAATAACCTGCAAAGTGAAGTTGAAAACGATCAAAATATGACACCGACTGATAAATACAGTGCCAAGTTTAAACTAACTAAATGGAATTTCCCTCATACGGAGGGCATGAAGTACAAATAGAGCCCGATTTCTCAGTGTCATAGAATTCCTGCTAGACATTAATACTTTAAATGCTGTAGGGTTGTTCCAATACTTCCTTGGAATATAATGTGACTGTAATTCATTATAAAAAGGACAAATAAGAAAGTGTATCTCATCCTCAATATAAGCATGACAAGTCAAATTTTGCTATAGAAAACATACTACAGGGACTCCAGTTTGATTAAAAGTGGTGGAGTAAACTAGAGGTGCAGGGCTGCATATACATGTATCTGCATGGGACATAGGTCATGGACCAGTTCGTACATGTCTGAAATGTCCGAATATTTTCTAAGCAAGGCAGACATCATAGAATTTTTTTGTTCACATTTGCATTTTTATACATGTCGCTCTTTCTTATGCTGGACAAATGTCTCGTGCTTTTCAGTCAGCCAAGACGTGTCTTGTGATGGCTGCGATGGATATAAAGCCCAGCAGAAATAGTCCTTCAATCCATTGTGTCCAGACTACTTTACACTGGAAATATTTTGTGAACAATTGATTCTATTTTATGTCTCCATTCCCCCACTGCGTGCCTCGGAATGCAAAGAGACAGATTTGGATTACCAAGAAAACAGGGCCAGTCAGAAACGTACACACATGGTTCCTGTGGTACCTCGTCCTTTTGGTTAGTTGACTGTCTTTCGTAATTAGATTGCAAATTTGAATTTCCATAGAGGTTTCTCAGCAAGGTCTTCTATTCACTGTGTTGCAGAACCACAGAATGAGCTGCCAGAGAGCCGGTCGATGAGAGTGGAGAATAAAATGTTCTACTTTGACGTTGGGTCGAATCGCAGAGGTGTATACTTGCGCATATCAGAGGTCAGTGAAGCTTTGATAAAGATCTTTTTTAAGATTTCACCATCGTCGTATGGCTGGGTGAAATGTGCCTTCACTTTCCCCCATTTTCCTGTTTTATGGTTACAAGGTTTTTAGAAATAAATAGTTTCGGGTAATAAAATTTCAGTTTAGTTGATTTGCTATTATTTGGTTAAAAGATTGTAATAAAGATGGATTTCCCTCTTCCATATTCTTTTACATTTGCGATGTGTAATAACTTACCCGAAGTCAAGGAAAATTGAAAAATGTGCTGACAGTATTTTCTTGTAATGCATGTTATTGAACTGCAGTATATACCCAGCCAGTGAAGCTGTTCTTTTCTTCTTTTTTATTGCCTGGGCCTGTATGTAAAACTTGAGGTTAATTTAACCCATGCCTTCGGGCCTAATCCAGACTAGGAGTAGGACAAAAGAAACCCCAAAACAAAATTAAGTAAAAGAGGAAGTGAAGAAAGAAAGACAAAAATCCTTCCATAACCGCATAGGCACCTTGCTGGACCCACTTCCTGATTTAAAACAAAAACAACATTAATTTTAACCCTAGAGCTAGTTTAGTTCGAGGTTAGACTGTAACCCAGGGCTAAACTCCCTAACCCCGACTTTTACGTGCGGGCCCTGGTAAGGCTCTTTCCTGCCTTGCCTTGCCTTGCCTTGCCTTGCCTCTCTTTGCCTTGTCAACCTCAGAAGCACTGGGTATTTATGTACTCTCCTTTGCTGCAGGTTCGCAACAACTTTCGCACAGCAGTGACCATTCCAGAGCGGTCCTGGGCGCGGTTTCGCGATGTACTGTCAGAGTTTGTGGACAAGAGCAGCTTGAAGGACAGTGAGTAGCGGGCGTGGACTCTCCGCCGGCCACTGTGATACTTGCTACACAAACTTGTGCGGACAGAGGGAATGTGCTCGCTAAGCAAAAAGCCGTGGACCTCGGTTGTTGGTTATTTTGTGTGGGACACTTCATCATCGTCGTTTGTCGTCGTCAGTAGGGATTCGGGGGTCCTTGATCCAGTCCGCCCATGGAGTGATGTGGATCACTGTCGCTGTACCTTGCTTCACAGGCTGTGAATCTGTTTGACGTTGGCAGCTTTGGCGAGCTCAGTCGGGCTAGGGAAAAGACAAAAGTGGTATTCCAATAGAAGATGCGTGCAAACCAAAAAAAAAAAGGAAATGTTTTGTGAGGTTGTCCAGTGACTCGATCTGTGTATCTAGTCCGTGAAGCATGCATGGCAGTGGAACAAAAGACACAGAATTACGCTGAGTGCTAGGAGTCCTGACGAACATGCTTCAACCACACGAACACAAACACTGAGATTTTGGGGCATAAGGGAGTGTCTGATGAATCCGCCCGAAAAGCAAAATGACCCCCTATCTGTATTTGGTGGTAGTGAATTCCAGCTGAGAGAACCGTACAGCATTTCCACTGTAGTGTGAGTGTGGTGCGTTTTTCAGAGGCAAGTATACTTCAGACCTGAAGCACAGACGTGGCATCAAGTGTGTGGATGAACGTGGACTTTGAAAAGTTAAAACGGTGACATCGCCTGCTGTTTAGAAGATCCAGAAAGAGAAAGCTGGAGAAACCCGTCCACTGAAGTGGACTTCCAACACTGCTAGCCTCACGCAGTCTATTAAGCAGTGCTCATCAATCTGTGAAGAACATTCAAGCATGACACAGGCCAAGGTAAAACACGTGGTTCGGGGAAAGGGACATTCATGACATCACACCTAAGTACAGGTTTTTTTTTTTTTTTTTAAAGAATCAGTCGCATGGACCTTCAACTGTTTTTTTTAAAAAAGCCTCGATGTTTGTTCTTTAGCAAGGCGTCGAACAGGGGTAGGTCACTCTGGCTGTCCCATGAAGCACATTTCCTTTGTTTGCCAGCAGTTGTCTGCTCCTGGCTGGGATTGCACGGGTATGGCATATGGCTTACGCCGCTGTCAACCTGTCTACACTTTTGAGAGTTGTCAGTTGTTCGTTAGAGCCGTGTTTTGCGGCTGTCCACTGTGCTCGTTGGAAAATGATGTGTTTCACTGTCTGTTGGTCCCCGTGGGCTTCTGTTGAATGGTTGGTTAGTTGGTTGTAGGCTGGTAACAGGTTTCAGGATGTTGTGGTGTGGTGTGGAGTGACTCCCGTTCGCGTTTCGGTGTCCGTTGGTTCAAGTCCTGCTTTAGGCCCCGTCCATTGCACTAAGGCAGAGTGATCATTGAAAGGTTGTTGTCGTCGTCATCACTGTTTGGGCAGTTTAGGGGGAGTCAGATGCAGCCAGGCGTGACTGCCGGTAAAAAAATAAGTTAATAATCACTGTGTGAAGACAGGAACGGATGTGAGTGATGGAAATGTTTAGTGAAATGGGTGAAGGAAAAAAAAAAAACGGAAAAGAAACAGAGGATATGGCCCAGGAAGGGAGAAAATGAACTGAAACTGCAGTATTTTACTGAGCCGTTTCAGCAAGACTAAACAGATCACTGCCACACCACTGTTGACCTGAAGTGTCATCCAATCAGATACAGTGGGACACTTTTTCAGTACCCGCTGATACACGTTAACATTAACAAGAACAATATTTTTATTATTTTGCAGCTCAGTGATAAACATAAAAAGCGACCACTGAATTGGCTAAGAGTAAGAATGCTGTAGCGTGACTGGATGATGATCCGCCAAAAGTTGTTAAGCAGACGAATATATAATGAGAGGGTTATATACAGTGATGTACACTGTGCGAACTGTAAAACTAAGAGGGAAAGATGTGGTCTCCCATTCCTAGGAATCTTCCTGTTTAGGGATGGCTTCTGAGACATAAAGAGGATACATGTGCACTCAGGTCATTGACAAAAAAAATAGGTACTGCACACTGCAAACAGGAAGCTGATAATGTTAACTGACAAATCCATCATGGTCATTCTGGAGTCGAAGCTGTACCACAAGTTCACTCACTGTTTCAGTCCAGTCATAAATTCCGAAGGCTTCCGGAAATTCTGTACAACGCTGTAACATTCATGGTGAACAAAATATTTCAAGCCATCCAAAGTCAACAAGAGAATGTATGTGATTTTTCACCATCCCTGTGTGTGCTACCTTAAACATGAAATGGCATGAAAATCTTGCAGCTTTAAGCAGTGTAATACATGTACATGTGGCATTTCGCTTGACCAACATTGTCTTTCACAGTCATCTAGTGGTTGCGTTTGATACTCGACTCTTTTTGTTGTTACTTGGCATCAACCGCCACATTAGACTTGAATTAGCTGTGAACTAGTGTGAGAATGCGACTTGCAAGTTGCAGAAGAATATCAGGTTACTAAATGCCTGGACTTCAAGAGGTTTTCCGGAACATTTCCAAGCATCGTGTTTGTTCCAAATGAGTACCAAACTTTTGTCTGCTGCACAGTATACATCGGGCATGTCTTTTTTTTTTCTTTTTTTTTTAATCTTTCAATTCACCTCCCAACCACTATTTTTACATTTTTAACTATAATTGTATGTGCTGCCAACGTGTTTCATCATAGAACACAGAAACATAGCAAGCCTGAGAATTTTAATTGAAACATAAAGTATTAAGCTTGAAATATTCAGGAGAACCCCTTGTCAGTCCAGATACAATTTAAAAAAAAAAAAAAATCAAAGGTCACGGTAAGACCATTAAATATTGGAACACATCACACCGAATCTTACTGATGGTGTCAAATATTCCAAATCCAGTATGGGCATCTTTTGAAAAAAAAAAAAAAGAGAGAAAAACACAAAAAAAAACCTACTCAAGAAAAGTGTTGCATCATCTAAAGATATGGCCTCTTTAGGCATACTTGGTGTTCATCATCTGACTCCGAGGATAAATTTGGATTCAGTTGATGGGGAGAAAATATTTTACGCCTGTTGATTCATTGTTGAGTTGTATGTGATGCTTAGGGTGCTGTGAGCTTGCAATCTGTGTTAATGTGTGAATGAGACTGGCTACTAGTGCGTAAGTGTAGTGTATAGTTAGACGATGAGAAAATGAATTCGTGTGTGTTTGTGTGCGCGTGTTGTGCGTGTTGCTGTTGAATTGTTAAAGAGTGAAGGAGAGAGAACGTTAGTGCATGTGATACACACAATAAAGGCCTGCCTATTTTATCCCATGTTATGTTTAACCTTTGCTGTTGTTTCATCTTGTGCTGTTGCTAGTTTGTGTGATTTAGTGGTTTGACGCCCTATTTAGAGCCTGTGATACTGTTGTGTACATGTATGTACGTATAGTTTTCGTTAGACAACCCCCCCCCCCCCCCCCCCCCCCCCCCCCCTTCTCCACCCCAGATCAGGTAGGGTTTCTGTGTACGGCGGCCAGACTAACGTGTTGATTGTTGATCGTCAAGTTGTTTGGAGGGGTTGGACTTTGCGTGGATGTCTTGTATGATGACCCCCCACCCCACCCCCGCCCCTCTATCTCTCTCTCCTTTCGTACAAGCCCTCGGACGGGTCTAGATCGGGACTTAGCCTTGTGTTGCCCATCTGATATTGTATAAAAAAAAAGTGTGCCTGTGTTAGTATGCAGGTGTGAGAGAGTGTGTACACGTGTATGTGGAGAGAACGAGTGCATGAGATTGAGAGTTTTATGTATCAAACTCCCCACAGTGGGGTTAGCTTGTGTAAAATCTCTTCTTTTACTCTTCCCCTCCGTTTTTCTTTGTCACCACCAATTTTTGTTATGTTGTTATTCTAATAAAGATTATCATTATGTTCTTAGATGTTTTTTTGGTTAGATTTTTATTCATGTTAGTGTAATTTATTAAATTCTGACACATACGGTCAGTCAGACATTATGACCTGTATCATGTTTCACTGAGATCCCACATGTTCTGTACTCGAGGGCTGCTGTTTCGGCCACATGGTGGCAACATATGAAAGCCTGTTCACTGTCAAAACTTCCCCTTTGTGCGTGTGTGTGTTGTGTGTGTCCTTTATTGAGCTTTGCATATATTTGACCTGTCAGTTTTCATTGTTATCCTTCTGTTTCAAGTTTGAAAATTGCTGATTGCTGATTGATGGCATGACTTGACCATCAGTTGTTTAGATTCTTGTTGAGTTGTTTGTTTATTCACTGTGGGGCAAACGCGAAGAACATGATACTGGTCACAAGGCACCTGGCTGTGTGTCTGGGTTTTCTCGATGTACAAATTAATAACGTTCTTTAACATGAGTGTACTGTACACATGTTGAGAGGAATACACATTGCTTGTGTCTTAACACTAGTTGGAGATTTGTTTTTGTTTGCGCGCGCGTGTGTTTCTGTGTGTGTGAGTGTGTTGGGTTTGCGCTAAGTAATTTGTAATGCTCTGAATTATCCTACTCTCTTTGTTGCTGTTTTGTGATGTTTTTGGTTTCACTCAAGGCACTGCAGGCATAAGTTTACTTTTACACATAAAATTCTTGCATTAGTAGATTTGATCCCTACCTCATGGCATTGAAATATGCGGTACCTGTTGAATGGAACTCGCAGAAGTACTGTACCACTGCTCACAGTGTGCCGTGTCAAAGGTTTGTACCTTCGGATTGCTAACCTAACTTGACTAGTGTACATGTAGGATATCAGCCATAGACCTTGCCAACACTCCCAATCATTTCATACACAGTACTAGGCATAGTCTATAAGCAGAAATCTAGTATCTTTCACTTTGCTTCGTAGATGCAAATCACGATTACCATTTAGGCAACACACACACACACAAAAAGGACCACATACTGGTCATAACATCTGAAGAAGGCTGCTAACAACCATTTTCAGGATAGTGTGGATCCTAGTGTAACCTAGTTGATTAGTTCTTGCATACAAACTAGCAGGTGTGAAAAATCTCAGCAACATAAAAGCAAATGTGATCCTTCTCATACACTGTGAAAATTTGTGATGGCAGTCTGTTTGCTTTGATTTTTTTAGGATAACCAGTGTCGTTTGGTGAGAGGGCCATGGATTTCACAAGCACTTCGGCCCCTTTACGATTTAGCAGTAGAAAACATTCCCCAGACTGCAAGCCAAGGATTCAGACGCCAGAGAAACTAAGATCGAACTGCATTCGGGAACATCTCATCACATTGCAGCATTTTTAATGGGTTTGCCCCTGTGATTTTAATTATCATCATGGGAGAAGAGCTGCAGAAAGGTCTGGATGAAGCAGACTTGCTTGAACTCATGTGGCTTACCTTGGAAATAAAGTTCAGTACATATACTAGCAGTTTGGTGAGTTGTAAGTGTGAAAACTGAACAGGATACAATCTGTATTTTCCCCATTATTGACAGCAACCATTAACTTTATCACCAGAGACTGTGAAGTGTTGGTTTCTTGAAGTCTTTCTACCATTTAGCTGCGGATATATATGTATTCAAAAACGTGGACTTTTCTATCAGTGTGTACAGGTTTTCATGGCTCTTTCACAACACAAACACCGTTCCCCAAACTAGTAAAAAAAAAAAAAAAAATGCAGCAAAACGTATGTAGTACAACAACTACTTTTTTTTACATGTTTGATATCATGAAATTTTGAGTGAATATGTATTTATGAATTTTTGTAGTGCTCTAAAACTGCAGTGTCTTGATATGTGCAATTTGTGAAACCAAATCGTTATTGTACTGTGCACAGGGCATGTCAACTTTCAACTCATATACATGTATGTGTGTAAGAAAGAATGTTTAATGTTGTGATGTGTGTATCAAATGTTTGTTTTCCGCACATATTAGTATTCACTCTGAGCTTTTATGGGAAAGGTGTTTCATATTCCTCTAGTATTATATACTGCTAAAGGTAGTTTTCTCTGAACGATCTGTAAGAT
Source organism: Batillaria attramentaria (assembly GCA_018292915.2). Lineage (NCBI taxonomy): Eukaryota > Metazoa > Mollusca > Gastropoda > Batillariidae > Batillaria > Batillaria attramentaria. The sequence continues at coordinate 837,945 of JACVVK020000130.1, read as the reverse complement.
ACCCGTTGTTCATTTTTGGATGTCAGCACAGTCTTACTTGGTCACCGAGAAACCATGTCTGTCAGCCGCTCATATAATTTCCTTTTGAACTGGAATATTTATAAGAGCAAGTGTTGTCAATGTATTCAAAGTATTTAAATTTTTACCTTCTTGTTTAATATTTCCAAGTTTTTTAACACCCATGGTTAATGAGAAATTGCTTAGTGTTCACTGAAGACAAAAAGACACCCCAAAAAAAAGAAGGGCTTGTGGAATGTTTTTACAGGTAAATTGAATTCCAAGGCAGCTTTATCTTTGCTTGAGAACAGTCTACAGTTCAGCCCGAAAAATCTTCCTCATACCTGAGGTAGCCTCCATGCTGTTCTTAAACCCATGCTGTGCACTAGAGAGCATGCAATCTTTTGGGCTGAACTCTAGACTGAGGAAATGAGTATCAAGTTTCTTCTCTCGAAAATGGCAGTCACGTTTCGTGGCAATAAAGAGATATTTGGATTTTTTTTTTTTTTTTTAAAGCACAACAACATGTAAGTACTGGTATGACTTTTTTTCAAACAAAATAAATTGTATGTACAGGTATATCACAATTTTTCAAGTCCGTGCTGAAACTGGCATTTTCAAAGATTCTTACACGTGGGCCAACAATGGAACAGTTACGCATGCCTTTTAAATTTTGTGTTAAAGATAAGCTTTTAACACACAATATTCCATGTGAGCATTGAACAGACCACCACACACGCACGGTACTTGGGGCAACACACTTGAAAAATGAGGCATCTCTCTGCGCCTATGATAAGCATTGAAGTACATGTATGTATACCCCAGAATCTGCTTTTCTTCCATCAGCATTGCTTTGTTGCAAGGCTGCGAAAGCGCATCCTTTCAATAACACGAGTATTTCTCCTGATATGTACATGTATTGTCATCTGGAAAAGTAGCCCAAGTGCCGTAGATGTAATGGGTGTGTAGGTCCTTTTTTTTTCAGATGTACAGGGTACTATAGCACTAAAACAACTAAGCACCCTTCAAATTACTTGCTAAACATTTCTAAGCCAGCGCTCCTCTTTGGTGTCCCTAGCGTATCTTCAAATAAAAGGCATATCACAGCATTGTCGACTGACCTTTGAGTGTTTCACTACATACTGACTCTGTGCAAGCATGTTTCAGTCTGTTTGTGTGTGTGTCCCACTTTCTTAGACCCATTGGTAGTTTGAAAAACAACTTTGATGTGAGAGACACACTATGTTACGTGAGGTTAGGTTCACTTGTTCAGTCAAACGTTCACCGTAAGCGTTTAAGTTGACAAATTTCTCCTCGTGTACAGTGACTTTGATATGGTACAAGAAGTATGTTCTCAAAATACATTGTTGTGCAAAATTAAAATCTATACTGTTGACAGCTTGATGTGTGAATTCTTTCATCGCATGTTCTGCATTGCATGCTGTAAGGGGCCGTGTAATGTCAAACACACCATGATGCCAAATTTGTTTCTTGACAGTTCTGACACACCACTGAGGAGGGAATTTGAGTGGGGCAGGTAATGCATACAGAGTGGTAGAGTTTAACTTGTTGCATTCTGTTATCAGCAACAGGCTGGGGAATTGCTGAGGGGAAAAAAAGACTTAAACCTGGACCAGGTGTGTGGAGGCAGCGCCCTCCTGGGGGACCACGCGGACAATGGCCCACTTAAGAGAACAAATTTTAGCATTTCTAAAGGCATTTAATAGCATCTCCTGGCACACAAAAAGTAAAATACTGCCTTGGTACTGTTGTGCAAGTCTTCAAAGATGAAGTTACTGTGCAATAATTATGGCATTACATGTATCCATACTTGACTGCATGCAACCTTTTTACCCACTTCTTTTTCTTTGGCCGAAACTTGCTGGCTGAAAGCATAGGAAATGTGGCTGAAAATTGCCAAATGACTGAAAATTCCCCAGCCTGCAGCAATTCAGGGCCGAGCGTACCAACATATACTGTTACATGTATTATCTTAACACAGACAAACTGATAAACATCATCAGTGGTCTGTGAAGTGCATTATTAAGCAAGTTGCAAGTATCAGAGCTGAACAGAGCCGAGTACACAAACACCCATGGTTATTATCTTCTCTCTCAAGCACACACACACACACACTCACGCCATCACAACACCACTGGCTTCATTTTATAAATTTTGTATTTCACAGTCTTAAAATCTGGACATGATCCAGGAGCATATCACCTGCAATGACCACCGTCTCAAGTTTGCTCCCAGTTCTTACTGTACAGCACAGACAGAACATCTCATCTTGGAAATAAATACATACCATTTTCATGTCTATATACAGTACAAAGCTGAAGTAGTAACATACAGTCTGTACATTTACAGAAAACAAAAAAAACCAACGTTCTGCTGTTTTTCTTTCCTCTTATAAACGAGTACATATACATCAGGGTGGTACGGAACTTAAGAACTGCTACTGAACTACCAGTACAGAGAAACGAATGCATGGCTAACGCAAACTCTTGCGAGGCCTCAACTTTTTGTCACTGGTTGGGGGAGCATAACAAAGCAAATACTATATTTATCATCCTGCTGACTGAAACTTTCTACATTTATTCCGTTGTACCCACCCCCCCCCCCCCCCCCCCCCTCCCCGGACAATTTTCACATGAATCTTCAGCTCATCAAATGTAGGATGAGAAGCACAAGGGCACTGTCATCACCAACTTAACCAAGCCGGTAGAGCTTCAGCCAAACAGACTGCAATACATGTCCTTTGTACAGTTTTTGCTTTGGTTGGTTGAAAAGTCAGCAAAATGAAGAAGCAACCCCCCCCCAAAAAAAAACAAACCAAAAAAAACAAAAAAAGCCAAGGTGCCAGATTTAACCGCCAGGTGGTAAGAACTCACGGCAGCATGAAGATTGATTAAACTTTGCTTTGAGTACTGCTCGCAACGGTGACATTCTCAGGATGTGCCTGCACTGCATGTGAAAAAGAAAAACGTAACGACAGCATGATGACCTGAACTACCGTTTAGCTGGCAATAAGGATAATGGAACGGAAGAATGAGTACAGCACCTGGACACTGAACCTAATTCTACAGACTGGACACCACAAAAAGTACCGTGATGAACGAAACAGCAAAAGCACCCATGCAACTAGACTTCTCTACTGGCAGCACAGGCGGAACTCTTTTTAAACAACACAAAAAAAAACAGTGATGTGATGTACGTATCCAAATCTTGGTACATGTACTTTGTGTACTGCATGTGCCAAGAGTTGCGAGTTAGAACAAAGTGGTGTATGAAGACAGTGCTGCACAACCGGAAGAAAGTTTCGACTCTCTTTGATGGACTGCGTGAAACTAATGTACACAATCTTTACAAAATGGAAACCTTCACAGAGTACTGTTTGGAGGTTTTCACAGTTAACACAATCAATGCCAGTTTATGGCCACCGACCTACAAGTGAACTTCCATTAACACTTTCAACGCCAGACATTTTTCAGTATGGTCTGGACACCACTCATTCAGACCTCATGGTGTCAGTAGAAAGCAAAATCTGAGCCTGGTTCACATACCTAAATGTTTAACTTCAAGTTCTAACAACTTTATTGTGTCAGGTCCGTTCAAACAACAGCGCTACAGGGATAGCGGGCCTTCGCCTACGACTGCAATCTGGTCAAGCGGTCATCCACATCGGACCGCTTAACTGCACTTTAGGCTTTTCCACTGGAGCAGAACATTGAGCAGAAAACGGTTGTTACGGTGATTTACCATGTAAGGCAGATGGCTCTGGAACAAGGAGTAGGCAGTTATGGCTACTTAAAAGCCATTTACGGCCAGAACCTGTTACTCGAGCTGCCCCCTTGAATTTGAACTAGGGGCAGCTGCAGGATTCAGCAGAAAGTTTGACCATGGTTAGTCTGTGTCTCATTTCCGTGATGATATGCAAGCGACGGTAAAAGTGTTAAAAGTAGTTGCTGTTTTTGGTCTGTAGGATCCCATGAAAAGAAGCAAGGAGAAATCAACAATACATATCGCACACATTCAGGCAGTGGTTCTGGTTTCACTCTCAGTCGTACCAGTCAACACCAGTGAATACACAATGTGACGTGAAAAGGCTTGAGACAGGGGTTTACAGAAAAAGGGTGTACCATCAAACAGGTGAAGCATGTGAAATACACGCACAGGCAGCATTTTCGCACATTTCCAGAGCTCCAGAATACTTTTTCCTTTAAACTGGCTTCGAACCTTCAGACTATCTCTCCACCAAAATGTTGTGATGTGCATGACATTGGTAATTGCGAGACACAATGAGACACGAACATCACAAAACATGACCTTTTCAGAACTACCCAACTGAATGGCATTATCTTCCATGCACTCAACATCTCATCATCTTGTTGAAAGACAGCGAGAATGTCCACTACGGCAGATGCCAAGTGAGTGAAACACACTGCAACAGATTCTTCCACGAAACTAAGTAACATTTCAAAATTCAGTGTCACCACGTTACACGCAACAGCTGGATGAGGCATGGCAGCGAATTTCTGCGGGCATAATAAAAACATACCAGCACACTTCACGTGCATACATGTAGCTGTAAGTTCTTTGTGCAAGGTACATTCTACTGGCACCTGGAAAAAGGGGCCCCCGGAGCTGACCAAATCCATGGTGCTGAAAGCCCTTTTTCCCCATAATGCAAGTATGATTTTCCTCATGCTGTGCTTCTCAGGTGGATTTATGTCAGTTAACAAAGAAGAAAAAAGAATCAAACATCAACACTAACTTACAGGCCGGTACATATAACCGTAGTTCCTGCCAATGCAAATATAATATGATCACAAACCTGTATGCCACACATACAGAGCTCTTATCACACGTGAACATGCAGACACAAACTCACCTCCTAAAATGCGTAAACTGCTTGTTACAGATAGAGATTTAGGGAGAGACAATATCTAAGTACTGTATACCACATTTACACCCAGGGCCTCTAATTTCTATTGTACATGTAATGCTCATCAACAGACATATTACGCCAATATTCTCATAGTTTCAGACATTCCATCAGCCTCTGGATAAAATGCCTGTCTGCCACACAAATTATTCAAATCAATGACAATACAATGGTGTTGTTCTAAATTGAGCTCGAGAAAGCACTTGCATTTCACACCATTTTCATTTGCTCACTCAACCATGGACCACTAAAATTAGTTATGCATTTCGGTGCAAACACAGATTTTCTTGAATTTCACTGACAAGAAAACGAAATCAGACAGTATCTAGGAAAAGAAGGTATACATATATGTAAGAAAGACACGAAAACTCGTAATCATAAAAGTAGGTTTTACTTCTGCTTTCTCTCCCTCCAACAAGACAAGTAAGAAATTTTTATTTGTTTTTTTTACCAGCCAGCCACGCACAAGTGAACCCAGAAAGGAGTATTTCAACAAAGACTAGAGCCCTACTTAATTCTCTTGATAAAATGACATGTAACTGTACAACAGTAGACTACGAACTGCATTGTGAGGGGTGGGGGAGGATGTATTACCACTAACACGAGCTGTGAATAATTCCTGTGAGACAGTGAGAAATGGAATGAAATTTTTAACCACATGAAGTATGCCTCAGCTACCTGGCTAAAAAGTATGCACACAAAAGATATACACTGGACAATCCAAACAGAAGAACCCATGACTGATGGGCGTAAGGTAAAAGAAGTTATGCCAATATCTAAAGGCAGGGCCGATACTACTATGTTTATGAACTGTGTCCCCAAAACTTCATAATGGTACAATTGTCTTAATTTAAAAAAATAAAAAAAAAGGAAAAAAGCAACAAGTGAAAAAAAAAAAAGCCAGACTGAAATGAAACATATGCATGTCTGAAAATTAAACAGCAACAGTTAAGTCTGTGAACTGGTGAAAGCTCCTTACAAGTATAACATACTGGACTAGACTTCTGATGGTTTAACAAAGTATTTTTCGTACAGCAGTCTCAGCACGAACAGCACTGGGTGTTTTTTTGGCAAGCCAAAAAATAAGAAAAACAAGAAGAAATCTACACTGTAATATTGTACTTTCATTGAAGAAAGCACTGGTTAATATGTAACAAAAAACAAAAAAACAAAAAAAAATACATGTCCAATGCTTTACACATACCAAGTGAAATCACTGACTACTGAGATACAGTTGTCTGTTGAGTGAAAAGGGGAATACTTGGAGCTACATTATCACGTGATCAGTTATTCTGCCTGCAAAAAAAGAAAAAAAAGAAATCATAGACGTCTGAAGGGTCAAGTGGATCTTAATGTCACCGCTATTCCAGGGATACATTTAGGAAATTACCATTGCACATTCCACATAAGTGTACACACAAACCAACTTTGAGTCTGGCACATTTTCTTGAAAGGGGAGGGGGTAGACACAAGAACACCTTGAAAACAACACTTTACACAGTATCTGTGTACAAACCGGCTACCAGTTGCTAGGAAATGTTTGTGTTAAAATAAGATTCCTGCAGCTTGCTCTCTCACATACACACGCAAACATACTTCTCTCGCTCGCTCTCTCATTTTGATCCCCCATCACGCTGAACAAATACTTACAAGAAAGTGTACACATACTTTGTGGGTGGGGAGAAGTGAACTTAAACAACAAAATTCATCTCATGCAAAGGACTTCATCCCACAAACAGTTGAAGCTTCATTTTTTTTTTTATCAACCTCCCCTATCCCCTGAAAGTGAAACTTCACCCCTTTACACGTCTAACAAGTTCAACAACACTTTGTTCATTCATCCACACCCCACACATCCTTGCTGTCATCAGTCACGCATCAGTGACTTGGAAATGAATGTCAGTTATCGCCTGCAGCGTCGTTCTGCTCTTGACTGTCTTCGGAGTCCCCCTTCTCTTTGCCAGGAGGAGCCATGTTTGGTGGGTTGGTTGACGTATGATGCTGCAACGCTTGCTGGTAGTTTTTCCGCTGTTTGTCTGCTTTCCGGAAAATGATGATCTCCTAAGTGGGCAAAACAAAAAACAAAAAAAAACAAAAAAGGGAGAAAAATTAGTGATAAGAAAAATACAAATATGACAAACCATTTGATCGAGAGACGGCACCTTGCGATCTTCGAAAAAATTGTTAAAAGAATAAAACCATCAGAAATCTTCAAATTACTGCAAACCAGACATGATGGTCTATTTACGTTGTTTTTCTGACTTTTTCTCCCACTGACCGATAGATGATTCTGAACAGACTCAATTAAATCATTTGGTACGGGAGGCTTTGATCAAAGGTTGAATTCTCCAGCCATTTTTCATTAACTATAACTACATCAATCAATCAAGAAAGTCAGGTGTGTGTGTCTTCAATAAAGGTTTTTATATGTAGTCAGTTTTACTGCACTTTCATGGGGGCAGACCCAGGGCATGGCCCGTGTTGAGCTGACGGCAGCCCCAGTCCCAACAGAGTTAACCATGATCAAAATCCAACTGAACAGCATGGTGAAGGTTTGCACCTAAAGTAGCGCTTAGCGGCAGTAGGCTTTCACTCCTTCGTCCTTCAGCCCTGCAGCGCCATGAGCATTTCAGAAGACATGGATATGTGCGCTGAGGAGAAATCTACCATCAACTTGGAAGATACATGGAGTCAGTCACATGCACGCATATTATTGCTAGGGTCTGCGAGACCGTAGGTAATACGGTGGCAGGGCTGAAAGTGATAAAGATTCTGTCAGAATGTCTATTGTTTCATGTCTAAAAAGTACCTGTCGCCACTCGGGTACCCCGCTTGTACCAGAATGATGCCCCCGTTCTTTTAAAATGTAATTTGATCAGCGACCATGTACAGCACTCACCTGTTGCTTGAAGTACCTCCGTTCTTCCTCATCCACCAGAACCAGGTTGAGGTAGTACCGCACAGAGAACTTCTTGTTGATGTCGCGCATGGATGGTGTCAGCTCGTACCCACTCAGAAACAGCCGGATGGGAATGGACTCACCTGCGCGATCGACACTTACAGATTAAGATCATGCGCCCAACCCGCACAGTTAGTATTCACAGCAAGCATGAATGCTCAGTGGGCAAGAAAATGGTTGATTTATGCTTATAATCTAAATGCTATGTATAATTTCTATTAAATTTCCATTATCAATTCACCATGCATCAACAGCCTTTAGAAGTTTGATCATATGCTGTACTAAGGCCAAATGTTTAACTGGTATGGACAGAAAATCCATTCATTTGCACCAATGAAGTGCAAAACCTTCAAACCCCTATCCAGTCCATAACCTCCCCATAGGTCAGCAGTAACTAGCAGAGCATAAAAGACAAATTCTGAACTTCGTGTTATTAATCAGTGCAATTAACTCACCTCTGACAGGGGCTCCATCCATGATTTCATACTTGGCTATCGTCTCATTCTCGTTGAAAGTGTTAGGACCTGCAAGAAGCATGTGCACAGCAAATGTTTTTACAACTCAGACAATACCAGATGTTTTAAACAACCTCCCTGCCCCTGTCCCCCTCCAGACTTTTCTAACTGTACAAGAGTCTACTACATGTATTATTGCAGTTGTATGTACAGAAAAGAAAGGATTCTTGCACTTGCAGCATGTCTACAGCTCAGCAAACAACCAAGGGGTAGATTCCTTATGATTTCTTATTAAAGTTCAGGAAATACAGAACTTTCCAAGTGTACGTTTTGCCATAGTAACCATACACAAACAAAAAAAAAAAACGACAAAAAACAGAGTGACCTGAGATCCCTTTCTATACCATTAAGGTGTAAAATGAACAAAGTTCTACAGATGTCCAACAAAATTCCAAAATTTAGCATTGCTAATCAAGTACCACTGATTCCACTTCTACAGATGAGCATTTTTACTTCACAATTTTTTTTATTTTTTTATTTTTAAATCCCAAATGGCACAGTTCATGTTTTACAGCAGCCATAGGCAAATTCCAATTTCATGCCTCCATTTACTTTTCATGTACAGCGATGGAAACCCTTCCCATGCAAGACCATGAAACATACTTCCAGCCTGACAGCCAACAACAGCGACAAAAACCCACCAACACAAAAATCTTTTTTTTAAAAGCAACAACAAAAAAGCACTAAATCACAATTAAATGAAATTTAAGCACATTACACCCAATCCACCAAATACAATCACAAGTCTCTTGAAAACTGACATGCTTAAGTATTAAGTACATGTATATATATATGTATATGAAACAACATTCTCTCTCTGCAACACCCACGCTATAAATATACCAAGCCTGAGGTTGAGCACAAATAACATAATACTGATCCCAATTCTTCCTGATTACACATAAATGTGTCATGTTTCCTGAGGGAACTGTGCTAGAAAAGCGAGCCAAAATCAATAATGAAAACCAAACTAAAGGTACGCCAACTCAAAATTGAAGGCAGACAGAGTTAGAAAGAAAACTCTCTTTTTCTCACATAAAAAAGATGATTTTTCAATTCTTGTATTCTTAAAAAACAATAATTCCATGCAATATGACAGTCAGAAATGGAAGAAGAATGCCATATTCATTTTATCCATTACAGCCACATCGTGGACACCCAAGACCATGGTCTCCTGACTGTGAATTACATAAACTTTTCATGCGTGAGCTAAGAATTTTTCCTTCTCGTACGTGGCACCGTTCATTCGGGCTGATTGTCGGGGATTCTCTCCGGGTACTCCGGCTTCCCCCCTTCTGCTTTGGAAATGTTCAGCCCACCAAATTTAAAAAATAAATGCAATTCTAAATTCCGAAATGTAAATAGCTGAGCTGACCCTTCGCACCATGTGATTGTAATGTGTGTATGTCCAGTGTGTGAGAGAATGCTCATGATTCACGAGAGCGTACGTGTTGGGTTCAGTTTGCGGCGCTTTGAGCCAATTCATGAAACTGGGTAAAGCGCCTATACAAAACTATTATTATCATCATCACACTCTTCTTTAGCATTCCCTCTCCTTCTCATTCTTTCAGTTGAAACATGCTGTCTCACACAGACAAATAAACAGCGCAAAAATGTTATATATATATATATGCAAATTATGGTATTCTCATGGCATGAAGCAAGAGTTCATCAGTGGAGACCTTCACCATCTTCATGGTTTACCAAGTTCTGCTTTTCTATGACGAATGTGCTTGGGAACACTGGCAGTACGCATACCTTAGTGAAGAGAAAATTTTGTGTTCTGACAGCGTGCCGATTTAATTATTATCAGTTGATCTTTCAAATGCATAATAATCAAGCCATCCAAAGCCTTTCTTCACTCCCTAAACATTACAATTATTTCACACCATGTGATTGTACTAGTGTGTTGGCGTCTGGTGTGCGAGTGAATGTGTGTGTTTTGGGTTCAGTCTGTGGTGCTTTGAGTATAAGCAAAGCAACTGAGTGAGGTTTCTATAATTATATAATGTAATGTCATTATTACTACTGTTATTTACCAAGTACATGTACATCTGCGACTTTACAACTTGTTGAAAAACAACCACAAAAGCAGCCTTAAGTACACGAGACTCGCCATCTTGTGAACCAACAGATTTCAAATTTTATGTAAAACAACGCATATACATAGAATCTATTTTGAAACAGGAATTTAAGTTTCAACATTGCCAGACTCAGAGTTATGTAACTGAAGTCTGCTTTCCACCCTCTTGTACTGGTCTTGTTTTTGATCTCAGAATCACCAGTAACACCAGTACAGGGAGAAAAGATGGAAGAACTGCAATACCTGTGCCTGTAGTTTCTCGCTTAATTATCTGCAGCTCCATATGCTTGATTTTAATTCGCACCAGCAGGAAGTAAATCTTGCCAACAATTACATCTTTTAGATGATATCTGCACACAACAACAAAACAACACCACAACACAACAAATAAATGAATAAACATGCCAACTAAAAAAAAAAAAAAAAAAAAGCGTCACAAAGCCCAAAATAATAACCAGTTGATAAAAGCAAGCATAACAGAATACAAAACTGGATAAGAAAAAACAGAAAACAAAATTTTAAAAAATATTTATATATACAAGTAGTACCCAAGAAGGTTCTAAACGACAACAATACTAAGGAACACACACCAATCCTTACCTGACGACGTCTGGACGAAGCTAAGAGTAAGAGACCACTAACATTTTGCCTAAGAGGCCAAATCTCACAGACCAACTCCAAGAGCAACGCTTCATGACAGATTTTCACCACAACCACACGAGCAGAAAATCAGGATACTGGTAGAACTGAGCAACCATACAGCCAACAGAATGACACCACCACTCACAGAAAACAGGCAAAAAATAGAAGGGGGACAAGTGAAACGAGCACACAGTAACTGCACAGAACATAAGCAAGAGAGAGCAACTAATACTATAAATGCAACACCGGAAAACCACTTCTGCCCGACAGTTACCTGCTCCCGTGGTTTCACGTCTGACAATGGCCAGCTCCATGTAGCGAATTTTGATTCGCACCAAGAGGAAGTAAATCTTGCCCACTATCACATCTTTTAGGTGGTATCTATTCATACCATCCGAGGAAGTCACATGGTGGCAGAAAAGGCAAGAAAAGGTTAACAAGCGTTACAACTTGTCCAGACAATCTGATAGACACCAACATCATTAAAGCACTATCGAACACAGGTACTGCCTGGATGACAAACGGTAAGTCTATAGGCTTTAAAAGGATATGTATACTAAATTAGTTTTTTTTAAATGTGGCAGTTTGAGAACAGCAAAGGATACGAAAAGGCAAGTGTATCAGTACTATCACCTTGCGCTTTAGTAAATAAATTCTCAAAACTGAGGAAATATCAAATCGGTAAACCACCTAATCCAGCTACAATTTTCACTGTTCCTGCTGCAGTGCACTCTTTTTCTTCTTTTTTTTTTTCTCTCTCTTTTTTTTTTTTGTGGTGTGACTCTGCGAGACACTTTACTTATAATGGACAGATACATGTCCAAACAGTAAGAACTGGTCAAGAAAACGCTTATCAACTCAGCAGTGAGCGTTTCAGAAAAAGAGACTTGGAGCTGTGGGAGCAACTGAGAATAGGGACAGAGACGTCAAAAAACAAGATTGCAAGAAGGTTATGTTTCTACCAGACCTAAAGGATTCAACTCTATCTCCTGTCTAAGATGGCATCCCGTCATTTTCAATTAAACTTTTTCTTTTACCTTTGAGAGAGAGAGAGAGAGAGAGAGTGAGCGACAAAGAGTGCTGGTTGGTTATTTGCTAGTTTAATATCCTTTTCTACTCCACAAGGCTGACATCAGCGACTGGGAAACAAGGGGAAAGCCAGCATAAATGTTTGGCTCATCAGGATTCAAATTCACAACCCAAACATTGACAGCCCAATTCTCAAACAGCTCAGCTAACCCAGAGAGAGAGAGAGAGAGAGAGAGAGAGAGAGAGAGAGACTGAAAGACAGAAGCATTGACAGACACGCACAGAAAGAGCAAGAACTCACTTGGATTTGTTGTATTCGAACTCTATGTGAAGGCAGTCTTCGATGCCAACCTCCATCTTGATGGAGTTGTTCATCTCCGGGTACTGGGACAGTGTGTGTACAATGATGTCCTGCTCCTTCACCACGTCCGAGATCCGCTTCACGATTGTGACACGTAAGAAGTACCTGTTGCACAAATGTTTAAATACCCATTTAGCAAACTTCACAAACTCATGACTTGCACAGCTGAAGACATACGACCGAAGTCTTCTCTACCTGCCTTCAAGTTCAAGGGCCAGACCTGCCAGGTGGAAAAAAAAAAGGAGGAGAGAAAAACACTTTGTGTGTGTACGCAAATGAACTAGGGGCGGCATGTATAGCACTGAAAGTGTAACAATTACCCAATGCAATTGTATCATAAATAACCTTTTATTCCATTAAAAGGAAAAAAAAAAAAAAAAGGGGGGGGGGGGGGGGATGTAAAACTGAAATTGAAAAGACTGAATAACTGAGGATGAGTTATATGAATACAGAGCTTATAAATGTTGGTTTACCGTAAGCGAACATTGGCCCCTGTGTATGATTCGTACGGCTTCTCCACCTGCAAGAACTCAAAGCCGTAACTGGCATTGTGAGTAAGCTCCCCTGGTCGAGCCAGCTCCTTGACGAGGGACGTGAACTCGTGATGGTTTCCTCTGTCATAATAAAGCTCTGAAAGCAAAGGCAGACAGTTAATTCCCCCATGCAAGACAGTCTTCTACACTACAGTCACATCGCAATAGATGAGGCAGTGAATACAATTATGCATACAGAACAAACAGAAGGTATTAATGTCATTAGGTCTGTTACTAGTACTACTAGTGTTAATTGTAATACTAGTACCTGGCAGTCCATAGGACTGTGCATCTTAAAATACTGCTAGTAGTAGTACTACTACCACTGTGACAATACCTCTCTAAAAATGTGTAGTAGACACCATAGTGGATTATGAAACGATAAAGACAGCAGCTGTCTATAACGTTTCAGGCAGTCCAATCAAAGCAGAAATTCATACTATACAAAAGTTTTGAGGTAGGTATGATCACATGACTCAATGAAGTGGGAAAAGACAGCTGTGACAACCAAGTGCGTGTGTGCCAAAGTGATGTAAGTCGTATGGTAAGGAAGTCTGATGGTAATAACATGGTGTACTTTCTATACCTCCAAAAGCTTACAAAGTTCTGAAGCAAAACAAATGGGGAGAGAGAGAGAGGGGGGAGAGAGAGAGAGAGAGATTTACCTATCTGACCAATGAACTCTATTTTGATCCCTTGATGTTCTAGTTTACTACCAGCCTTTTTGAGTGTGACATTCACCTGCAAAGAAAGGTATGCAACTGAAAAAATACACTGTGAAAGTCCATAAAATGCAAAACACTGTCAAAGTACCAATGCATGCGCAGTCCTGCACACACACACACACACACACACACACACACAATAGAGTGCACAGCACCCAGTGACTCCTGTATAGTTTGTCTATACATTCTGCATCACTCACTTTCCCTGAAACTGTCTCTCCATCAAAGTAGAGATAGTAGCGCTCTTTCTTGCCATCCTCTGTCTTGATTTCAGCTGTTTTGCGTGACTCCTGCCCCTCAAGTACAATATCTACCTCGGCACTTTGCCCAAACCCAAAGAAACTCTGAAATAAAAAAAAAGTACAATTTACTTCAGTAATGCATGCGAGAGAACGAGACATGTATCATGTATATTTACAGGTGCAAAATATTATGTGTACAAAAAGCCTCAGAGGCTACTGATCTTTAGTACATGTACATTAACTTTTGGAGAAAACATTCAACCTAGTGACAGTGCTGAATCAGAAAGAATGATGACAGATTTTAACTGTTCTGGCTTTGTCAGCAGAACCTCTAAACAGAGCTGATCAGGAGTTGAATAATGATGGCCGCACCAGTCACTGCAAGTTCCTATGCACGGACCTCTCCATCACGTCACTACTTTTGCTGCTTTTGATCATTCATGTTCCACAAATGCAGTGTAACCTGCGAGTTCAAGACCTGTACATGATGTAAGCCCTTCCCCCTTTTGTGATCTCTTATTTCATTACATCCTCCCAAGTCTTCCTGACCATAACTTGGAAACAGGACTGATGTTATCACTGACACTGTAATAAAAAAATTCATAAGGTACAGAAGTCACTGCTGGTCTGCATTGCCAAACATGGGCTCAAACTAAATCTGATAAAAGCATGAACTCTCTTTGTGTTCAGGTATCGTGACTACCTGGACTTTTGCCAGCCTTATCTACTTATTTATCGCCCATCACCCCTTCTTTCTCTGTAGATTCCACTTCCTATTTGTCACAAACGTAAAAACCCAACGTTTCAGAACAGGTGTCACTTGTCGGCTATTGCTTCAATTGACATCATTGACATAAATACGTCAGATGCAAGGCGTAATCATCGATTAATGTTTTCATTGACAAAATGTGTATTATCGTGTTTCCAGCTGATGGGTGCATGTGGCATTTCACTAAAAATGGACCAAAAGCACTGCCAAATTTATCCTGAATTTGTTGATGTCACATGACTTAGGGACACTGCTGAACACCCCTCCTCTCATTTCGATATAATACAAACAGAAACTGAACTCGTCCAAGACGTGCATTCGAAAGGCAACTTGAGGGATGCTCTTGAGTGATCACACAGTGGTAGAAAATAAAGAAAACACTTCAGTTTCGCAGTTAACAAAACGATCAAAGCCTACCATCTTCGTTTGTGTCCCTCCTCCCGAGAAAGATGTCTGCATGTAATCTCGGACCAACGATATTTGCTGATATTAAATATTTTTACGTTGAAATATACTACAGGATATTTTGTCGTTCTGTATCAAGCTACAAAATGATTTTGACTCTGTAATTTATAGTTTCAGTGTATATTACCTTTCTTTCCTGTTTCACCTTTGACCGGAAGTTTGAGCCGAGGGATAAGAGATTCGTCGCGGCGTATTTGAGCTTGGTGAGAATTTTCAATCTGCACCCATCCTTTTACAAATCCATCGAACTTTATATTTTATCGTACTGAAAGATTACAGGAAATCTTTGCCTCGGCATACAAAACTGTAATATGAGATACTTTTGTGTAAAAATGAAACTTTCGCTTTGAACACCAGGCTGACAGTTGCTTTGTTGATGGGTAGTTGCAGTACATGTATGTAATACTAGCAGGGTACCCGGCTTCGCTCGGGTATACATGTATACCAGTTTATTTGTTGTTACTTGTGTCAATCCACTGTAATGCTGTCGGTCCACACCCTTCACTGTCACAGTCTCATTGCCATACTGTCAACAGCACTGCCAATCACTCACACACACACACACTCTCTCTCTCCCTCTCTCTCTCTGTATCTCTCTCTCTCTCACACACACACTCTACTTTACACAGACCCCACTCTCCCCTCTCTCTCTCTCTCTCTCCCCCCCCCCCCCGCCCCCCCCCCCTTTCTCTCTCTGTCTCTCTCTGTCTCCCTCTCTCCCAACATATCTTCATCAACTGTTTAATTTCAAACATGATAAACAACACAACACAAGGAACAGTCTGCTCCCAGTGCCCTGTCCAAGGGTTGATATCTACAAATGTAGCCTGTCTTTCTCAGGGGCATCCATATGGAACTCTTTACCACTAAGTATCCAAAACATTTCCAAATTCACTGACTTCAAACAAATTCTACACGACACGCTCATCTGACCATGTAGGTAGAAATGTGTTATATGCATGTTTTCGAATGTTAGTGACGACTTTGAAGTTCTTACTTGGCATACAGCCAATATCATCCACAAATGCCACGTGTGTTTTGATTGTTTATCATGTCTACTTTTCTCTTCTTCATTTCTTTTAGATAGTTAATACTTTTAACAAAAGTATTAACTATCTAAAAGAAATTTTTCTCTCTCCCCCCCCCCCCCCTTTTTCCCCCTTGTTTTGATGTTGTCTTTTTACCCTTTAACGTAGACTAGCAGGACAGCTTGTAAGACAGGCAGTAATGCCTAAATGCTTTATCCTGAATAAAAACGTTTCATCATCATCATCTCTCACACACACACACACGGCGGGCGTGTATGGATGACGTAACTTACGTCAGATTTTCAGTGACGTGAGTTTGAAAGAAAATGACATCACAAAAGATCACCAGTGTTGTTCCTGTATTACTGACTTCCCTTGTCTCGATCTCGCTCTTTTAATATTGCCATTTCTTTGTATAATTTCACCAAACTTGAAAGACTTTATTTTGTTTCTTTATTGCCTATGTTCTCCCCCAAGTGTCCCTCTAGGCTCATGGCAAATTTGGTGGCAATCGGCTGACTCGTTTGGACGCCAACCACAGACACACACACAGACGCTAGCCGCTTATTATATATATAGACGTGACTCCTCACGCTGTTTTTGTCCGCCTCTTTTTGAAAAAAATTATTATTGTGTTTGATACATTCTTTCATCTTCAGGATTACCTTTTCACACGGAACCATGTCGATGCAACCAAACCACACGATCTACATCAACAACCTGAATGAGAAGATAAAGAAAGATGGTAAATCACTAGATCAGTAAATGGCATTTTTGTTGTGATTAAGATTGGTAGACATGTTATAGAATGTTGACCCGAATATAATGTTTACATTTTACGGATGGATTGTAAAATAGATTGTATGCATTCTGGTTTGTAGAAGTTATACATTCTACGATATAGCATGTAATGTACTTTCTACTGCAAACTTGTAGAATGTGTACATTCAATGGGTGAAATCATAGATTCTTGATAGCAAACTGAGGGGCTGTAGAATGTTGACAGCTGTGCTTACCACTTGGTAAGAACGCGCTATGAGTTTTTCATAGGTCAAAATTTTGTATGATATACACATCAACATTATGCTTTAAACCTTTTTATCCTACATAGCATTGAATGAATAAGAGATAGTCTCGTGCCTTCTTACAAACATTAGAAGTCCTCAAATAGTTTTTCACACAGGGTAATAGTAATACTAAGAGAATTCTTGTCCATTTATTATTGGCACTGAATGACATAAATATCACTTGTAGAGCTTAAAGACAGGTTTGCTGTATTAAAATAAGCAATTTGTGTGACATGTAAATGTCGTTTCTGATTTCAGAGCTTAAAAAGTCGCTGTACGCCATCTTCTCACAGTTTGGTCAGATTCTGGACATCGTAGCACTGAAGACACTGAAGATGCGTGGTCAGGCGTTTGTGATTTTCAAAGAAATCAACTCGGCTGCCAATGCTCTGCGTTCCATGCAGGGGTTCCCGTTCTATGACAAACCTATGGTAATGCACATGGTAGTTCTGTTGTTTATAAATTTACTAAAATATTCTTCCAGCCTATGCACCATAGTACTCTTCCTACAGCTGTACAAACTCTTGCAAAGTACAGAAATCAGAGATAAAGCTGTGACCAGAAATATCTCAGTAATTTTTGTTGTTTTTGTGTGCCGATTTTGCGTGTGTGTGTCACTGTGTGTGTGGATTTTTAATTTTTGACTAATTTGAGGGGGTTTAACTTTAAGGATTCGCGTGCCATCAGATAGTTTCATTTTCAGTTTTACTTTTAGTAACTCTTAGTTCTGTCTGTCATCAGAGGATTCAGTTCTCCAAGAAGGACTCGGACATCATTGCAAAGATGAAGGGTACTTATGTAGAAGGAGAGCGTCGCCGGAGGGATCCAGAGGAAGAGGGTAGTCGCAAAAAGAAAAAGAAGTAAGTACCTGATACGTGACTCTGTGAAGGGTAGAAATTTTGTAACGATGTAAGTGTAGGCTTTTGAAGTTAGCTGGTTTTTCACTTCTTGTAATCTGTTTTGTTTGTTTTACTTTTAGCCAGCTGGTCACCTTTCCTTATGTCATACAGAATGCTTTGCATTTTGTTAAATTTTGACCTTTAATAGTTTCAAAGGTTTTTCATATCAGCTGGCAGTTTGAGATTCTCACAGAACAACTGAAGAAGGATGGTAATCTCTGTAGAACTGGGTCTTTATAGAACTAGAAGGCTGCTGACCAGAATAAGATGGGACAGGCATTCCAGTAACCACTAACTGATTGTATGCTTTGTGCATGGTCCCCCCCAAGTTTTGTTGCAAATGAATTGTATACTTTGTGTATGTTAGTGTCACTACCAAGTTTTGTTGCAAGTGAATGCTTACACATTGACCTTGTGTTCTGTCTCCAGGGCGGCTGCCGCTGGTGCTGCAGCAGCTGCAAGTGCAGTGCCACCTGCTGTACAGCCAATGATGCCGCAAGCTGCTAGAGGTAATAAATTCATTTTTTTTTTTTAATTTGAAAGTTTGTGTGGGTGTAAGTCTCCTGTCCTTTGTCTAAAAGTGATATTATAAATCACATCATTGTACTAGCGTTAGCATGGTGTGCTTTGGTACTGTGGTGATAGGCATCAGAGGAACCTGGGAAAGTGCGATTGTCTGCAGGAAATTTAAAAAAAGATTATTCTTAAACCGCTTATCAAATAGTTCACTAGCTGCAGGTATTCAGTTAGGGTCCCAGGAACCTTACCAGTTTTCAGCCTGGAGAATTGAATTCTGATGCTTGGTGATGTTCTCTGGCATCAGCGGTTGAAAATCGCACGCTTGTTTGGTGAACACCAATACTGAGTACTAGTGTATTGGAAATTGTTGACTGCAACAAGTTGAGTTTTCTGTCTGCATGGAATATAAAGACACAGGTATGTATCATCCATAGGATGTACCACATGAGGGTGAGCTTATCTATTGCTCTTGCATTTGGGCAGTTGACATTTCGCTATATTTATGTTTGATGTGCACTTTGGTAGAGTTATACAGGTTGTTTGTCTCATTATCTTTTCTAGGCCCCCCACCAACTGTGCCAGCTCCTGCCCCACCTATTGCTGCTGCTGCGGCCACCCCTGCTGCACCTGCCCCCGCCATCCCTGAACAGCCGCCCAACCAGATCCTGTTCATTACCAACCTGCCCGAGGAGACGAACGAGATGATGCTGTCCATGTTGTTCAACCAGTATGTACCTTTCTTTATCAGCATGGCTTTGCCGCTACATGTCCGATACAAATGTCTGGCATTTCTGTTCAGTATGTAACTTTTTGTTCAGCGCAGCTTTTCCTAATTTGTCTCCTGTACAAGTGCCAGTGGCATTCCCTTTGTGGGACACTGGGCATTTGACGTTTAGTGCTCAGGACTGGACCTGTCTGGAGTCAAAATTTTCACTGTTACCCTGTCTTTTATGCCTTGTGCAAAAGGGGTTTAAACCAACCAACCCTCTACTTCGTCAGTGTGTCCGAAAATATTTTAGAGTCAGAAAGAACTTTCTACAATATCTTTGACTTTGAGTCAGAGAAAAGCAAATGCAGGAAATGTTTTCTCAAGGCAAGTATTTCTTATGTATTCACTATGGAATTTTGTTGGATTTTCAGTTTTTGAGAATGGCACAAGGAAAGTGAACCATGTGTTACATCCTGCACTTTCCTTGTGCTGGGTCAAATTTCTCTAACAGCAATCTTCAGCAGCAAGGGACTTTCTTAACTCGGTCAGCTGTATGCACAGTCTGAACTCAAAACCTTACCAGCGGTCTGGTGTTCACATTCACACCATCTCTTCTTTCTCTCCCACAGGTTCCCAGGGTTCAAGGAGGTGCGGTTGGTGCCAGGTCGTCACGACATCGCCTTCGTGGAGTTTGAGACGGACATGCAGGCTGGGGCGGCCAAGGATGCACTCCAAGGATTCAAGATCACACCGTCCAACGCAATGAAAATCACTTTTGCTAAGAAGTGAGGGGGGGGGGTGTTTTCTGGCAGAAAGCTGTGTACATGAAATGGAGTGAGTGAGTGAATGTGGTAAGGGAGTTGGAGGAATTCAGACGTTCTCAGCACTGGCAGGTAATATTCAGCAGAGATCATCACCTTCATGCTTGACTGATCATCTGACATTGCACAGGGGCAGGTCTGGTGAGCATTGCACCCCTGCCAGCGGAGGGACGGCTAAGTAAGTGCTGTCTCTCCCTGGCATTGCACCCACTGCTCACCAGCTTCTGCTTTAGTCACAGCTTGGCTTATTGATTTGTGGCATTGCACAACAGTGGGTCTGGTAAGCATTGCACCCTGCCGGTCGAGGGACGGCTCAGCAAGAGTTGTCTCTCTCTGGCATTGCACCCATTGCTGGCCAGTACCTGCATAGCACACAGCCACGTTTGTGTTGAGTTCTGTATGTGTTTTCAGGTTGGAATTTTAATAAAGGAAGTTGAATGATACTAGTGGGCCTCTCTTTTTCTTGAAGATGTGGAGTTGTGGTTTGCTGCTTGCAGATAAATAGTTTGTCCTCCAAGGATAAAAGAGGAGGTGCACAGTCCTTTTTGAAATCGTGTCAATGCTAAGCTACAATGTACACAAAAGAGAGAATGAGAGCACATTTCCTCAGTTCATTGTAGGGTCACATGTTCAAAATGCCAACAGGTTCAAAACACCAAGAGGACAAAAGACAAACGTACCCAATTTTTTAGCCACAGAATAGGATGAAAAGAACAGTAGTATGAGGACAGTAGTGCTTATCTCGATGAGAGAGCTGCGGCAAAATGGGGCAAGTAAACGTAGCTGATGACGGAGGCTGAGCCGTTGCCACCCAACATTCGCAAGTCATGGGATGGATACAGTTTATCCGTTAAATCTGCACAAGGGATTGTTTTTGTTCTGGTGTCCAGTTGGCATGTTCTTGAGTTCTACATATTGCACGGGCATTCTAGTTCTATGAGAAGCAAATTTCATTTCAAATAAACAATTTTCAGTAAAAAGGAGTAGACACTTTTGCATGTTGGGATGATGTCATTGCTCCACCCAGCCGTTTGAATAATGCAGTGTGCTTGTATGGAAGAGCTTTATACTGGAATCTTTGAGGCAGACTGGCAAACGGCGAAAATAGCAGAGCGTGACGTATAACAAGAACGAAATTATTTTTAAAAGGCTGAAGAAGTGCTAACACCTTCAGCAAAATTGATCTGCTTTTAGCGCCATCTTGTTCCATGCTACAAACAAACAAAAAAGGGCAGCTTCTTGGCAATAGAAAAAAATAAATGATTCTAGCAAGTTTTGACAAACGTTTGGCTGAAAACAGTTGTTGAACAGGCGCCGTGTTCACGCGTCATATGGCCTCTGTTGAAATAATTGATGTTGGAACCGGTCCGGATGAGAGGATACAAATCATTCTGGCATGAGAACATGTCCGTATTTGTGGTTGCCCGTTTGTGGTAATCAATTAAGCAATATTGAACTAATACGCACCAGTGCAGACAATTACTACCCCCTGCAAACACGTTTCCAACTGAATGCTTTGATCCATCCATTATTGTGAACAACGAACGTTAAAAAAAGAAAGAAAAAAGCAAACACGGAAACGAAAAAACGCACAAACACAAACAGAAGGAATCGCCCAATCAACGTCTCGGCTCTTACGACAGGAAATCGGGCAAGACTTGAAAGATGCAGTATCAGGCGGGATAGTACGTCAGGCTCTGTAGTGGGGACACACAGTGCATTATAATGATACTATTTATAATGTGTAGGCGCTTTTCCCAATTGCTTGGCTCAGTTAGGCGCCACGAGCTGAACCCAACACGCATACGCACGTGAATCACACGCATTCTCTCACACACTGGGCCCACATGTAAAAGTCGGGGTTAGGGACTTTAGCCCCGGGTTAAGAGTCTAACCTCACACTGACTAAACTTGACTAGCTCTAGGGTTAAAGTTTCTGTTGTTTTAGTGTTAAGTCAGGCGGGTCCATTCCAGCAAGTTGCCTATGCCGTTATGGAAGGATTTTTGTCTTTCTTTCTTCGCTTCCTTTTTTATTTTATTTGGTTTGGTGTGTCCTTTGTCCTAGTCTGGGTTAGGCCCGTATCCGTAGGTTAAATTAACCCCGAGTTTTACATACAGGCCCAGGACATGGACACACTACGATCACGTGGTGCAAATGGTCAGGGCCCGTATGTAAAACTCGAGGTTACTTTAACCCACGGCTACGGGCCTAACCGGCCCAGACTAGGACAAAAGAAACCCAAAAGCAAAATTAAATTTAAAAAAAAAAGGAAGCGGAGAAAGGAAGAAACCTTGCTGAGGCACCTTGCTGGAATGGGCCCGCTTCTTGACTGACTTAAAACAAAAAAAACAACAGAAAATTTAACCCTAGAGCTAGTTTAGTTCGAGGTTAGACTCTAACCCAGGGCTAAAAGCCCTAACCTCGACTATTACATACGGGCCCATATGTAGTGGCGCCAACCTTGTTGAGTGTAGTACTTTCTTAAAATATGTCCCACTGATGGACCTACACGTTCTTAGCCGTTAGGCACAAGCCTAAATACCAAGTTGGTGGGTATTTACCGGTGTATCCCCGCTGCACGGAGTATCCCCGTCTACAGACCCTGATACTTGCCCGCAATATCAACTCATCGATCGTTCCAGTTAACAACAATAGTACTGCTCGCCGCATAAGATACGTGAGAACAGTGAAATTCTGGTGTCATGGTACAATAGTCCACGGTTCATCGGGTATAAGTGACTGAATGGTGATGTATTGTCCGTCACCGCCTCAAGTGTCGTGGCAGGACAATTAGAAGTACCCAACACGGAAAGAACATCTGGTTTTGATGACAAGACAATAAGAATTTACGGAGCGGAAAGTTGTGAAACAGGGACCCCCGTATCCCTCACTTCAGCGAGTTTCCTTCTGATCAAAGGGCTGGAACGGCAGACCAGCAGGGTTTCCAAAGGAAACTGACAAACCCTATGGCTAGCCATAGCAACAAACCCATTATTCAAGTGTTTTGTTTTCTGTCGACGTCAGCAGTCGATATCAGTTGTTTTACTGACATGCGCATTTATCTTGTGGTCCGGATCAGTTTCGGGTTTGTCGCTCATCCTCAGCTTCCTGTACGTCATGGCACATGACATGCACCCACCAATCACCGAACCCCAAATACGCCATCGAGATGTGCGGCTGGAGAAGCATGGAATTCGAGCAGAACTGAGCCTTACGACACTTCTTGGCTGGCTCGAAAGAAGCGCAGCCGTGACTGAACGTTAAAAGCGTACCTCCGAAAGACAGAGACTGCAACGGATGACCCGCGTGTAGAATTGGACTGGGATATCATTTAATCATCAAAGTTCTTACCTTAAAACAGAACACAGTAATTAATCGTCAGAGAGGAGGTTCCCCGTTTCGTTTTGGTCAGTTATCAAGGACCAACAATTCAACCGCGAACTGAACGAAATAACAAAACAACGTCGACAAAGCTGATTCAATGTTTCTGTGTGGTATGCACTTTTAAGTCGGTAGCCGGCATTTTCCATGAAACGATCCTAACTCATTTCCTTTTGAAAAGTTTCAGACAGTTGCAGGTGATGAATACGCTTATGTTTCATACATGTATAGTGCTGGTGACAGTGTTTCTGGTGTCTTTTTCACTGTTACCCCAGCCTTGTGCCGGAACCGCAAAGTCCATTTTTACGGCGACGCGGTCTCTACGGCGTCATGATTTTGACAACATTTTGTTTACTGTCAATATGCTGTGGACGAGAGAAGCTGTTTCAAAGTCCCAGTGTGCAGTGCTGTGTGTTCAGAGTGGCACGTGCGCCTCGTTCACGTTTTCTCGTGCTGCTGGGTCACTGCTGACGTCATGTCGTGCTTACACCAGGGCAATGGCGTCACTGGATGCTGCAATCACATATGCGAATGCGAAGTATTACGTCATCGTTCACAAAATGGATTGTAAGTGTCAGTAACGTCTTTTATTTTATCTTTGTACCTAAATGTCACAGTGTTGGTCTTTAGTAGTAAAAGACTGAAAGGAAAAAAAAAATGAATACGTGTAAAATAAAAGAAAACAGCGCCGAAGCAAAGATCAGACATAGCAGAATACATGAAGAGCTTTCCAATTGACAACAACTGCCTTAACCACTGTAAGAAAACGAAACATAACCGAGACATTTATCTGAAGACCGCTCATGTGCATGCGGCCACGTTGTTGAAGACCCAGCTCACTTTCTTATGGATTGTCCTCTCTTTAATAATGCACGTACTCAAACAATATCAACTCTTCCATATAACTACAACGTCGACACCCTCTTTAGAGGGAATCTCAGTCTTTCTTTGAATGATAATATAAATCTTTTTGAAACTGTACAGCACTTTATAGAAATATCAGGTCGCTTTGACACCTAAATTCCGATTACCATTAGCAGTCGCCAACCCGCTGCCACCGTTGAAACCACAGTCCCACTGCTTTTTTTCTTTGTACAGTACTTATTGGCCACTCTCTCTATCCCCTTTCTTCCTATCTCATTCTTTATAGATCTGTCCTATCATAATACTGTATTTGACGCCTCCGCCGCACATGTTTTTGTACTTACGAGCACACCTATAAGTTTTGGACTTGTTGTGCTCGGCCTCTTGAAAATTGTGAGAGTGCATATTATATTTGTTCAAAATGAATAAAACTGTTTAAACCAAACATAACCTTAACAAAATGCACCACAGTATTGTAAACTGACAAAGGCATAGATTCAAACGAGACTAGAAGTAAAGAAAGCAAAAGAAAAGAAAAAAAAAGAAAAAAGAAGAAGAAGCGAGAAACAGTGTGTAGTCATTTATCGTAGTAGCTCTTGTGTCTTGTGGTACAGGCGTATCTCTACTGTACCCACTGGTGTTACTGCGTTTTAAACAGGGAGGGATATGTTGTGTAGTACCGGACCCACTTTACCCATTAACTGCTCTCACTGCGTTCTAAACAGGGATGGACACGGCGTGTAGTGACGGAAGCGAGTGTCCCGCGCATAATTCTGGCTGCTACTCAGGCCGCTGTTTGTGTGACTGGGGGTTCTTCTACTCAGAGACTTCACACATCTGTCTCACAGGTAACTTCTTCTTCTTCTTCTTCAGCGTTCGACAGCTACGCAGGCACAGGTAACAATTCCCGTTGACATGGGTCTTACGTCAAGTGCACGACTTGGTTTACACGGTGCATCTTTCGTAGTAACCCTCTGAATAGGGCTTACCAGCTAAAACATAGTGGTGTTTTACAAAAAATAGTTTTCACAAATAAACATAGTCAGTGGTGTTTTACACCAATAGTTTTCACAAATAAACATAGTCAGTGGTGTTTTACACAAATAGTCAGTTTTCACAAATAATAATAATCATAATAATCATCGCATTAATATAGGCGCTTTATCCCAAATATTTTGGCTCAAAGCGCCGCGAGCTAAACCCAACACGCACGCTCACGTGAATCACACGCATTCTCTCACACACAAGACATAAACGTATTACAATCACGTGGTGCGAAGGGTCAGCTCAGCTATTTAAATTTCGGAATTTAGAAATGCATTTATTTTTCAAACTTGGTGGGCTGAACATTTCCAAAGCAGAGGGGGAGTACCCGGAGAGAACCCCCGACGATCGGCCCGAATGAACGGTGCCACATACGAGAAGGAAAAATTCTTTGCCCCGAGTGGGGCTCGAACCCCTGACCTCTCGCATTGGTGACAAGTCTCTTAACCACTAGACCACCGACCGCCCCAATACAGTTTGCCCGATAATGTTACTGAATTAAACGGCTCCGTATGCTGATTTCGGCCGGCCACGAATTGTGCTGGTGATGTAGGAAAGAGTACGAACACAAGCCGAGAAAACAACATCCTCAACAAGGACTTTAACAGCCTACTTCTCCTCAGTGCGCGCAGCATAGCATGTTTTCTGCAGAGCACTTGTCCACACAGCCCATCTTTGTAAATGACTTGAAATTTACTTCATCGTGTGGTTCCGGCAGAGGTTCGGCGGCTACAATACTGTGTTATCTACTGATTTGATCGGCCGTCAAGTTTGGTCAATAGTGCACCTTATTTCCTGAAGTTCGCCGATCAAAATGTTTTGTTTTTTAATTTTTATTATTATTATTATTATTCATAAGCTTGCTTGACCAATAGACTTACCTCAAATAATAACTTGAAGTCTCTTTCATCCCGCCATGCGGACAGAATGCACAACTCTTGGCTCCAACTTCATGGAGTTCCCCTACCGTTACTTGGCCAACCATAACCAAGAGACCTCGTTCAGTACACCGCTTGACGACTGCAAGGACGCGTGTCTGGCAGCCACGAGCTACACGTGCAGGACGGCCGAGTTCCGAGTGGACGACTACTGCTTGCTGTCCGACGAAACCGCTCTCACGGTGGACCCTGCTGACTACAGGACGGCCACCTCCTCCACAAACATCACGTCTTTTCAGCGAACGTGTTTGGACAAGTTTTGATCGGCGTCCGGCGTCGGAGTCTCGTTTAGCCTGATTCCAAGTTCGGGTAACCCATGAGTCATCGGGGAAGTCACATCCAGGTTACAGGAGAGGGCCATCATGACTACCTGATTCCCTGCCCTTGAGTCAAAGAATTTGGGTCAGAGATATCCCAATTCTTAGACTGCAAATATAATTATTTCTTTACATCACAGACCTATTTGCATATTTGCATATATATTTTTTTGCACTTAGTGTGTGCTGTACGTTTTACCAACATAATACTACTGTGGTGTTTGTTGTTGTTGTTGTTGTTTTTAATTTTAGCACACACGTTTGCATTTTTAAATTTACATGTTTGTTTTGACAGAGAGAGTGTTCATGCAACCTGGTCAAATATAAATTTAGCATCGTGTAATATCCCATTAGAAAGAGACAACAACTTCCGATGAATTCTTCCAATCGCCGTGCAAAACTGACGGAATGACTAGTGTAGATGCGCAGTGTAGTTGAGCAGATTGTGTCGGTAGACCAAGCATTTGCACGGGAGACTGACAAAGTCCCCCCTCTTACGATACGTAAATTTCACAACAAAGTCTTAGGCGAAGCCGTGTCTGAGTGTAACCTTATCATAGTCGTTTCTTATTTCATTTGCCCTTATGTTTCCGGAATATAGTGGGGTGTTTTTAACGCCTAACGGGCCGGCAGGCACGTCCTTTCTTTCAACTTAACAAAATCACCTGGTATTTTTGAGAATCGTTGATCTGTGGCATGTGCTGGGAACGTTGAGGTGATCTGAGATACTTTAATGCCCTGAATGAAATGAGTGGACTTTCGGCTGCGGTGAGATTGATGTGACCTATACATTCTCCTAGACACAATATTCTTTTCAACCGATTTTCATTTATATTTAGTTCAGTGTAACTAACTAACTAACTAACTAACTAACTAACTAACTAACTAACTAACTAACTAACTAACTAACTAACTAACGCGTGTTGTTTGTATTTATATTCAATTACTACATGTACTTACTAGTTTATTCAGATTCAACATCCAGGTTTATGCACGTGATTTTATGATTTTAAAAAATTATTATTATTACTGATTATTATTTTAACTGTAGTACCACCACCACCACCACCACCACCACCACCTCCACCACCACCACCACCACCACCACCACCATCATCATCATCATCATCATTAGCACGTAGTGCACAGACATGAGGTATCAGCATTGAGCGGTCGATACCCTTGCACTTAATGACTGAAAACCTTTTTTTTGCAAATCAGCAAAACCCGACAGGTAAGGAAGACCGTACTTAGATAAAAGGCCTCACTCACATTTACCAATATTTGAATTAAAACAGACGTTTGCAGATTTATAAATAATTGATGATTCAGCTTTTAGTCCGACGCCCAGTCCTCTTGTGTACGTGAATATATACTTGTGCATTAGAAGTCGTGATTATACAGAATCTTTACACAGAATCTTATATCGTTCGATGTAGAGTCGTGGTGCCTTAAAGGCGATATCAAATTTCAGAAGGGCACATACATACATGTGCAAGTGCGTGACTGATGAATGTTCGGAAAGTGATGGGCGAAAACCATTTAAAAAAGTCTTTTTGATTGGATGTGCGTTAGTTTCCTTTTTCTCATTGGTTAGAATTAAACTGACCTCCCATTCCGATTGGCTGAATTGGTTTTCCTTTTCTGTTGTAAAGTATTATATAGCGAACCGGGCATTGTGCAATATTTAGACGATAAGATTTCTTACACCTCTCCGCCGGTAATGTTTCTGCACTTACAAACACGAAACACAGCACACAAAACCGTATCACCGCGCAGTGCATTTTTTTTTTATCTGGATGATAATGATAATAATGAAGACGAGCATTATCTACACTACAGCGATAATCTTGGGGGTCATCCTAGAACCAACCACAGGGACGACTATCAAGTTTTCTTTCGCCGAGGGCCGTCCAGCGTTGGACAGTCTTCTGTTTCTTGACAACGTTCTCTGGGTCGTGGAAAGGGCTTCGGAAGTCAAGTGTGTGCAGTTATGTGTTGACAGCGACGGGTGCGCCTCTTTCACTTTTTCCCGCCGTGCTGGGTCATCGGTGACGTTATGCCGCGCGCACTCCAAGGTCATGACGTCGCTCGACAATGCGACGAAGGATGCAGATTCACGCTATTACGTCATTACTAACACTGGAAACTGTAAGTATCTTCAAAACTCTCATCATCCTCTTCATCACAATTTCTTTCTCTCCCTCCCTCTGTCTGTCTGTCTGTTCCTCTCTCTCTCTCTCTCTCTCTCTCTTCAGTATTTACTTGATACTTTTGTTGTCGAAATTCTACATTTGCAGATGTAAACTGCAAGGATCGATTTCTTCGGTTGGAATTTAAACATTAATTGAAACAAGACACACAATTGAAAAATTCAGCATCAGTTATTACATGCAGAAGTGCCCAACTTCTCCAAAGCTGGTCGCCTTATTTGTCCTTGGTAACCTAACTCATTCTTTGCCACGACTTCTCAAGATAGTTCCTGTCATATTGAATTCTCTTGCTAATAGCATTTTCAACTGTGTTTATTCATATCACGAAACTGTATCATCCCTCCCCCTCGTTTTCGTTTTTGTTTGCTCAACGTATTATAATGATTGCTGCTTGATATTGTAAAATTGTTAACATATGTCTATGTGTCTCTGTGTTGATTTGTATATATGGAGGCGTTTGAAAAAAAAAGTAATTAAAAAAAAGCAAATGTAGACTTCATAACCCTAATTTCTTAAACCGTGATGGGAACCACCTTGAGTGCTCCTCTCCTTCTCTTTGCCAAATCTACTCTGTCCCCTTGGCAGGGCAAGGAAGCGAGTGTTCCGTCGATGAGCTATGCCCGGCGAAGAACTCCCAATGTTTTGACGGACAGTGTGTCTGTGTTCCGGGCTACTTCTACTCCGTGCTGACACACACGTGCTGCCCAGGTATTCATATACCTTCTTTCGTTTGACTGGAAATTTAAACGTTTATTAGTATTATGATCATAACAGTTAGTTGTATGTTACTGGTTTTTTTTCCCTATTAGCATTAGGGAAAAGACACAGGGAATTACTGACTCCCCCCTTCAGTGTGAGAAATATACTCTGCCATCGAGACTAGACCCCGTGGCGTGTCCACAGACTGAGATATACAGTTTCTCAGGCCCTCGGGAATGGGTAGAACAAATTCGACTGCATGCCGTATAGCCCATTCACTGACTAGATCGATACCAGGTCTCTCCAGAGCGAGCATTTTAGCCAATCAGAAAACAAATCAAACTTTGCTGCGGTTCAAAGACCCCCCCCCCCCCCACACACACCTTCAGACAAACTGCTGAGCAGTCTCTCATACAGACCATCACATACCGTGATAATGCTTGTGATGACGAAGTCCGGCAGTAAATGTTGGATTCAAGATTCTCAAAAAAAGAGTGTGTGTGTGTGTGTGTGTGTGTGTGTGTGTGTGTGTGTGTGTGTGTGTGTGTGTGTGTGTGTTGCGGGGTAGGGCTGGGGGTTAGCATCCTTTTCCACCACATATGGGTGATAATCAAAGAGCAACGAGAAATGGCCAGCATGAATATCGAGTCTGGCCCCAACCGGGATTCGAACTCACGACCTGAGCATTGAAAGTCCACTGCTTTACCATTCCGCTGTCCTGGCCGCTTCCCTATTTCTGAAAAGCCTTTTGTCTGTCGTTTCGTCATATAAATAAGTAAACAAGCATTTTGCACTCTTACAGACATATAAACTGAAAAGGTGAACAAATAAACAATCAAATAAAGCATCAAATACGTGAGACTTTTTTTTAAACTGTGTGCAATACAGACACCATATTATGTGTGTGTGTGTGTGTGTGTGTGTGTGTGTGTGTGTGTGTGTGTGTGTGTGTGTGTGTGTGTGTGTGTTTGTGTGTGTGTGTGTTTTGAGTCAGACTGGTCTGTGCTCTTTTGGGCCATTCTTGTTTTATATACTATGTGATATGTTTAGGTTTTCAATTCATCCGTCCTGATCTTGACAATGTGATTTTTAAAAGTAAGATGCGCATGCCCAGTTACTTTAATTTATTGATTTTTTTTTCAGCAGTGAATAAAGAGCACGGACCAAAATGAATTTCCCAGCAATGGGATAAATAAAGTAAACTCTATCTTTACTAGTACTTTTTAATCCATCGTACCTTGCGCAGAGTGTAAATCCCTGGGCTCCGGCTTCGTGGAGTATCCCGGGTACCACATGGTCGGCTACAGCAACCTCACCATCTACGGCAGTTTCGAGTGGGAGAAGTGTTTCCAGTACTGCCTGCTGAGTGAAGTCAGGTTCAAGATGAAATGCAGCACCGTGGAACTGGATTTTGCCTTCGCAAGCTCCAGCGCTGGGTGGAAGAAGTGCGTGCTGTCCCCTCACACGCCCCTTACCATCACCGATCCCTCTCACTGGCGACTCTCGGGGCCTGGCGAGAACTGGACGATATTTCAGCGGGTCTGCGAGGATGATTTCTATTAAACTATTTTAAGGAGCTGATGCTACCATTTTTATGCTCACAGATCGTTCTGAGCTGTTTTCGTGGTATCTTTCATCGCACTACTTGATACTGTGACACCTGGACAGTCAGTGACAGCGGCGTCTGTCGCCGGTAAAGCTGGCACTGAGACACTAACAGAAGCGTACTCGATGACGCGGTGACCACACTGAGCACTCCAGTAGTGTAATAACAGTCGTAGAATTTGAACTTGATGTTCGACCGCTCGCGCACAGTCTAAACTGACAAAATTCAGTTGTTCAACTGTTGCGGTGTTGACACAATCACAGACATTGCCATTTTGCACGATAAATAATAATAATAATACATGTACATAGTTTTTATAGAGCGCTGCTGTCCAAATTCCAAGGACTCGCTGCGATTAAAGCATACACACACACACACACACACACACACACACACACACACACACACACACACACACACACACACACACACACACACTGACACACACACACTGACTCCGAGTCACACACACACACACACACACACACACACACACACACACACACACACACACACACACACACACGCACACACACTGTGACACACACACACACACACACACTGGGTTACCAGTAATTACAGAATTGTGTATCCCAGTTTAAAAGCCCATTTCAGTTGTAAGTGCACACACACACACACACGCGCACACACACACACACACACACACACACACACACACACACACACACACACACACACACGAAAACCCTGGCCCATGCCGGAACTGAAAGGCTGAACAACATGAAACAACAACGAACTATCAATTTCTACAAAAGGAACTGGGTAAACGCACCAGAGGGCTCTAGTCAAGTATTCGCACATAGGAAATGCCGGACAGATTGTAAAGTTTTTGCTTTGACGACCACTGTAAAACAAAACATACACTTAACAGTTTATGACGAGGCAAAGATTGTGTAACTTGGAAGGAACTTTTGAGTACATCTGTACGCCCCCGTAAGTGTTAAAGATTCTGTAAAGCTTGGGGGGGGGGGGGGGGGCGGTGACGGTGGGACTGAGGGGGAGGGGTGGTTGAGAGAGAGGCCGGAGTGTGTACATGGACGAGTGTTGATGTTACTGTTTAACATTACTCTGGAGCTCTCTCTCTCTCATTGCAGTTCGTTAAGTTGTTCGTTCAAATTGATCCGTGTAAATAAAAAGAGCTCGCGTGTTTCCTTGTTTGTGTTGTCCAGTTCTTCGTACTATAGCCTTGAATGTCCTGTGAATTCTTAAAAGGCTTTGTATGCCTGTCGAAAGTGCATGTGATTGACTGTCAACATCGGCAGAGCACCCATGAGTGATCGACGACGCTTGGTTCATTCAATGGGCCTGCTTGGAAATGGTGCTAATCAATTTCAGGTAGAAAAAAGAAAGAAGAGAAAAAGAAAAAGATCATCAGTCTCGAGTATTGTAAACGAAAACCTTTCCGGCATTCCGGCGCTGCTGACTGAATAAAAATATTATGAAAACGAACAGTGTGTGGCAGGCTTTCCTTTGGTGTTGTATTTTTGTGAACTGGTTTGATATTAAAGTTTTGTTTTTGTGTATAAAAGGAAGTATGATCCGTCTAGTTTATTCAAGTTCTGCGTGAGACTGTACATAGTCTGTGAGCAGACCATGACGACCCGTAATATTATTGTAAGCGCACAACACACACACACACACACACACACACACACACACACACACACACACACACACACACACACACACACACACACACACTAATATGACTGCAACCTTTTTGCTGCCGATATCTTGATGGCGGCCGGCAGTAGAGAGTCGTTACATTTTTTAGACGTGAAAGCCGCGCTGTTCGATTTTCTCATGCTCCGCCAACGGTACACCATGTTTGCATCTAGGGGTGTTCGGTTTTACAATAGCTTTAAAAAAAAAAAAAAAAAAGACGCGGACTTTATCTAGGGACCGGCCATGTCTGGGGCTAGAACTGGTTACAACGTGAATTAGCTTTCTAAAAATGCTATCGAATTTTATTCCTCCGCACTTTGCAAACATAATAACTTGACGAGGGCTTCATATCCGTACTGAATAGGACAAATGTCCTGGCTGACCGTAAGAGTATGGGACATTTTGTCCACTGTGGAGCAGAAATGATAGGACACTAGAAATTACATGTCCGTCTTCGTAAGAAAGTAATCAGACATTTCGGATATGAAGAAGCCCTGATTACAAGTGAGATATCTGAGGCACTGAGAAACTGCACGAAGAAACTTTGTGAATGAGTCAGTATAGGCCGGGTACGTCGATCAGTCAGTGCGGGGGAAGGGGGGAGAACTGAACAAAACCTGAACTAAAGATGCGACACAAACCCGGAAGAAACGATCATGAAAACCATCGGGTGAAACTTTGTCACTGCACTCCCGCTGCGACGACAATTAGTAACATAGCCCAGACTATTGAAACAGACACTGACACCGACCGTGACTGGCTACTCACCCCCGGCGGCCGCCCGCGCTCACCATGATGCACACCGAGCAAACACTGGCAGACACATAACACACATACGCGGGAAAAAAAACCCGTGAGGTGCCACAAAGGGTTTTTGAGTTTGTTTTATTTTGGTTCTTCACTAAATTACGTGCGAGACTGAGTGGCAAAGATGGGGATGTTGCAGCCCACAGTGTCTCAGAAAACGCCGGCATGTCTCTCATTCCGGGGACGTAGGACGGGAAACACTAAACGTAAACGGACGGACAGGTTGCTTCCCCTAACACGCACACTCCCTTCCGTGCAGGCAGGAGATAAACAGAAGAGCCCCTGAGTTTCGCGGCTCATGGCGTTAGTGTAGCTGGACAAACTTGAAGCCGTAGCTAACAAAGTGTTTCCACACACACACACACACACACACACACGGGCACACACACACACGGGCACACACACACCGGCACCGTCACACTGACACACACACACACACACACACACACCCGGCGGGGCACACACACCACCGGTACTCAGTGATTACACTCAGCGTTCAACTGGTTCTCCACGGCAACTGCCCCGGCTCAGTGGCTTTAGCGCAAAACTGGTGTTATGCTTGATCAGAGACACATAATTATGTATGTCTCTGCCGGCTTGATAGGACAACACGCCTGTAAACTTGTCGGGGGGGGGGGGGGGGGGGCAAAACCGGCAAACTTGAACTGAACAAACACTGAAAACCGCTGCTGAGGCAGTGAAACTCAGTGTAAGTGAATGATACATTTAAATGTCAAAAATGACATAACTGATCATATTGATTATCAATAATGCTGAACTACTTGGGGGAGACTGAGAACAAATTCAAATCAAACAAAACGTGACACACATCATTTTATTTTAGTCAGTTCAATGGCCGGGCGCCGGCCTCTGCCCCAGAAGACGCCACTGACACCCACAGCGCAACGCTGATACAAAAAAATCACCGAGTAGTGTTATTAATCAGCCTAACCGGTCAACTTAATTATTTTTCAGTTTACCTTTTATCTGTTATTTATTCATTTAAAAATTCTCAGCCCTGTTTCATTTACGGTTGCGGCAGTGCCGGATGACTGAAAATGCCGGAAACTGATCTGACACTGCGGCAGTCAGCTTAGTTCACTGAAACTGTGCAATATCTTTGTTCTGTCACAGTCGTGGCAGTACTTTACCAGCTTCGGCCAGGGCCACGTACGGCTTGCACGAACCAGAGACCATAGACACTCAGGCCCTGCACTGACGGACCAACAATGACTGACCGTCAGTCAAGAGACTCAAGACTGACTCCACTCAGTTACAGTAAAGTCAGCTGAACGGAAGAGAATGCACGTGATCAGTAGGAGTGCAGAGAAGACAGGGTGCTAACAGGAGCGCCCGACTATTGTCCCCACCCATCGAAACGTGCCACCTCACCGGAGGGGGCACTTTCGTGTAATCTCACCTGGCCAATTTTTTTTTTACCTGGACTTTTTACAACTTCAAAGGTTAACGCTAGAGGGCGCTGTTCTATGTTTAGGCGACTATCTTTCTCCCCTCCCGTCAACACGATCAACAATCACACAAAGACAAAAAACGTGGCGATAAATATGCTACGGTAATTACATAGTAAATGATAAACGGAAAATTGTGGTCGATTCTATTTTTGCAGTCATACAACTGAAACGTTTTTACAAAAGAAAAATGAAAGAATCGTCTGCTCCGTCTGCGTGCGCACAACTGACGGAACAGCCGGTAAACCCTGCGTTTGATTGACAAGTGCCTAATCCGAGTCCCTGGGACTGGTTCCTGTTGGACATTTTCTCGGATATTCTGTATGTGGTATTTTGCAACCATCTCTGGTAAGTACTCATTTATTTACAAATCTCACTGTGATGTATATCATCAAGTTAAAGTCCGTTCTAGCGGTAAGGTGGGATTCTGCCTTCGCAAATCTGTCGGCATGCCATGCGCGGCGCGTTCGGTCGCTTTGACACGCTTCTGGGACGCTTGAATTTGACGACAGTGGACCAGTAGTTGCGCTTGAAAAGACGTTTAATGTCTGCAGGATCAGTCAGTATTGAATTGGTCATGTTCAGCTGCATCTGATAGGTGATATTTTCCTTGAGGTCGTCTTTTTGTTTGCTCTGATAGACTACCTGTGTATATCGTATGCATTTTTCTGGTCCACCAATGGTCGACAACTCTTACCGAACGTAAACAAAATTTGGGATAGGGTCATTTCCGAACAGTGAGTCACATTGATTTTTAATGCCATTTACTTCGAATACACCAGGTATGTGAAGCATGCCAGGTAACAACGTTGGCAGGATAAGCTGCACCCACAATTTTGCTAGATTACGTGACAAAGGCAGGTGTATTTTTGAGTGACTCGCTTGGCGGAAGTACTGAGTGAAAGAATGACAGTAAGGCAGATGTGCAGGTTTGTAGGGTTTGTTGTGTTTTTAATTTTGAAAGTCTACCAAACTTGTTCCGTTTAAACAGTGAAAGCTCTGGCATTTAATGTCTGCTTGCACACACAACTGGTTCTTAGTCAGCCATGTATGGACAAGTTTTGGGTGTGAGGCAAAGATCGTGGTCAACTTGAAGTCCCCATTATTTGAGTGTTTTCTTAAATCTGAAGCATCAACATTGTATGGTGAGAATGTACATTTTGTTGCAGACAACTCCGTCTGAGATTCATTACCTTGCTGGTGTATTATGTCCATCTGTGTGCTTCACTGTCATCTTCACAAAAATTTTAGTCTGTCGTCATAAATTTTATTCTAATCACCAGTCAAGGATGAAAGATTGTGAATATCATTTGCCTGTGGCCTCTTTAAAGAGTGTTTGCCTAAGACATTTTCTAGAGTACCACCCTGCCAGTATTACTGGTACCCGTGTGACACACCACCTGCTTTTTATGTGAAACCACACCCAAACAGTGGGCCTCCTCTTTTCATGAGGGCACTTGAAGTAAAGGAATTTAGTTTTGGGAGGAGCAAACATACGCCCCCACAAAAGTATGAAGTGGAAAAAATTCTACTGTCTTTCAAGATTGACATGTTAAGAGTTGCAGAGATCTTTCAGTAAAACTCTTTCCTTTGCGTAATAGGGAGGAGGTTGGGAGCATGGCCTACATGTCCACGGGTGTCATACAGAACAAGAAACTGGCACCTGATGAATGCTATGTGGTGTTGGCTAAGAAGAAAGTGGCAGGTTATCAGCTGCCTGACCTCACCACTGAGGCTGAATTTTTCATTGAGTTGGAATGCAGGCAAGGGGTTGTGTTGTGCCTTCCTCTATCCTCTATCCCCTATCCCACCACAACCTTAGGCTGATACTGTCTACAGCTTGTCTGAGTAATGTGTCTCCACTCTCCATTGTGTGCAGTGTTGCTCAGTGAGCGGATATTCTTCTGTGCTGGTGAACATACCAATGCTTGTTTTTTTCCTTGGGGTGCATATTTAGCACAGTTTATACTGTGTAAGTCATGCAGGAAACTATTCCCCTGCCCACCAGTTGTTATACTTCATCATGTTTCCATTTCCAATGCAGAAATGTGAACACTTTCGTAGATGATTAGATCTGTCCAAGGGTGCTTCATTCTCGCGTAGTGACCAAAACCAAACGTATGTGGGCAGTAGACAAGCGGAAGAACAGGGAGTCCTAGCGCACAGTACAATATCAGTGTGTTAAGACTTAGATAATTGAAATTTCTGCCAGATTTTAGTTTGTGTAGTATTCAGACCTGCCTACCCTACACATTGACCATAGAAAACTAAGTAATTTTGGGCTTACTATGCAACTACGCATTTAACTGCCCCACTACTCAATTTTGTCTTTTAAATCTACGCAATCAAGTTGGCAGTTAGCGTTTCATCACATCCAATCTGAACTATTGCTCGCACCGAACCAGCTTTTTGAACGAGCCTTATTCAAAGTTTAACAATGTATATATATATATACCCAGTAGAAAGAAATTTGGCTAAAAAACAACAAAAACCAAAACATAGATAATATGGTAGTACACTGTAACCAGTCCAATCAAACAAGCCAAAGAATAGAATAGTTGATTTGTAACTTAAGCAACAAGCTGGCAAGTGGCACATTTCGGTTGGGATACGTTAGCTGGGACCACTCATTTGGCCAGAAAACTACTCATTTTGTTTTGGGCACTACTCGTGTCATGTTGGGTGGGTAGGCAGGTCTGAGTATTCATCTGGCTTACATGTGCATGTAGCACATGTAGTTCTAACTAAAATAAAATAGTATGTGTAGAACTAAAATAAAAACTTAAAAAGAAGAAAAGAAGTGGGCCTGGCTGCCAGTTAGGTTCATTTTACCTGCACTTAAAGTCATTCTTTGGTAGTGGCAGTTGTACTTGTAACTGATTCTGATCAGTAATGCCATGTTGTAGACAGAAGACGGCACTGACTGACGAGCAGTGTGACATTTTGACATTATCTATTGTCTAGATGTCACAGGCACATCCTGGGGGGCATGGAATAAATTTAAATACTGCTGTGGCACAGATTTAGGGTGACTGTCTCACAGTCATCTTACATAATTTCCATCACAAGCTGAGACACAGATGATCTGGCCACACTCGACCATCAGACTGAGGAGAAAGTAATTTTTCATTTGTGTGTACGGTACAGACGATTGTTGTGCATCATTTGTTGATCAGCAGAGCTGAATGTGCAACACATAGTCAATAGCATGAAGTTCTAAATTATAATTCTTTCTAAATCTTAGCTAATAATTAATTTTGTCATTTTACCCCCCAGATTCAAGTGTTTTAAAAGAGATTTCCAAAGTTCTACTTCTGTGATTTTTTTTGGGGGGTGGGGGTGTGTGTTCTAGTTTAATGAGTTCATGCAAGTTCAAAATCAAGGGTCCTCAGTCTCCTGTCCTCTTTATTTTCACATTGTTTACAGTGTTACGAATTTTTTTTCCTGTAAGATTTTGAGTGTCACATAACAAAGGCAGTGAAATAGAATGGGTATGCCTCCTTGACTGACATCGAACAGGTCAAGCTGTGTGCAGCCTTTATGCGGTGCCGCTGTCCGGCTGCACTCCCATGTATGCACAAGCTGACCCCATTGTTCTGTCGGATGAGATGACAGGCGCCGCATGCAGCCTGGTCTGTGCAGTCAAGCGTGAAAAGAGCGTGAAAGGGGAAAGTGTGTATTGAAGTTGAACGGACCCCATGTGG
Source organism: Batillaria attramentaria (assembly GCA_018292915.2). Taxonomy (NCBI): domain Eukaryota; kingdom Metazoa; phylum Mollusca; class Gastropoda; family Batillariidae; genus Batillaria; species Batillaria attramentaria. The sequence continues at coordinate 798,905 of JACVVK020000130.1, read as the reverse complement.
CTGCTACTCCCACTGTGGTTGCAGAGTGCAGGTGCAGGTCAAGATATTCATAGTCCTTGGTCAGGGTAGCTGATGATTTGGATTTTGATAGCGGCAAGTCTCAGGCATTGTTTAGAGCTTGATTTTTTCCTCCCCTGAAGCATTTCAAACTTGATGAACGAATTTCATGAGTGGAAATACTGGAATATCATCAGTATTGGCTGCCAGTACTGAACTGAATCCATAGAGAGTGAGACGTTTTATGTTTGAAGTTGAAGAAATGGATCTATTATACATGTGTGTGTATAGTGAAGGATTTCACGAATGTGCATGTCCCAGGTAAGCTTATGCGCGTAGTAGATGGTATAAAAGACCATGCTGCATACATACATGTATGGTACACAAATTTCACCTGGAAAATTATGTGCTGGTACAACGGTACTTATATATATGTATTTTCTTTTCATTGTTAAGTTTGGCACGGAACAGTTTTATCTGGCCGTTTCACAGCCAGTCTTTCATATCTTGATACTTTTGACTATTGAAATTCACCAGTCAGGTATGCATGATCATATAACCTGTTCTGCTCCACTGGTTTGTGTACCAGTTTCACCTCTGTCACTCCAGTGTGTTCGGTGAACTGTGACAGTTTTTATATAAAAATAGCCATGATCTCCGGTTTGAGCTGGTATTGACTGCTGGGGGAAATTCCGCCAGTATTTGATGACACAGGTGTGGCCTGTATTTTTAGTAACAAATTGGACAGTCTTTGTTAGTTATTGTAATTGAGAAGTGTTTTGTATTTTGCTGTCTGTTTTCACACAGGTGGTTGATTTGAACAATTGTAATAAAAAGTGGGTTTGCTATGACAGTGAAAACGGTCAACATCGGTTTTGCATGCTACTAAAATGGCGTAGTGCATCATTACTATCAGTATCAGTCATGAATGTGAACAGTCAGCAGTCAAGTCTCCTTTCAGAATCAGCTGGCTAGTCTGGTTGGCGAGTTCTCAGACCCCTGTCGTTTCAGCTGCGCGGAGCTGAACCATGTAGTAGTACTATGCGAAGAGAGGGCTATGTGAAGAATGAGGCCCTCAGACCGGCAGTTTATTTGGCCAAAGGACCCTGCTTACACTGGTCATAAATGGGTCGCGACAAGGCGCGCTTTCCCCTCCCCTGGCAGGTCTCACTGTGTTGATTCTAAGGTTCAACAGCTATGGTCAATTAAAGCCTTCAATCCCACGGGAGCAGGTGGAAGGGCCCGGGGTACGGCCCCCTCCAAAACAGGTATAGGGGGATTTTTTAAGTCCTCAGTATGTCCACTTATGCCTCGTAAAGGTAAGGCTTCACAGTGCGACAATGGCTTGATGGCGGGTCTCCTGTTTATGTATGACAGTAATTCTGGGTTGAGAATACAAAGCCTACACTACGCCGTCCCAGTAGGTGACAAACTTAAAAATAAGGAGCGTTCCCATTTCTGCCAAACACACTGTATGCCCTGATGGAGAAGTGGAAGATCTCGGTAATAGGACATTGTTGACCCTGCCATCAGAATGGGTAACACTATAGGTTACAGACTTTACGTCTAGGCAGTTGACATCTTGAGGGATCGAAGTTGTACAGATTCTGGCGGGCACAAGCACCAACAGGCGACTAAGTACCCAAGCCGATTTTCAGCCTGCTGCTGTTCTGTATCTGTCGGTCAGTTCACACGATCGATGGCTTGGTATAATTTTGGTGAGGTCGAGAGGTCAGTAAGCAATACATGCATACATGTACGCATGTGTACAACCTTATAAAGCCCTAACTTGTTTTAGGGAGTGACAGAGGGAGTTTTTCCGTGAACAGTGTATTGGGCAATGCAGGGTTTGAGTTAAACTGCTGATGAAATTGAACCCTGGGGGGGTACTGAGCGCAGCGGTGATTCAGCTTACTCACCTTGAAGTTGAACTTGAGGGTGTCTGCTGGCTGCTTATCCATCATAGAATCTTGACAACTGAAGTATGAATACTATGATAGTCCGGGAACCCCCTACGGCGCTGTCGCGTCTGTTGATCATCATTGATTATAACTTGGTTTACATTAGTGTGTATGCTCAGTGCATACCTGTAACTTAGAAAACACTCGGCATAAGGGATAGGTTTCACCTAATTCAGACCAATACCTTTTTGGATTGATTACTTTGGAAGTTTTCTTTCTTTTATTATTAAATTGTAGTTCATGAAACGTTCACTCTTGGAACATACGGTAGGTTAGTATTCTTGAGTGAGGTTGAGGCAGGGGAAGTTTGTGTCCAGTAGTGCACAGTGATGGTCTTGTAGTCACCTAATGCGTGCCTGAAGAGAAGTCAGTCATCTGTACTATGTGCGTACTGTAGTATTGTAGCAACGCATACATTCTGTCTGCATTGATGGTTTGCTAAAGACTTTTTTTCAACAAAATGTCAGTAAGTCAGACACTGAATTGATGTTCCTAAGAACTCATTAAGAACTCACAGACCCAGAATATTTACTTTAGGTTGCTGCTTTTTCTGTTGCAGAGTGCTCAGTTTCTGACTGACTGGCATCTGTAGTGGACTGGAGTAAGACTGGGTTGACACCTACAGGATGTGAAGACTGTCAAGCGTTGTGCTTCCAGTGATGAGTCTGTGATTGTCAGACCCAGCAAGACTTCCAGTTTTGTTTTCGTCGACTTCTAGAGCAGAACGGATACATTTCTTCAGGCCAGACCTTTGCCTCACTTGGAGTTTATTGTGTTGTGGATTTTGACATGGTCGTGGGATTCGAACTCCGATGCCGTCGTACCAGCAGAGTGTGAGTTCTCTTTCAAGCCCCACCACTGCAGATGTTTCCTCTGCAAGCATTCTTAAATCAGTCAGAGAGCAGGTAAGACATAACGATAATGGCACTGTTTCAGTGTTTGCCTTGACTTTTCTTTACTGATTTCAGTTTACATGGTATACATGAGATGAGCTGGTTTTACAGTCGGAGGGATTACTTGGGTCATTAAAAAGAGATCGGAGGTAAATGCCTTGTGCTGTACATGTATGAAGTGACAGTCTCTCAGCCTTGGAGGCATATTGGTTCAGTTTTGTGTCAGGTGAAACCCTTGAAGTGGTTTGTTTGCCCAGAACCTGCTGTGTCCCTGTTTGTTTGCTAGGAATACTAGGAGTAGGAGTGTAATTAACTGATACAGGTTTATGTCCTGAAGTCATAAACTCTGTATACAGGCTTCCTTACTTTTTCTTGTTACGGGTGCTTTTGATTATGCAGTATACATGTTTGTGAGCATTCCTTCAATGCTTCATACAGAATGCCTGTGTTGCTGCCTGTTTTCCAGGAAGCCCAGTTTGAACGACTGACGCGCGAATTAGAGGCAGAGCGAGAGACCGTTGCCTATTCGTCTGAGCAGGTTTGTTCACATACCAGTAAACTTTGTCATGGTGTTTTGAATCATACATCTGCTTGTCATCCATGCCGTATTTATCCTCTAAACATTTCTTGTCATTATTGTCACTGTCATCCATTACTGGCATAAGTCATTTTGTGTCACCATGCATTCATTTGTCTGACAAAAAAAATGAAGTCACATGACTGTTCAGGTGCAAGTTGAAGCAAGTTTTGTCTTTCAAAGTTGGCTGATGTCAGACACCATCATCAGTAAGCTGCGATTTCAACTTCAAGATCCTGTTTTGATTTCAGTACTGTGTGCAGTAGTTCAGTTAAAAACGTATACGATCACTAGTGACAAAATCATGTTTACAAAGCTGTATTTAGGTGGGGTTGAAATGGGTGGGTGTGATATATTTTTAAAGTCTCTATGGATATAGGGATCTCTCTGGCTCTCTGTCAGAATTAAAAAAACGAAACAAAAACCCCCACCTTTTTAAAGATGTTCACATGGTTGACGCGACTGGTTTTAGCATGAACGGTGAATCAGACAGGAGTGGTTTTCAAGTTAACCATGAATCACTTCTCAGTGACTGACTCACAGTCTCAGTCTCTCTCCTGTTGGGAACACTTCACGGAGGAGCAGATTTCCTCCATCAGTACCAGTATGACATCCACCTGGATGTGTAGACCTGAAGTGCTGGCAGTTCGCCCTCGTCTGATCTAGGTGGAGATTTTTTCTCTCTTGACTTCCAGCCGAGTGATGTCTTCCTCACACGCTGGTGGCAGCCTCTTGTTCCTAAACATCATCAGCGGAGGTTTTTTTTTTTTTTTTTTAACCTTTCTGCATCTACCGGTAGAACTTACAGTTTTTAGTACAAGGCAACTGGTTTAGTTACTCCACTGTAGAAGGCTTTTCAGCGATGACAGAACTTCAGTTTGTAGATTAGAAAACAAGAGTTTTCTGGTTGTTTATTTTTTCCTTGTAAATAATCTTCGAAAAACAGGAGTTTTCATTATTGAAATCTGCCGGGTGCAAAGGACTGTGTTTTAGTGTTGGCTCTTAAGTCTTGCTCTAGTGATTGCTTCTGGTTACAATGTACCAGTGATTTAATTTGAGTTGACACCTTCCCTCCCCTCCTCCTCACTAACTTATCACAAGTTTCCCTTTCTAACAGTTCACGTTTTTTTGTGTTTGGATACTGTCTACACAGTGACGACCGACCCCCCCCCCCCCCCCCCCCCCACCTGCAATTCATGGTATGTACTGTACAGTACACAGGCCAGGCTGTATTTTGATCAGCAATCCAGGCACACTGGACTGGACCCTACCGTTAGTCCTTAACCTTCTGTAATGTGAGGGCGGTAACGTTCTGGTGACCCACAGAATCATGTGGTGTACAATTTTCAGGGAGGACAAAGAGCGCACTTGTTGGTGGGAGCTGGCCTGTCAACATAGGCGGTCAGGTCTGGGACCAAACACACGCTGCCTGTTGTTCAATTATTCATCAAGATGCAGAAACGGGCTGTTTTTACAAGACAGAAGAAACGTCATAGAGCAGGGTGGAAAAGTTAGGACTTTGGGAGGATGGAGCAAGTCTGAAATCCAGCAGATAGGGTGTGATAGTCATCATAACATGTATGCCTCAGACATTAGGGGGAAGTATAGATCTCACAAAACTATACATAGTGATCGGAGTAGATGATGTAAGTTGGTGTAACCTTTTGCATTGATCAGTGAGATCCACAAGCGTTGTCTTAGCTAAGGGCCCTCATATGCTTCCTGTCCTATAACCGGATGTCACATGATGTGTTAGAACACTTGGTATCCTGTGGGTTAGTACATGTTACATGTATTTTGGCTACTATAATAGCAATTGCAGCCCACAGAAGGCTATAATTTTGTATCAGACTTGGTGTCAACCTTGTGTCACTGTCATATTGAGCAGGACCTTGGTGGTTTGGAAAAGTTAAAGTCTCTGTGTTGGTAAAGAGTTCTGAGGGTAAAAACTGCTGCTGACAAAGCTGTAAGGCTGTTTACCAAGTGAATAGATGTTCCTTTTGGCCATAGCGACCATTTTTGTGACTTTGTGGCTTCTAAAAGCAGAGAAACATTAGCCTAACGCTTCCATACTTGTACTGCACGTCAATTGGCCAAGTCGCTTAAAATAGCCACCAATCAGCGCTGTCTAGATGGTCTTCAGTTCTCAACCAAGTAGCGTCGTCTGGCCAGTACTTGGTGCTCTTCTATGCATTCGATCAGAAGTTTTCCACAGCGTTGTTGAATGCCTGACGAACAGACTGAAACTTTAACTTGTGTCTGAGATTGATCTGCGTCCTGTCTGGAAGCTCCTTCCCTGGTTAATGTGATGTTAGTACTGTATATTGTTACATTCTGTCAAAATTTCTCACTAATATTTGACGCAGAATTTAGTCTTTGGAACCAGTGATCGCATCAACTAAAAGAGACATCACAATCCGGCCTGGGCCTGGTACTGATGTTTCTGATGGATTCGGTAAAAAAAAAAAAAAGCAGCTGCAGACAGCGTTTTCCATCAGATGATCTAACAATAACATGAGCTGCTTGTTTGCGGTTTACTGAGAAAATGAGAAAAAGCCTGAGGCAGCTCAGGAAAAAAATCCCCAGCATCACACAGACGTTGCACTGCGGCTTGTGTGCAATATTCATAAACTGTTTGCAGAGAGATCGTGGTGGGGAGAAAATGTTACAGTGCGGAGTCGGAGAAAAGAGACAGATTGTCCGACATATTACTGTTAGTGCAGGCCACAACAAAGAGCCGATCTGGTGTCAATATTCTGTCTGGCAGAGGATCCCTGGCCTTGTTTGAGGAACGCTTGGTGCAGAGCTTCCCTTGCCAAAAAAAAAAAAAAAAAAAAAAAAGAAGAAAAAATTGTGCCTTGGCCAGCCATCACTGCTTGAATGACACAGATTGATGAACATGGATCTGCTTCTTAATGTAAAGCATAATTACATTCAGTTAAGGACTGGATGTATAATTTGTGTATCACACCCACAGGCTCTGTATTCAACGGCTTGCATCATTGCTGATTCATGGTCGGAGATCTGTTGCTTTAGGAGCCTAAAGGTCACATACAGCTATGAACAAGAACTGCAACACAGTTGCATCTGGATATATTCAGACACAGACACACACACACACACACACACACACACACACACACACACACACACACACACACACGAATTTAAAAAGATATAAATTCTGCAGTTTTATTTCTTAAAAGAGTGAATAACAAGTGAGCAAGTTGTCATTTAAATGGGTGTGTCAGTGTCCAAACGAAGCCCGGGGGTGCGGTCGAGGGGCAATCCCGCTGTATTGCGTTGTATGTATACTAAACTGAGGCAACAGCCGACAGGGCTAGCGTGCATGTCATAATGTCGTGCGTGACATGGACAAAGTCTCTTGCAGTAGGCTTGCCTACACGCGGCCTGACACCACAACGGCAAAGCGCACCAGGGCATTGTCACCGTTTCCCTCCCCGCCTTTATAAAAGCCACGCGGCGTTGGGGTGACAGTTTTGTTATCCCGTTTACGCGGCCTTTCCAGTTCTGTTGCACGCTGCACAGGACTGCTATGTAGTGAACATGTGTATTTGTTCGCTTTCCTGTGCAGCGTATTGTTATGGCCAAACGACTGGGTAGGGAAAGCGTGGAATCAAGAAAGGCAGGTTGGGGCAGGTGTTTTCTAAAGTTCGTCTTAAACAATTCAGCTTTCAAACAGGATGTGCATATAATGCACACATTCTCCTTGTGTGTGTGTGTGTGCGTGTGTATGGCGTTTTTCTGTTTCTCACACACGCGTGTACGCATGCTCACACGCACGCACGAACGATTGAGGCTGGCGTATGTTGAAGGTTTAAAAAACAACAACAACAACAACAACAAAAAAACAAAAAACAAAAAGGAAAAAAAGCAACAAAACCCCGCAGATTTAGTCAGTGGGACTGGTTTGGACTTGAGCTACACCACCACAGGAAATCATTAGCATCTGGATCTTGGGGTGCTAATCCGAACTTCCTAGTACTGTAGTAGAGTAAGTTGGCTTGAAGGTACACTAACTCAGTAACTGCTTACGTCAGGACCAAATAATCCTTGAGTGATTGGACTCCTGATGAAACTAAAGCCCCTAATTCAGTAATTGGTCCAATCATTAGGCCAGTACAATGCAGTAAAATAGACACGTTGGCTGTGTTGCGTAGCTCACAGGTTTCGGCCGCGAAGTTTGCTTTCATGGGTCTTATGGCCCTCGTCTGTTTGGGCTCCATGCCTAACCTTCCAAGGATTACCATAGTAGACCCAGAGTAATTGGCGGTTTCAGTGTACAGGATAATCAGTGCATGTAAACGTTACCAGCCCTGACCAGGCATTTAGGGGAAAACCCTCACCCCTTTCGTTTACATTAAAGTTTATCCTAGCGAGGAAAGTGCCTGACTTTGGCGCCGTGTGTGTGTATGTGTGTGTGTGTGCGCGCGTGCGTGCGTGCGTGCTTTGTGGTTAGCCCTGTTGGGGGGGGGGAAGAGGGTTCCCCCCCTCCCCCCCGTCCTTCCCCTCCACACACACACACACACACACACACACCTGATTGGCACACTTGACACCTGGCTCCGTGCCCGAGCCGTTGCCTTGAATCTGTTTACACCCGCGTCTTTCTGTCAACTAGGCTGTCGGGGACACACTTTGGACAGACAACCATCTTGTACAGCATCTTGGTTGTGGGTATACAGTAGTCGTTCCTTGGCATAGGTCTGGTTGATTAAAGCCCGAGTTTGATTGCTAGGGGTTTGGGTTGAGAATCTGGGACATAGGGGCTGGCGATTGGATTAAGGGTGTTGAGGGTTTGACGTTGAAGAATGACCATTCGTGCTACTGAATGGTACAACTTCCAATACATTTTCTGAGAAGGCCACCCACCCCCACCCTCACCCCCCCACTTTCCATTGTCATGTTAATTCAGACACAGCTAGAACAGCTTTTTCTTACAATACATTTACTTTGTGCAAAATTTGCCATCACAGTAGATCACTAGATGAGGTCTACCATGCAACAATCCAACCTGATTCTTTGGTAAGACTCTGAACGAGTTAGTACCTAACCACTGTCATGAAATAGCTCACAAGATTCACCATTGTTTTCTTGCATTTTGACAGGTTCAGTCATCCCTTGCACTTCATATTAGAGAAGCTTGATTGAAAGCATGACATTGTGGCATGGATTTTCTACTTCTTATTTTTTGCATGAGATATTTCAAAGTTTCTGTTGATCATTGCTTGGTCTGCGCTTCATGCAGTCTTTTGATTGTGTCGTCATTTTTGCTGCATGGTTGTTTTGCAAGATGAGATGAAATGTCCTGGCTCACAGTTTGAAATTCATTTCAGTGCATTGTGTTACCCTTAAAGGACATTGGATTACATCAGTTGACAACTTGGAATGTTTTTTTTGTTTGTGAGAATGACTTGTGATGACAGAAGCTGTCACAGACACATGTGTGTTGCAACACTGGTCACGATTATGATGATGTCTGGTCTACGTTTGCCATTTACAGATCAAGTATCAGACATTAGGCCCTTCACAGGCATTCAGATAGTTTTGTTTCAAACGGCTCAGAATGAGTTGTGCTTTTTGCTAGAACTTAGTCCCCAGTGTTTGAACTCAGAGTGTAAATCTAGTGGATCTGTGATTGCACAGGGTGTGAGTTTTAGTATAGGGACTTGTTTGGTGACAGAAGATTCAGAAGCAGATCTATACAAGCAGTAAAGTGCAAAAATGAATTTTATGTGGAAAGCTGTTGGATACAAACTGCTTCAGGCGGAAGACAGCAGGGGAAATGCCACATCATCCTGTGAAATGCTCCAATTCATGTTGCTAGTGGGTAATTTTGGACAGATAATCACTTATAGATAAACTATATTCATTGTGTTGTTGATCGTGTTTGAGGGTTAGGTTGCAGTTGCCTGTTAAAAACAAAATTTTGCTTACACCAGCATATCATATCAGTGATGTTTTCTCATCGGTGTGTATACTGTCGTAATATGTAAGCATTTAGCTGCAAATATCTCTATACATTGGCAGTTGGGTCATGAACATGAACTGCTTCTGAGTGTTAACCATTTATATCACTCACAGTCACAGGCACTGTATTCAACTTACATCATGTATCATTGCTAATGATTCACTGTCAGAGACCTGTTGCTTGAGTAGCCTAAAAGTCAGATACAGCTATGGCAAAGCTCCATATAAATTACCATTTAAAAATTTCCTGCAGTATCCATGCATTTGATTGTTCTGTTCAGTTGTTACCAGTCTTGGGTTCAGGTGTTAGTAAATCATTTCTGGTCCAGCAAAGGACACTTTCCAGCACTCATAGATCCCCATAAAACATCTTTCATTCCCCCCACCCCTTGCCCCACCCTACCAGAATGATCCTCAGAGTGCCAGTCCTTGCTTGTACATGTATTAATACTATTAATCTACCACCTTAGTTTCATATTATATATGTGACGTTCACGACAAAAGTTGTGGCAGTCTGTGTCAAGGTGCATTTGCCCGTAAAATGCTCAGCTCACATGTCCCATGTTTTAACTGAGGACTTGTTTTACTTCCCTTCGTTTGATGTCTGCTTTTCATGCTGAAAAAGTTAGATGTATAGCATTCACCTGACGGAATTTTGCCCAGAGTCAAAGTTGTTTTTGTGTTTAGTGTGGCTGTCATCAGTTTTTGTGAAAAGTGTTGATGTCAGCTTGAAGTCACGTTTTTAGCCCTTATAAAATTTTGTGCATGTGTCCTGGCTTGATCACAATTACAGTTTCATTCTTCTGAGGTTTGAAAAAGTAGAGAGGAAGAATGCACTTTCCAGTATTTGAACCTGACATTTGAAATGACATCCAGTATGGTCTGAATTACATGTAGTTCGAAACACCAAGTGCTGAAGACACCAAAATTGTGCTTGGACAGTTTTGTAATATTTTTACAAATGATTTCAAGAGACAAGACAGTGTTGGTTTTGTGGGGGTACTGTAACTGTTTTGAAAAAAAAAGAAAAAGTTTCAAGAAAACATTTTAAGCCTCATGAGTATGAGGATAAACAATGGTCACCATTTCTGTCAGATACACTGCCAATGCTGTGCCATCGTGTTTATGTGTGGAGATTGCGCAGTTGTTTTGTGTTGCTGGTGACACACGCTGTGGTGCCTTGTTTTCTAATGTGTGGTTGTTGTGTGGCTCCCCCTGTCTTCTGATTCCAGCAGCGACCGTTAGGCCCTGCTAGCCCTAGCCCCAGCATGAATAGTGTATCTAGCCACGATGACTCCTCCTACCCCTGGTCCTCCCCGCTTTCCCACCATCCCGCGCCCCACGACTCGCGTCATCATGATGAGGGTGGGGATACCTCCAAAATGAGCACCAACCTTTTGGACTCATGCTTGTGAGTATCAGCTTTGTGATGATGGGCTAGCTTGCACGTTGCAGTTGTAGTAGTGTCTATACACTTTGTTCACTTCATCAGCTTGCCGTTTTGGTTGTGGCTTTCTGTTTGTTGTTGATTTTTATTTTTGGCTTGCTTGGCTGGTAATCCATGAACCTATGCATCATGGGTGTTTGTGACTTGCCTCGCTTGGGTTTTTTTTTTTTTGCACTGTGCACCTTTTGCATCCATTTTCTGGTGTTTGACTTTGAGTGTTGTGTGTTCTTAGCACTGTGATAAATAGTGTGAGAAAACTGGAAACTGGGAATCATTTGCCAAAACTGGGAATCTTTTGCCAATCTGAAAATACTGTACATCCCTCATGGTACATGTACTGTTTCATACCCATCTAAAATCCCTGGCATGGCCTTTACTTCAGACCTGTGCCTATTCAGTGTTGCTAGATCTATAGATCTAATTCTTTCTAGAGCATGCTGGGATTCATGAGATTCAAGGTTCCAGGCCTGTGTTTGTAAAATTTTGTGCAGTTTATTTCCTTGTACTTTTTCCATTCTGTGTCTTTCAACTGATTACCTTTCACTCGCCAGTCCATGCTTGATCATGTGTCATCATATACGTAGTTGTCCTCATATTATAAATGTTGTGTTGATTAGTCTTTTAGATTACCGTGTGTTACTGTTTTTTTTCATTTGATGATTGATGTTTTGAAATTAAATACTCTTTCATTGTCTGATCTGTCTCTGCTTGTAATGGGTTTTCCTTTTTGCTGTGCATACATGTAGATTGTCTGTCTAGCTTCAGGCATGTCGTCGCATGCTTTGAATGTCCTTTTGAAGTTTTTTTGTGTGTGTATATTCTTGATTTGGTTTAATTTTGTAAAGCATGTTGCTCGTTTTTGTACATGTTTGTGAGCAGTTGGCTCCTAATTTTTAATTTGTTTTTTAAACTTCACCTGATTTTCACTAATTCATATCCTTTAGTCTTCACTGTGTTAATTGAATTTAGTCCAGTTTGCATCAGTGTTCATTCATTTTGACCTACTTATACACATACTTAATTATGTACAGCACTCTTTCTGCACTGACACAAGATTTTTTTGTTTTGTTTTATTTAGTTTTTCATTTCTGCAGTTATATACCTTTTTCAATTTCTATAAGTGTTCAGATATTTACATGTAGTGGAGTCTACATGCATAGAAATTCAACTGGATGGTTCTTGTTCTTCGCTGAGTGACTCAGCAGTCAGTTTCATTGTTTGGTGATGGTAATTTCTTATTTATAGATGAAGGGAAAACTCATGAGTATTGTCCTGGGAATTCCATGGCCATCCTTTCAAGTTATTATTTCTGATGAGGATGAAAGTAACTGGTGAAGTGATATGAATATTGGGTTACCATTAACCCCACAGTTAAACTTATCCACAGAAATAGTAAGTAAATTGAAATAGTTTTCACGCCAGCATCGAACAGCAAGGGGTATATTTTACCGTCTATCGACACTTGAACAGCCAAAACCTGAAACACTTTCTCGTGTGTACCATTGCGAGCGCGCTACACCGAATTGATAAAGTGCGCACACTTTAACTTGAGCTAGCTTATTACGGGTAGAACGGCCGGGTTCGCGTCAGGGTAAAAGGGAACAGTACAAACAGGTATCGACATTCCTCGGCCCTAACACGCTCACGGCGCTGCGAAGGTGGAGTGGTATGCAGAAGTCGGCTGCTGATTTTTTTTTTTTTTTTTTTCATTTCAGTGGATTCGTCAGTCAGCAGGGTTGTTATCTTGTTGAGTATATATATCTAAGTGGTACACCTCTTGTGAGTTTGCAGGCGTAGTGTTCGGTGTTGTGACGTTGTTTTGGCTCACTTTGGGGTAAAGTTGCGTTCAGCAGGATGTCCACATGCCCATCTTTAGGTAATAAGCGACCATTCTTCTAAATACAACTGATATAAAATTATCAGAATTTTTTGTAGGGTAGCGGCGGGGGCGGGGATAAAAAGTAGATTTCAGTAGTGCACTACCGTAAGTGACAAGGAATGCAAGATGTGTTCAGAATTCGACATGAACGCGGAACCAGTTGACAGGGGAAGGATGGGTGCTTGGGTGGGGTTGACCACGTATGGGCGATATCAAAGACGGGCAACAAGAAAAAGGCCAGCACAAATATTTGGCCCGAGCCGCGATTCGAACTCACGACCCGAGCATTCAAAGTCCAACACTCTACCACTCGGCAATCCCGACAGGGGGAAGGCATGGATCCACACGACATACAAGACAAGAGACAATTGAAGAAAGTGTCCTACACTGTTAACACCTTAGGAGTGCTGCCATGGTATCCACCCAGCGTGAAGCGTTTCAACAACAACAAAAAAAAAGAAAAAAAAAAAAGAGAGAGAGACTCAGAGAGAGAGAGTAAGCTTCATATTTCTCCCATACAAACTGAAGTGTCAAGCAGAAACCTAAGGCGTACAGTGAGTCATTTTGTACTGGCGACGGAGGCTCCGACAAGAATAGGGGGCCTTTCAAGCACAATTTGACCTCTTGTAACCGTTTCTCAAGTTGGTGTAGGTGGAGAGGTAATGTGCTTTGTGGCGGCGCGAAGCCTGGGAAAATACCTGCGTCAAGAGGGGGGGGGGGGGGGACATATTTAGAATACAAAGTTAGGTCCCCTGCAGCTTACACCACGGCTCCCTCGATATAAACATGTACGAATTTGATCCCCCCCCCCCCCCCCTGCATTTTGTTGAGGGTTTGCAGGCAGAATGAAATAATTATGACAGTGGGAGTAGTATCTATGTAACCAGCAATGTGACCGCAAAAAGTAAGACCTTTGCAGCAAAGCGCAAAAGGAATGAAACAAAATGCAGTTCGTAGGTGTTGATGTTTACTGATATTTCGTATTTCTAATCAAGGCGTGCAGTGCCCCGCTTAGATTGGGGCAGTGAGGAAAAAATTAATATCAGTGTTAATCTTGCGCTTGTGTACATCAGAGCTAGTTGTCGGTCCTCATGAAGTAATATTAGAGCAGTGACCCGTACTGCTGTACAGGTATCAGTGGCTGGGTTAAATGTCCCCTACACAGGAGTAATATCGGAACAGGTACTACTGCCCCGAGGCCACCCTTAATGCATGCAACCCCTGTAGCGTTGACACTTTGCAGCATTGCCGGAAGGGTGCTGGGGATGGGACGGGAGCACACCGGTGACGCGGCTAAGCCGCGAATCCGACCGGCTGTCGATCGCAGTGACTGTTTTAGGCCGGAAAAGCGCGACACGCATGCGGTGATGTGCAAGAATGCTGCCAGGAAAGCTAAGAACTGAAATGAATTTGATCATATTGTTATATGCACATATCAGTAAGACTTTCATCTTCCCACCCAAAGCGATTTTATATCGAAAATTTTATTCATGTAAGGACACGAGTCATATTTGTTCGACTGCAATGAGACTCGGGAGCTATTTTGCAGTTTAACACGAAGCTGACAAAAAATACCACGTTAATTCCAGTAGTTTCAAAACAGACACGTATCCGTGATGTCTTTGTGACTTGCATGCCAATTGTTGTGACGTAGGATGCTTTAGTGTTTTCGCAATTTAAAAAAATATCAGAGCAGTGCGAAATCCTCGGCTAAGAACCGGCCAACCGTCTGTTTGATACAGGCTGGTTCTTAGCCGGGGCGAGTGCTGGTTCATAGCCACAAAATATTCACTACCAAATTTCTTTCTCGAACTGCGCGCGATCTAAGCCACAAATTGCACTAATTTTCTAGGTGTGGCCGCAAGACATATTATACAACTGGGACGTTTTCAGAAACGTGACTTTCCTTTCTGTAATTTTATATTATCGCGAATGAAAGTGAATTTTCTACAGAAAACGAGACTAAATTGCTTCCAACGTGAGTGTACGCGCAAGTAGCACCACAAAAACCAATTACGAGTTGAACAGAGACCTTCTGCGACAAGACAGGCCAACCTCAGATCGAGACAAGCTTTCACAAGCACAGCGCAGATGATTTTCTGAGAGAAGTCGCGTGCGGCCAAGCAACGCTAGCGCTCAACGCCGCAAGCCGGTCAGAATCGGGATAGCCGCGTCACCGGTGTGGGGAGTGTTGGATGGTAGGGCAGGGTACTGGGGTGGGGAAGGGTCACGCCGCACTGCCGGAGTCTCCCCGTTTGGGGCCAGCAAGGAAACCGCAGTATTATCGGTACGCTTCAAAGGCGTTTGGAAGTTGGTCCTTGTGAAGTAACGTTAGATATTACAGTATTGACCCAAATCAGTGGACAGGGCGAGTGCCCGGAGGCCGTGTTATTACGCAGCCCCCGGTAGCTTTGACACTTTGCAGCATTGCCCAAGATTGAAGAAATTTCAGAGGTGAAAATAGGGGCAGGATACTATCTGGGGGTGGGTTGGTGGACGGGGTGTCGACGTGGACCGGTTGTGTAGAACATGTCACGCGACGCTGTCCGAGCGGACAGCGGGGTCGTCTCGCCTTGCGGTTTGTGCACGCTGGCCCAGGGTATTATCGTTGTTTAGGAATCCGTCACCCAGCTGAAAAGCGGCTGTCGGCCACAGTTGACAGCGAAGACGTTAATAGTCGGTAGACGCCGGGCGACGCTAAGGAGGGGGTGGTGGGGAAAGTTGAAGCGACGTGGAGGGGAGAGCTGGGGGGGGGGGGGGTGTCAGTGTGGATGTTGGACGGAAAGCTGCACTGGAATGTGTTTACGTGACCGGCAGTGGTAGGGATAGTGGGAGTGACAGTCCACACAGGAGGACACTGACCATCTTGTCAAGGACTCTGGTCCTTGATCTTGGCGTAGTCACGGCCCTCACCGTTTCCTATTAGCCCGTCAACGCTTGTGACAAGACACATCCTAAGCCAACAAGTGGTGAAGGAAAACCTCCGACCGTGTACGTAATTTTTAACGAAGTAATAAAATACACCGGGAGAATACATTGTGGGACAATTTCGTTTCCACTATAATTCCAGTGTCATACCTGTTGCCATTCTCTCACATGTTAGTATGATTTAGCGGAAGTGTGACATAGCCTAGTTTATTACTGGTATTAATTGCCATAAATCTCTTCATTGTTCTGGCCAGATGGCGTGGGAAGCATTTAGTTTTTACTTGACACATTGTAAGGCTGTTTAGTTGCGGCTGCTGAAATTATTTGGATACCCTTTGTTTGCGTAGTTCCCGACGCCTTGTATACCTTGGTTGGCTGTATGCAGCCAGTGGCGGCCTAATTTGCATACACTTTCGCATAAAACACGTCTTTCTACAAGCCATTTGGTTTCGTTTTCCCATACTCGGGGCAGACTGCAAGTGCCCGGAGACACAGTAAACGCGGTCACACAGTCACAGATCTTTTCCAAGCGTAATATATAACACCAGATAAACAGTAGTGACAGTACGCTATCATGATGACGCCTTTTTCATATCATTCTGGCCGTCTTTATATCGCCATCGTCAGGCCGGCAACAGTCTCTGTGTAGAACAGTAATGATAACATCGGATCTCGCTCTTTCGCCTTGAGCCGCACCGGAGCGAATTGATGCTGATTTTATCACTACGTTTTCCGGGCTTGTGTGTAGTAAGGGGGATAGAGAGGGATTTATTTTGCTGTATTTATTATAGACCGGACAGGCGGGGGAAGAGGAATGGGGACTCGGTGTCCGCTGTAGTCTGATTTACTTCCAGTGTACTAGTACTACTACAGGAAAATGTCAGTGTATCGTGTGTAGCGTTTACGTAAGTTTGATGTAGGAAGGAATTTGGGAGTGGGACTAGGGAGTCGGGGGGTAGGGAGGTTGGACAGGCTAGGAAGTTTGGGGCGGTCGGTGGTCTAGTGGTTAAGAGACTTGTCACCAATGCGAGAGGTCAGGAGTTCGAGTCCCACTCGGGGCAAAGAATTTTTCCTTCTCGTACGTGGCACCGTTCATTCGGGCCGATCGTCGGGGGTTCTCTCCGGGTACTCCGGCTTCCTCCCCCTCTGCTTTGGAAATGTTCAGCCCACCAAATTTGAAAAATAAATTCAATTCTAAATTCCAAAATTTAAGTAGCTGAGCTGACCCTTCGCACCACGTGATTGTAATGTGTTTATGTCCAGTGTGTGAGAGAATGCGTGTGATTCACGTGAGCGTGCGTGTTGGGTTTAGTTCGCGGCGCTTTGAGCCGATTCATGAAATTGGGTAAAGCGCCTATACAGTACTCATTATTATTATTATTAAGTTTTTGAAACATATTAACACTTGAGCTGTGGTGATTTAAACAGTGGCAGTATTGTACTAAACACACACACACACACACACACACACACACACACACACACACAAATACGCACACCCCTATTTCATGAAAGACTGCATTTCTCAGCACACAGGATCAGTTCTCTCATGACATTGTTGTGGTTTTTTTTTTTTTTTTTTTAACACCTGCTTGTTTTTGTGTGTTCCAGGCGGGAACTCGAGGATCGCGGAACTTTGAACACAGGGTACGTCCGGTAAGGCAAAATCTTTTTTTCAAAAATCGGCATGTCTGGCCCTGTGCACTGATTGTTCTGGCCGAGTTGTGTTTGGTTTGTGGAGAGCATCATATTCCGTCATACCTGCTTCTTTGGGTTTGTTTTAGTTGTAGTGCATACTCACAGTAGACAAACGTTATTCATTGTCTAGAGTGTTCCTTTTCAGTTTTGAAGTTTCAGTTTGCATGTTGTATGAGTACTGTAGACGTTCAGTATATGGCATCCAAACTGCAGAAATGCTCAGAAAGTGAGAAGAAACTATAATCTATTGAAATTCATGCAAGATTTTACCAGTCTTGTGTCTGCGTTTGAAAATTATATCATTATTTCATGCCGGTTTTATTGATGCAGAGGATAAAGCTTAGCCTTGGGGCATTGTGGCTTGAAATCAGATGCAGGGTTGCACATTTTCCACAGCTTCTATAGGACAAAGTGTCCTGGAAACAGCAAAGTGATAGGACACAGTGTCCTGGCCACTCAGTGGCAATAAATATTTTGATAGGACAAATGTCCGCTTGAGGTGGGAAAAATAGGACATTTGAAATTTTTATAGGTCAATGTCCTGGGTCCGACTTAAATGTGCAACCCTGCAGATGACAAGCATGTAATGAAATCAGTGCGTGAAATTGCACTGTACTTGCACGCACATTGGGTGTAACACAGCAGCAGTGTTATTGTCTGTTGATTTGAAGACTGATAGCCATGAAGACAGACAATTCTGGGAGACTTTTAGATAAAAGCGTTGAAGTGAGGGAAGCCTTAAAAAAGACCTGCAGTGTATTCCTTCTTTTTTATTTATTTATTCCAGGCTGGGGAATTTGCAGTCATTTGACAATTTTCAGCCAGATATCCTACCCTTTCAGCCCCCTTCCAAAACAAAAAAACAACAACAAACAAAAAACAACAACAACAACAACAAAAAACAAACCAACTAAGTTTCAGCCAAAGGAAGGGGGGGGGGGTGGACACACAATCATATATCATGATACATGTGGGACAGTCAAACTTCAGTTTTGAAGACTTGCATGTTGTCAGAACCTAGGCAGTATTTTACTTTAGGGTGCCAGGAGAGGCTACTAAATCAGTAAATGCCATTAAAAATGCGAACATTTGTTTACTTAAGTGGGGTGTTGCCACTGTGCCTGTGGTCCCCCAGGAGGGTGCTGCCTCCGCGCCTCGGCCTAGGCTTCAGTCTTTCTTTTTCCTCAGCAAATCCCCAGCCTGGATTTTGCAAAATCGTCTATTACATGTACTTTTGCTACTGTCATTAACCAGTATCACATACAATGATGTATAACTATTAACATGTAGATATATTAATCACGTGTAGCTACTGTAAAGGATTGTACTTGTTGGGTATCTAAGTTGGTGTGGTACAGCATTAATCTAGTTTCTAAAATCTGTTGTGAATTCAAACTGGTTTGGGTATGATTTTACCTACCTGTAATGGCATGGTTGTGTTAAGTTCTTGTTCGTTTGTTGTTGTCTGTAGTTTTTGGTGTGGAGCACTCGTTCAAGGGGTGACTGGGTAGTTGTACAGTGTATGATCAAAAATGACAAGGGTACTTTATATGAGACATGACATGTAACAGGTTGTACAATTAACAGAGTATTCATTAACAGGGTATTCGTTAACAGCATGTACATTTTAACAGAGCATTGTTGGAAATGAAAGTGCCTGGATTTCCTGCACAGATTTGAAGGCAAAACAGGACAATCTCACACACAGCTTTTTGCTAAATTTATGGAAGTTTTAGCCAGTAATGGGAGGGTGGGTGGGTGGGTGTTTGAGGGTTTAACGTCTTTTTCCACCACATAGGGTGATATTAAAGACGAGGCAACGATGAAAAAGCCAGCACAAATATTTGGCCCCAGCCGGGACCAGTAATGGGAGAGACTTTGCTTGTCATACTAGCTGAGATATATGCGGTGCCCTTTGTATGAAGGGCAAAAATTGGGTAATAAGAAACTGACCTAGCTGTCAGATCTGCCTCATCCTGACCTTATTCTCAGAGGGGAACTTGTTTTTCAAGTTATGCAAATATGTGTAGCATGTTACGTTGCATTTTTGGATCATGATTTTTGACAGGTGTTTTCTAAGCATGTGTCAACAGATAAAATTTTTTTGGTAAAGTGAAAACGGGAGAGTGGTGTTTCTACACACAGTACATTATGCAAAACTCCATGATTTTCTTGTATGATGCTAACATGATTTCTGGGTTTTTTGGGGTATTGTTGTTGTTTTTCTATTTTAGGGTTTTGTATCAATTTTCATTTAGCACTTACTGCATTCTGAACTGAAGAAACAAACAACCCTGTTTACCAAGAATAAGGGTAAAAGGAATGCCGGAAACATTTAAATGGTTATAACTTAGGAAGTTGCTAGTTCACTCTGCTTCTCACATTGAAATTTTATGTTTGTTACTCAGAAATACAGTAATTTGCCCTCTACCACAGTTATGTGCAGAGGGTTTCCAACATTGCTGGGGGGGGGGGGGGACATGGTCTGCGATGAGCTTTAAAACCTGAGTCACACAAATTTCCTGCTTGACACTGACAGTCAAAACAATTTATGATTCTGCCAAGTGGCTTTCAAACCAAAATGTTATGGTCTTAGTTTCGAGTCCTGTTTTCTGAAAAATCACCATGGTACTGTAGAGAATTCTAGGTGTGTTTGCTGACGTGGAGTTTTTGTGTGTGTTTAGTGAGGAGGGCGGCATGGACTATATGCAGCATGACTATGGCCACAGCGCCGACTACTCCTACTCGCCACAGATGAACTCTTACGGGGGAGGCGGGGGTGGAGGAGGTGGGATGAGCTACGGAGACACTTCCTTCGACCGCCACAGTGAGCATGGCTCACATGCTTCCCTCTCCGGCGCTAGACATGTGAGTAAGACGGGCAGCAATTTCAGATAATTCTTAGAATATTTTTATTGTGTGTGTATTGACATCCTGTGGCATTTTTCTCTATACTGGGAGAAGTTCGTCATTGTGGCTGTTTCTAAGAAGACTGCTGGTCCGATACACTAAGGTTTCTTAAAATAATTTCTTGTATTCCTCACTGTATATATATAAATTTGCTTTATGAATTAGTTCCCAAAGTGACTGGGGGGATAGTAGGTAGGGATAGAAGCAGTTTAAACTTAGTCCATTTTGTGTCAAATCGACTTGGAACTGGCATGAAGAGAAAGAAAAATTGTATTTTTGATCAATGTCACATTTTGTTACAGGTTATTCTTTTGTCTGTGTTTTTACTGTAGTGCCATAATTTTATAACAATTAAGTGTAGTTGGAGTTTGCAAAAAGAAAAACTGCAAGTAATTTTATCTACTGTGTCACATTTCTTCCACTTGTGTAGAACATCATAGTTATACACCATTCTCTGACTTCCATGTGTGCAGACTCCGCGACTGGACGATCAGCCGGGTGGCCACTACGCTCCCTACATGCCCCCGCGGGACGACATGCGCACCTCCCCCATGCCCAGGTCTGGCTCCCCGCCCGCGCAGTATTACGAGCGCGAGACTCCTTACCACAACCTCCCACCCTACAGGGAGGCCCCCTCCCCATCGGGTCTGGGACGTGACCCCCACCCTAGCTACCCCAACCCTGATGACAGCTTTGGGCCGAGGTATTCACCAGCTATATTTTAACTCCCGCAGCTCACAATTCCCTCAGTCTCTCGCCCCTCCTGTGCCTCACCAGTACTACTATATGTACCTCTCTGACTAACACATTGTTAACAAATTACTGTAAGTTACTTATATTGCCCACTTAAGTTGTATCCTGGAAATCTGCGGGGAGCCGGGATAGCCGAACGGTACAGCTTTGGACCCTCAGTGCTCGGGTTGTGAGTTTGAATCCCGGCTGGGGGCAAGTATTTGTGCTGGCCTTTTTTTCTCGTTGCCCCATCTTTGACATCACCCTTATGCGGTGGAAAAAAGACGTTAAACTCCGAAACACCCACCCATCCACTCCTGGAAATCTGCACAAGCTGAGAAATTAAACTTTCCAGGTGCAGCATTTTTTTTTCTTTCTGTATATACAGTCAAACCTGCCAAGGCGGTCACCTGTATAAGCCATGCCACTGTCTAACCTGGTCACCCCAGAGGATCCCCTGACATGCTAGCTGTTGACATGACACCCTGGATAACCCGGTCACCCTGTATAAGATGGTCAGTTTGGCCCAGTCCCTTGGGTGACCGCCTTACACAGGTTTGACTGTATATCCAAAACGCAAATACCTGGGATGTGTATGGACTGTGCCGAATCAGGGATGAAAAGTCTGTTCATCAAACACTAATGTGTGATGTGTGTGTGATCTCAGTGGAATCTACAGACTCGCCTCACCATTACGGGAAAGCCTTGCAGGGCTTTTGTCCTTACTTGTACATGTGTTGGTGTACTAATCCTGTTAAGAATTTGCTGTTTTTGTCTAATCTTGCTGTTTGGTTGAGTAAGTACATTGCTGCCCGAAAAAAAACAGTCAGTGTTTAAATGAGGATCTTTGGGATGTGTGTCAGCTGGGCCACAATTGATTGTCGGACTGGAAAACCGGTGTGTACGAATCTGCATGTTACGCCTACATTTTGGTGGGGTGGGAGCACAGACCTAAAAAAGATAGACCCCCTGCGGTGCTGGAAGTGTGACGCCGCCACGCGCCATGTTGCGAGTACCTGGAAGTGCCAGATGCTATCAGCTGTTTACATAGCGCACATAGCATTGGCCAGACGCTATCAGCTGTTTACATAGCGCGCATAGCATTGGTCCGCTTTATCTTACATCACATTTCTGATGACGTCTTTCTAAAGAACTTTGTATTTCGAACGAGGCGTCCTGTACACAGAGCATCTGAGTTCTGGTATTCACAAGATGGCCGTGATAGCGACACTCGCAAGCAGCGGTGGCAGCGTGCGGCGGTGGGTCTATCTTTTTTAGGTCTGTGGGTGGGAGGGGGGGCTTAAATGACTCACCTAGATTTTGTGCAATGACTCACCTAGGTTTTATAAACAGCCTAAAAGGAAAACCGTGTTCATACCTGGCTGTTGCTGTAATCTGTTGTCTTTGATTTATATTCCGTGTGGGTTTTTGTCTGTGTAGGGATGACTATCCAGGCAGTCGCAACAGCTATCAGACAGGTGGTGGGCATCCATACCAGGACAACTACGCTGACCCGCCCTACAATGGTGCACCTTACCGAGGATCCCCTATGGGCGACCCTTACAGTTCAGCTCCCCCTGGTGGAGGATACGGAAACTACATGGATGACAGAGACGCTGCTCCAGGGCCGCCATACAACGGGCGCCCGGGCGACATCGATCAGTACAGTGACAGGCATAATGACTCCCTGCCTCCGCGGCACGACGATTCATTCCAAGGACAGAGACCGTGGGGCGGTGATCAGCCGTCTTACGAACAGGACCGTTACTCTGACGCTCCTCGTCAGCGGGGCAGTTACGATCAGGACCCGTCTGGACAGTACGGAGGTCCTCTCCCTGGAGAGAACGTTCCAAGATATCGCGGCAGTTACGACCATGAGGATCCTCGTGACCAGTTTGCTGGGCCAGGGGGAGATGTGCCTGGGTACCGTGGCAGTTACGACCACGAAGGACCCCAAGGTCAGTTCATCGGACTTCCTCCTGATGACGATCGTATGCCTCCTGGATACCATGACAGCTACGATCGTGAGGGACCGGACAGTTACGGTGGACCGCCACCGCCGCTAGAGGAAGACGCTCCAAGATACCGTGGCAGCTATCAGGACGGGCCACCTGACATGGGCCATGACCCAGGTATGAACGATGACCAAGGGCGCAGGTACGAGGGCCTCCCGCCTGTCCAGTCTGACCCCTTTGCGGACGACCCATTCAGAGAGCGGCGCAGCCAGGATGGTTCGTTCTCTCACCTGCGAGATGACAACCTCTACAACCGCGGCCCATCGCCGTCGGGAGGTAGTGATTATTATGGAGACAGATACTATGGTGAATATAGTTTTGGTCCCCTTTGCATGGATGTCGGGTCTGCTCCAGATTTCCTCTTTTGGGCAGAGTTAGCTGCATGTTTCCATCTCTTTGTGGACTGTACACTGTCTCACTCTCAACACGGACTTCAGTTTGTGACTGTTGAGACAAGTCATACTTTCTGGCCTTTTCCCTTCCTTTATTCTGCTGTTTATAGCTGCAGACCTGTGGCTTTGGTATCTTGCTTTATGTCTGCACAGTTCGAGTGCATAATTACGTTCGCGAAGGTTTAGTCTACTGCATAGCCTCTCACTTCTGTCATTGTCTCAGTGGAAGTAGAAGAACTCACTGCACAGTTTTGACTTCTTCATAGCTCTGCTCTGTTCACCGCATCGTTGTAAATGTTAAACGCAGTTTTGGTATATTCCCTGCGAATGTTCTTCAGCTACCTTCCTTATTTTGTTTCACACACATGGATCTAGTGGCATTTTTGTTGTTGTTTTTGTTGTTATATTAAGAGGGGTTCCGTGCTTTCTTTGGTGTGGTGTGATGGAAAAGGGACCATAGTTTGCCATGAAATTGCTTTGAACGTTGATAGTGTGGACATATGGCTCTTTTAAATCTGAAATTTGAAATCTGCCTTGAAATCTGGTAGGAGTGGATTGTGGAGTGATAAGGCGGAGAATGCACTGACAGATAGTCAGTCACTGTATCGGTTATGCTTTAGTGAATGCCCAGAGATTGCTTTTCAAGGGAGGCATTCCTGTCACTGCAATTCGGATAGCACCGAGCAGTGTTAGCCCCTCGAGGATGAGAGGAGGATCTCTCTTGGCTTGTGCAGTCCAGTTTGGAGACGTAGATCTACACTGTGTGCACTTCTGCCAGTGTTGGTTGGTGTCAGAGGCAAATGTTTAACAGTAACAACACTTCCCATGTTGCAGCTTTACTTCTGTGTTGTGTGCTTTTGTGTCTTCCAAAGTCTCCTGCTTGCAGTAACCATTGTTCTTGTAGTTCTGTTGCAATCTCTGGATGTTCACATGCTGTCTACTGCACACTCACGAAGCTGACTGCGTAAACTGACCTCTGATGTGTCCAGTACATGTACCTCATGATGATAACACTGTGAAGCTCCCGCTTTGAGATCTAATAATCTTGATGTGTATAAATTTGCGTACTACTACTGTAAGCTGGTTTGATATGTCTGCAGTGGTGGAATGAATGGGATGTTTGGGCAATTAACGGTAAAATACCAAGTGTAAATGAGGTATGCTGTGACAGAAAATACAAGAAGATGCCTGTAGTATTAAACTGTTATTAGTAGCATTACTCCGTATCTTTAGATGAACAACAATGTGCTTTAGAATTTGTTCACACTGAAATGTGTCTGTGACTACAGATGCATTAAGAACAATTTCAGCAGCAAATAACACACCACTTTTCCTCCCAAATAGATCCCAGAGCAAACGACTATGAAAGTCGTCCCTACAATGGAGATGATGGATACCACGGTCCTGACCCCAACGCGCCTCGTTACGACGATTACCCGGACTCCCGTCCGTACCCTGGTGAGGTGGAGCAGCCATATTACCCAGAGGAGCAGGAAATGGTCCGCAGGATGGAAAACGTGAACCTCGGAGCACCCCCTGGTGAGGGCTACCACCCAGATGACAGGCGCACACCCTCCATCGATGGCAGACCTCCAGGTGTGTGAAGTGGAGAGCTGATCTTTTCAGTTTTTGCTTTCGGTGTACACTACAGTTACCATGTGTTGTGTAGCATAGTGGTAATCAGAATCACTTCTCCCCACTATTCTGGCTGTTGCGGCATTCTCCATACTTGCAGAGGCTATCGCTCCATGCCCCTCCCACAAAACAAAAAATTCTTTGGTCTTTGGCCCTAAATTGTTGCACACCTGCTCAGAGATTTTTCAGCTTGCACGTGAAACCTGAGCAATCAGACCATTTTTCTATTCCGCTTGGGCAGTTCACCTCAGAGAACTGCTTTATGATTGGTTCTTACCTTTGTATCTCACCTCTAGTCTTCTTTTGTGGTCATGTGGCTGTAATGTTATGTGTTGATGTCTTTTTGTGTGCGAGTGTGCTCGGTTCAGGTGAACAAGTCTGCTGGGTCCAGCTCATGGCGTTCGAGCTGAGATACTGGGGTAAGGTGCCTGTGTTAATTCACAGTTATTATCATTAATGCTATACAAATGACTCTGTTTCCAGTGGGTGGATACCTGCGGCCACCAGACCTTCAGGAGGTTATCGACTACCTGAGTTACCAGGACGACAGTGTTAAGGCCAACGCTGCCGCATACCTTCAGCATCTCTCCTACAATGATGATGGCATCAAGGCTAAAACAAGGTCAGTTTTAAAAGCCTTTTATTTCTTTCTTAGAAGCCAGGAGGGGGAATGGTGTGGGTGGGGTAGGGGGAGAGAATGTGTGTGTGGTAGTTGGTGGGGGGGGGGGGGTATTATTTTGTACACATTTATTGTGATAAAAGATTTTGACTGCTAAGGGTGAGAGTTCTGTGTGTGTGTGTGTGTGTGTGTGTTCTCCCATTTTTACGCTACTTTCTAAAATGAAAGTTATCTCTGTTTTGAGCTTTGTTTCTTAGAGCATTTTATTCAGGGCTTTATTATTGACAGTAAACATAAACTGTAGACAGGCATGCCCACAAGATTACACTCTTCCGCTTCTATGTTGCAGAGGTCTTGATGGTATCCGTCCACTGATTCAGCTGCTGAATCACGAACTGACTGAGGTTCACAAAAACGCCTGTGGGGCGCTGCAGAACCTTTCGTTTGGCAAAGCAAACGATGATAATAAGGTACAGTAATGAAGTTTCTCCTACTTTAAAAAAACACAAAATAAATGTAGTAACATTTTTGGGAAATTCAGATTACTTTCCCTAGTCCCACCCCCTATCTTCCTATTTTTTGGGGGGAAATTCAGGTTACTTTCACTAGGTCACACCCCTATTTTCCTATTTTTTGGGGGAAATTCAGATTACTTTCACTAGGTCACACCCCTATCTTCCTATTTTGGGGGGGAAATTCAGGTTACTTTCGCTAGGTCACACCCCTATCTTCCTACTGGTATTTTGAATGTTGCTCTAGGCAAAGACACGTCCTCACAGGAAATGCTTTGACTTTTTATGGCTTTGAAATATTTTTTCTCTCATATTGTTTCAAACTCAACTTTTACCAAGTACAGAAAAGGGGAATTTTGTTCGGAAGGCTACAGTTTGATGTGAATGTGTGTGTTTCCACAGAGAGCAATAAAGAACGAAGGAGGCATCCCAGAGCTGATCCGACTGTTGCGGAAGACAGACCAGGAGGATGTTATGGACTCTGTCACGGGCATTCTTTGGAACCTTTCTTCTTGTGAGGTAAGCACAGCTTTACTTTATCTAAATTTTAATACTAAGATATATCAGATTGTGCTGCTAGGAAAGTTTGTGCTGCTAGGAAAGTTTTCCAGTCTCGTGAGCAAAGTAAAATCGTATTGCCTGATGAGTTTTGCCTGAATTCTTTGTAGGTTATGTTCAGGTTTTACGTAGCTGTAGATTTGATATTGGAAAATTAAATTTCTCGGATTTGCAAGATCAGCCAGCAACAAGTGGTGGATTATGGGGTGGTCGCCAAGAGTACTTTAATGCCATTGGTAAAGCATACCATGTCTTGAGACCTGGAGTTCCCTCCCTTGATGAAAAGTCACCTTTTAGTGCAGAGTATTTGAGGTTATACTGACAGTTGTGAGATCGGAGATGCTGCAATCCCTACTTCTCCCTTCTCTCTGTGACACTGAATGTTTAATTTTGTGCAGGACCTGAAGCAGGCGATCCTGGACGACGGGCTTACCGTCCTTGTAAACGTGGTCGTGCTGCCCTACTCAGGCTGGAGCTCCATCTCCTCACAACCATCGCAGCGGCCTTGGACCACTGTCTTCCGCAACACTACAGGCATTCTCAGGTACGAGAGAATCTTGTCGTGGATGGCTGTCATATGAGTACCCTTTCTGATGGTGCTGATGACCATTTACATAGTAGTTATTATTCAGGCTACAAAATTTGAAACGCTATGCAGTTGTCATTTTCAAAACTGAAATAGCTGATCTGACCCTTCACACCACGTGATTGTAATGTGTTTGTGTCAAGTGTTTGAGAGAATGCTTGTGATTCACGTGAGTGTGCGTGTTGGGTTCAGCTTGCGGTGCTTTGAGCTCATTCAAGAAATTGGGTAAAGCGCCCGTACAATACACAGTTATCATTATTTAACCCTTGTCTTGCTGAATTAATTCGTGTTGTGCTGAAAAAGCCATAGAGGTAGTCTGGACTATTTTGTTCTCAGCAAGACCGAGCGAGACATGTTTCAAGCCCGTGTTGAAATAACTGCATCAGTGGTTTCCTTGAAGACTCTTCGACCTCTTTTATCTTTGTGATGCTGACTCTCGGGTGACCATTATTTCGCACTTGTCTTGATGGCATCACACTTTTTCCCATGCTGATTTGTGTGCTTTGAAAAGTTAGCCCAACATGTCTTATAATCAGACTTGAACGAGTTAATTCCATCTTTGCTCAGCCACCGTGTGTTTCGGAACAGTTACGCTCGTGAGTGTGCTTGTATGTTCGAAATCCTCTATCTTGATGGTTAGTAGAGCTTTTAGTGTAATACAGTGTTGTTTATCTTTGTGCGAGCGGTCAAACTTTCAAATTCTACGACTGTTGTTACATCACTGGAGCACTCGGTATGGTCACTGCGTCATCTAGTACTCTTCTGTTGGCTCAGTGCCAGCATTACAGACACTGTCACTGCCCAAGTGTCTAAGTGGTGTGAGGATAGATACCACGAAAACAGCTCACGAAAACGATCTGTGCGCATAAAAAAAATGGTAGCGTTAACCCCTTCACGATGCTGACGTTACTAGCAGTATGCTTCACTAATAGAATAATCACCATGTCCTCTCCCCCTAAACAGGAACATCAGCTCGGCCGGCTACGATGCAAGAAAAAAGCTGCGCGAATGTCGAGGCCTGGTGAACGCATTGATCCACACCCTGCAGATCGCGCACGAGGAAATCATCAACTGCAAGCCGGTGGAAAATGTGGTGTGCACCCTGCGTAACCTCTCCTACAGGATACAAGAGATGGAGGATCCAGACTTCTACAAGAAACGGTCCCTGCCTCGCAACACGGCGCCACCCAGTAAAGGTGAGCCAGTCAGTGAGTCACGTGAATATATGATAACATTTTCTTTTCTCGTAACATTTAAATTCTACGACTGTTGTTACGCTACTTGAGCGCTCATTGTGGTTGCTGCATCCTGGTGTATGTTTGTGTTGGCTCAGTGCTGCCATTACAGACGCTGGCACTGTCAGATGTCTAAGTGTTTTGATGATCGATACGTGTACCACGAATACAGCTCAGGGTGATCTGTGGGCATGAAAGTGGTAGCTTTGGTCCCTTTAGGTTCTTTGCTATTAATTGATTGTTTGCCTAATGTCCATGGTTTTGTATAGTTTTGAAGCTAAGTGTGTATGCATGTTTGCAGGAGAAAATACAGGCTGTTTCGGAGGCAGCAATAAGAAGACACCAAAGAAGGGCTCAGTCAGGGAGAACACGCCTCAGATGTGAGTACCTCCAGCAGAACTGTTGGAATTTATAAAAGCTGTATTGTACTGGATTTTTTTTTTTTTCTGCCCCATCTCTTTTGCAGTTCCAGTGGTGTTCCTCCCAGGTAATGGGTGGGATACACGGAGGGCTCGGAAGCTGGGGCAATTTTTATTAATTATTATTATGCATGATGATGGAGATGAGGAGGATGGTAAGATGATGCTATGAAGGTCGTGTGGTTTGGGACTGCGGGACAGAGCTGCATTGTACTGGATTTTCCGTTTAGAATCGGTTCATATCCCTGGTTTGGTGGATTTTCTTTTACGAATCAGTTTGTATCCAGTCTGATTTCAAAGCTGCATGCGTTGATCAGTAGATCACTTTCAAGGAGAACTATGTGATTTCTGGTTTTCGTTTTTTCTTTATGCACCCTATTGACTGCCAGATAATGAATTTAAAATCAAAATACTTCCTTTTTTTAACGCATAAAAACAAAACCACATGACTTGGTTTACAAACATTACTTCTGCAGGGCGCCCCCCAAGCTGCCCCCGTCCTCATCGGAGTACCGATCTCTGTGGGGGAACGACCTCATGCTCCTGTATATTCACGTGCTGAAAACCTGTACCAACCCTGTCTCCATCGAGGCAGCTGCTGGTGCCATACAGAACCTTACTGCTTGTGACTGGGCTGTGAGTGCTTTTCTTTGTTTACGCATCTTTTGTCACTCGATGTTGAATGGAAAAATGCAAATAGAGGGAAGTGTAATGTCTTTGTTGCATGCTGTTGGTGTTAAGTTTTTAATATCTTCGCATTTTTTTTAAAAGAATTTTTTTTGTTTGTTTTGTGTTTTCAGTTGCATTTGGTGTTGACTAATGATGAAAGTTCTGAATTTGGTGAATTTTTCTGTACATTTTTTTTTCCCCGTTGCTTTTCTGCTAATAATAGCTGTTAAAGAGGTGACTTTTTTAATGTCTTTTTTTTAGCCTGCAGTGGAGTGCCGAGCATACATCCGCAAGGCAAAGGGCCTGCCAACACTGGTGGATCTGCTGGCGAATGAATCACATCGTGTGGTGTGTGCTGCTGCTACAGCTCTTCGCAACCTTACTATCGACAAGACGAACAAAGAGTTGATTGGTCAGTGTCTTGCAGCTTGGTTTCTGTTTCTTTCACTTGGAGTTTGTGGCAGCTTCTTCTGCAGCAATTTGTTCTTGAAATGGTTGTGTTCCAAAGTCATTTGTTGAATTTTTTTGTTTAAATTAACATTTGCTTTTTTTATGTTTAGTGTCTTTTTTTTCTTTTTTTTTGGGGTGGGGGGGGG
Source organism: Batillaria attramentaria (assembly GCA_018292915.2). Classification (NCBI taxonomy): domain Eukaryota; kingdom Metazoa; phylum Mollusca; class Gastropoda; family Batillariidae; genus Batillaria; species Batillaria attramentaria. The sequence goes on along the minus strand of JACVVK020000130.1, from coordinate 768,656 downwards.
GGGGGGTGTAGGTAATCATTTAGAACTTGAAATTACTGTGCGATGGAGCTGCATTGCATTTGTAAGAAAAGGTAAAATATTTGTTGACTGTCTATCTTTTGTGTTCTGCAGGGAAGTACTCCATTCAGCAGTTGGTGGCATGGCTGCCGAAAGACAGTCGCCACTCAGCCAACAAATCTCCCGATGACTTGACGTGTGCGGTTCTCGCTACACTTTATGAAGTCATCCGCTCAAATCAGGATTATGCTGTGTAAGTGAACGCATCAGTGAACAGCTGCTGATGCTGTTATTTTTTGTTGGTTTTTTTACTTGATTTTTTACAGTTTGTTTGTGACTTCGTCTGTTGTGTGGGGTTTTGATTCGGGGGATGGGGTGGCGCTGAGTGCTGTGTTACCATGATGTTGAATGACCTGTGTCATTTCTTACTTTGTCACCGTCTTTTTACAGATCCTTGATTCAGGAGGACGGCCTCTCGCGGCTCAAATACATCAACACATCAGAGGGCATTTTCCTGGCCAGGACTCTCAAAATTAACCACACCGTACGTTCTGATTGACAGCTCTGTCAGTGTTGTAACTTTTCAGAATTTAGGAACCCCTTTAACGCTGTATGTGTGCTCGTGTATAGTTTGCTTTTGTAACACATCACTACAGTGCGTAGTGGGTGTTGTGTGATGCAGGACAATGTGTGTAGGACGGTGGTGTTGTCTGGTCAGCATCCAAATGCACACTGACTTGAAATGGTGCTCAGCTTAGGTTTTATTTCAAAGACACTGTGTAACTGTGACATTTTAACTTTGCACTTTCCACATCCGCAGAGTTCGTAAAGCCCATTGCTTGCAACGTTGTTTTTTTTGGAGCAGCTGATCTTTAATCACTGAAAACCTCTGTCGTTTTCATCCTTCCATAAGGTTTACATTCTTTCTTTTGCTGGTGTTAAATTGGATGTGCTGTTCTTGCTGATCACAAGCATGACATCTCGTGTTCTTTTCTGTCGCGTGCAGATCCTGAAGACATTGTGGGGGTTCAAGACGTTACACCCTCAGTACGCACGCATGGGTTTTGTAGAACAGGACTTCACTGTATCAAAAGCAAGGCCAAGGTGAGAATTGGATCCATATCCCACTCAGTCGGGCCATTCACGAGCCAAGATAAGATTAAAAATCTGTTGCTACAGCACAGCCACGGTTCCAGTGCCTTCTTGTTTCTGCCAGTTTGAATATTTGTGTCACAGATAAAGAGTAAAGGGTACAGATTTGCTGGATGCCGTGTTGTTTCTTGAAATCATGTGTTTCAATTAGTCAATTCTTACATCTACCAGTACATGGCTTCATATCTTTGGGAACTATAACAGAACAAATGGCCAGGCTGACCCCAAAAGTACACAACATTAATTTTGTCCTGAGTCATGATGAATATGGCTCAGAAATGATAGGACATAAGTGTGCCTTGGTGAGGAAATAATCGGACATTTCAAAATTGAATCAGTCTCTGACCAATGTCTTACGCAGATATGAAGTCCTGTTAGAATGTGGGAAAGAACAGAAAGAAAATGCTGCTACAAAATGTCAACATTCATCTACCGCAACATCACTGTAGTGGTATTTAATTTTTCTCTTTCTTGTTTGTTTATGTTTTCATCGTCGTCTCTGCTACAAAAGTGGAGCAACTGCAATACAACTTACGGACATGTCTGTCTTGCATTGCAGACCTGACGGCTACCGGGACGGATTCTCCTCACACCCTCCGTCCAGTAACCACACGACGCCCTACAACACGCTCAGCAGGCCCATCTCCGCCCAGGGTTACGACGACAACACGTTGAGCGCAGGCCGCATGCCACCACGCGGCGACTATGACCGCGGGAACTACGACCGAGGGAACTATGCAGGGTACCGGGGAAGCAGGACAGACATGGACGGATATCTGTCTATGAACAGGAGTAACCCTGCATTGTATGAGCAGAGAGACCGAGGCAGCTACTCCCAGGAAGGAATTCCAGTAAGAGATTTTTTTTATAACACATTTATGCTGACAGCAGCTCTGTTAAGCATACTTAAAGTGACTCATGTCCCACAAAACACAATGCTTTTCCTGAGCAGAGCTCCACTTCTTGATAGTTTTTGAACAGCAGGATGCATCTTTATTCAAAGATACGTACACAGATGCACTGTACTAGAGAGTCCCATTTTTAGGACACAAGTCAAGTCAAGTCAAGTCAAGTCAAAACACTTTATTTATCCCACAAGGGGCAATTCATCTTCGGACGGGCTCAATAACTCATGATGACAAAATATTATAAAAGATATAAGAGTATATTAAAATCAAATCATTAAAAAAATAAGTTCAGATGATTAACCATAACACACACACACACACACACACACACACACACACACACACACACACACACACACACACACACACACACACACACAACTAATACTTCATTGTAATTATCACACTTATTCAACAGCAGCAACACACACACACACGCACGCACGCACGCACGCACGCACACACACACACACACACACACACGCCGTATTTATCACAGATTGTTCAGTAGACGGACGGCAACGGGAACAAATGAAAGTTTCCGTCTATTTGGGATAAATGAAGTTTTATAATACCCTTGTATTGACTGTTTTCTTTTTGTTGGTGTGTCCCTGATAGATTTTAACAAGGATGTAAACTTGCTAAGTTTGGCACAAGAATCTAGTACATGTAATATGTGTACGCTTTTTTGTGTAAAATACAATCATATAATTCTGTCAGATCAATTACCAGATCGATTTGATTTTGCAGCCTGACAGCATTCCAATGGATTACATGGGCCCTGGTTACGCACCACTGGATGAGCCGCGGCCGCACAAGAAACCAGTTGGAGGAGTCCCACTGTTTCCCAACCTCCCACCTGTAAGTGTGAATGTGTGTTTGTGTGTGTGTATGTTATGTGCATGTGCGTGTGTGCATGGGAGAAGGGGGGGGGGGGGGGAGAGAAAAAAACAACAAGAACAAAAAAAAAAAAAAAAAGCACATAGAAAAGGATGGTTTTGGAACGTTTGAATAATTGCAAGGTCAAAGAAATGAAATCGAGACTTGGACACTGTGCTGCTGCAGTCACTACTGAAGAAATTTGTATAATTGCATGGTCATTTTTCTTCATCTCCAGGGTGCTGGAGAACCGGACCACTCAGGGGTTCAGGACCTGTCCGCCGTCCCAGAGCCGCTGTACGCACAAGTCAAGAAGGATCGCCGCCGCAATGACGACTATGCCCGTACAAACGGCGGAGGAGGGGTCATGCTTTCAGATGGGGCAGGAGGTCAGGGGGGAGCGGACTCTTGGGTGTGACACCAGCGTACCGAAAGTGAGGCGCAGACCGCCAGTTTGATCAAGCTGACGTTTTCGTAACTGTTTTCAAAAAGAGTACTCGGAGGAGTACTGGGGTTGTGATTTCGAACTGAGAGATGGACCCGTCATTTTGCTGTTCTCTGCCAGAGCGGAATATCCGAGGATGTGTTGACGACGACATAGCAGCTTTACACACTGTCACAGATGGCATTGCCCATTCGGACAGCCTTCAGCTGTGAGTGGATGGAGGCTTTCTGTTGTGGCTGTGACACTGTGGTTGTGCTGTTGTGTGAAAAGGGTCTGCCTGTTGTATGGCAAGGTGTGTTTTATACTGCGCACTGTATATTTGGTTGAAGAAGAAAGTGTAGCTCAAGCACTGTATGGCCAGATGTCAGTAGCAGCAGCACATAAAGGATTAGAAAACAGTTGTGAACTTTTTTCTTCTGCCAGCATTCTGCTCATGTGTCTGGATAATTGTATCACGGATTGAACAGTGTTGTTCTTTGAAGTCTTGGATTATGACCATGCTTCAGTTTTGAGAAGTGTGTAAACTGACGGAGCTAGTTTCCACAGCAGTAGAAAGTCCAGAGAAGTGTGAAAAGGGAAATATTTTCCACATTCGCAGAGTGCACTGGAGTGTTCAGTTTGCCCCATGCATGCGAATCTGTGTTATGAAATGGATTTGTCTGTTGAGTGGTGGTTGTAAAAGCATTTGGAATGTGTGAGTACTTGAGTCACTTGCGTCATCTACAGATCAACATACATATATATCACAGACAGTGTCCATGTTTGTTCAAGCCACACAAATACTGTCTGATGACTAGATCCTGTAAGAATTTAGAGGTTCAAGCCAGGAAAGAAACAGGGTGATGCTGTATCTGATAGACTAGCCCACAAAAATGGTTGATAAGAGATCAGCTCAGTCACCATGACAGAACAGTTTGAACTACGCTGGACAGGAATCTCAGAGGCGGGCATCGGAGTGAGGTGCATCACATTTGTAACACCTAACACACCGATCGTCAAATGTGTCAGGACCATGGTAGCCATTCGGGCTACCGCCCTGAACAAAACTGGTAGCCCGAAAAAAATTCTGGAAGCCGGAGTGGCTGCTAGGTTCTGATTCATCTCAGAATTCCTGCATGCTCGCCATTCGGGCTACCGCTACCGGACCTTTCACTCGCCCGATGGTAAATTTATTTAATTTTTTTTTTTTTGCTGTCCCAACTCTTTGCCAGCTCCAGTGGTGTTCCTCCCAGGTCATGGTGGAACCACGGAAGAGTCGGAAGCCGGGACAATTTTTATTATGCATGATGATGGAGATGAGGATGATGGTAAGATGATGCTATGGAGGTCCGGGGAACTACGGCACCTGCGATGCCGGCCGTGTAATCATCCACATCATACGACGTGTCATACTAAGGGAAGCACCCCCAAAGTCGCACCCGTGAAGTGGGTGAATCTCGGCTGTGTGGCAACAGCCTCCCCATCGGGCCCATAGCACACCCGCTCTGGGTAGGAGCCGACCTAGGTAGGAAAAATCCCGCTTGTCTCGGCTGGGACTCGAACCCGGGTCTACCGGTCCATGGTCCGAAGTGCTAACCACTACACTACGGGGGCCGGTACCCGACGGTAAATTTGGTAGTGAAAGCGAGCGGGCGAGCGCATTTGACGATCGCTGCTAACAACTAAGAAGTTGCGGTGGCGGTGTTTTTCATCTGACACTGCAGGCCCGGGTTTGACCACGAATGCTGCTGTCCCATTCGAGTTCCTATATATGTGGTGGAAAAGGAAGCTAAACTCTCAAACAACCCACCCACCCCTTTGAGTTCCTGCCTGCTTCACATACAGTGGCGTTTCAGATGGCCAGTCCCCCAAATGACAGTTCAGCAGGCCGACACATGCTGATCATTGGATTTTTTTATTTTTTTTTTGGGGGGGGGGGGGTCTCTACACAGCGTTCCAGAGCACTTCTTCACTTTTTACAGTCACCATTCTCCCTGCTGTTGGTAATTCCAGCCGGCAGTGTATAATTTGTACATGTATGTAGATGATTCAGTGATGTTCACAGTGTTGTTTAAACAGCATTTATTCTACAGGTGATGACATGGTCTTTGTTCTTGCCCCCCAATGGTTGTGACTGGTCTGCACACAGTGGTTTTAATTAATCTTACCCAAGAAGAGCTGTTTTGGAATCAAATGACATCACACATCAGATGTAGTCTTCCTGCGTATGGATTCAATTATTGCCACAGCTGAGACCGGTGTAGACCGAACTGCTGAATATTTATGTAACGCACCACAAATGATGTGAACGGTGAGTAGCCATGCTCAAGGTAGTTTGTAGAACCTTTGATTTTAGATCTCTAGATGACCGGCCTTTCAATGAGTGCATTCTTCACAGAAAATCAGATCATTTCAGTTCATGAAAAGAGAGACACGGACAGTTTGCCTCTGTCAGTTTTGCAGCAGAATTATAACCTTCCAAGAAATTACCAAGTTTTGTGTTGGTTACCACTGACAGCTGTTCTGCCAGGAAGAAAAAGCCGAAATGTCAACTATCTGGCATTTTGTTTCTTTTATAATTTACACTTTAATTACCAAGTTCATAAAAGGAAAAGAAAGAAGAAGAAAAAAAAAATGTAATTGAGGGAAGGAATGGCCTCCCACAGAAGAGGGACAAACTTTGCTCAGCCACTTGAGAAAATCAAACAATTGGGGGGGGGGGGGGGGGGGGGCACGTTTAGCGACTTTGAGATTTTTGCATTTTCGCATCCTTAAACAACTAATACATCCTCTGTGAATTGAAAATTTCAAGGCTGAATGTAACATGAATAAACATGTGAAAATTGAGCATGTAATACAATACAGCCATGCTGTTCCGGCATGATTCCAAAATGGCCACGTTTCAGCTGCAAGTTTTCAACAAACATATCTCGGGCCTACACCATGTTACAGAAATAATTAATAATGATAAGACTTAATTTTTGCTCTTTCTGTTGATGGCACCAACTCCGCATGCCCAAAATCACCATTTGTCCCCCTTTTGTGGGGACCCTTGATAAAAGTCCTGAGGAGATTTTGTTACGTACATGCTTAAAAGTAAGACTCTGCAGGCATAAGCGCATGACATCTTGACCTGCATGAGAAGTTGCTGAGAGGTGGGTTGGTGCCAGTTTGTCAACAGGATTAGAACTGGAGTTTGACTGGATGCTGCTACTAGAAAACAGAGGGAGTTTGAGGAAGGCTGTTGTGAGTTAAAGTGCTACTAATACCAGTTATCGTACAAACAGGTGGTTGCCATTCACAACAGTCACTATGGTGATGAGCATTTATCAGTATCTGAAGTGTGTGTGTTTTAGTAGACTCAGCAGCTTGCACTCGCAGGTTTTTTCCATGCTTCTTCAAAGCAAGGGGTTTTTTTTTAGTTTTTTTTTTTTAAACTTCCTTGAAGATCATCTTCAGTTTCATCTTCAGTTTCTGATAGCATGTATCATTGTATGCATATCCCACAAACAGAAATTTTTTCTTTCCACGTAATCATTCTCATACTGCAAAAGCCGATGCTCCATTTGCTGAAAGCTTGAACTGCGTGCTTCTCGGAGCTCATTTTGTAGGAGCTATCCTTTTTTGCAGTTGTACATTTTCATTTCTACAGGCTGAATGAGATGCTTTGCTAGTATGCAGAATATTCCATTGCACTCAGAGCCACATTCTGTAAGTTTCCTTTTTTGTTTTGTTGTGAATGTAATGTAAAGAAGGCAAACTTTATTTTGTAATCACAAGTGTAATTGAGTGATCGAGACTTGAAGGCGTATGTCATGGTTGTAATTTACATTATATTTGGGATGTGATTATTGAATACAAAACTGTGAATATTTATTCATTACCTTCATTAATTTTGTGCATGGATGTGTTTTGGGATGCGTGTGTGTGTGTGTGTGTGTGAGAGAGAGAGAGAGAGAGAGCAAGACGAAGTTTGGAGAGTTTTGTTTTTTCGAACGAGACTGCCCCGTTTTTATGTAGGTTGTGCTCATGAAAAAAATCTGAGAAGTGTTCATGCTATGTGGATTTATTTTACATCATATTGAAACTTGATAGATGCAACACAGTCAAAGTCCAGTTTCTTCCAGTTTTCCCAGCTCTTGTAGTTGTACTATGCTTTATGTCCATAGTTGTTAGTATTGCATTGATGATAACACAGACATTTAACTCTTTTGGTTTTTTTTTTTTTTGGTTTTTTTTTAAGCCACAGGGAACAGAAAGAACAAAAGATCACTGTAATAAGCAAATCGTGGTCATGGTTGGGAAAGAGAAGAACAGTGCTCGCATACCAGTAAACGAATTAAAAACACGATGATAAAAAGTGGCAAGTGGACAAATTCCTAAGAACCGCCATGCGGAAAATGGAAATTGATGTTCAACACCAACACCAACACTTGGAATTTCTGTTGATTTGTGCTGAAGGGTCAGCATGTGAAGGATTAGGTTGTGGGGTTATTGTAATACTTGTCCGGATAAAGCATGCGATTTATACATATATATGTCTACTGTGGTCTCTGTTTTGAAACTACTGTTGTATTGCCCTGATAACACCATGGAAATGTGCGTTTCTGAATGCTGGTGTATGGTTTATAGAGCAGTGGATGCAAAGAGTGAAATGCATGAAGTGAGTGCAAAATATGTTTCCTGCCCCCCCCCCCCCCCCTCCCCTTTTGCAAACTACCTTTTGCTTTTCAGTGCTTTTTGTTTCCTAAAGTTTTGCACAGTTGCTAGAGCTTAAAACTTTCATATATATAGAGAGAGAACGTTATACATGTTTGATATTATTAATTCCAGATTAACAGATGTGATATCCCTGCTAATAATTTTGAAAAGATCGCATGTAAATAATGGCATTGCAGTGATGTACAAAGAACACGGTAATGGTTGTTAACCTAGCACTCTTGTTAGCAGACCGACGAATTTTTTTTTTAAAGGGATCTTTGATGATGCTTGTGTATGGTGTATCCCCCCCCCCCCCCACACACACACCAGGAGGTTTTAGAAAGCCCTCCATATATGACGAAAATCTCCACGATGCTCTTTGTCATTCCTGACAATTTTTCCTCTTTTTTTTTCCCGCCTGCATTTGTGAACATAGATGCAGTTGCTGGCGTAGAGTGCAGCGAGTAGGCTGGTACTATTGTACTAGTATTAGTATGTATTAGGATGCAGAACACACACACACACACACACACACACACACACACACACACACACACACACACACACACACACACACACCCCTCTGGAAAGCATGATACTGTTGTGGTGAAATACTGACAACTATAATGAAAAACGTAAGTAAATGTGCTACTAAATGACGGTTGGAAAATGCAGTTGTGACGAGATTGGTAATCAGAAAACAAAATTTTGATACATATATATATATGTACACACAGTAGTAGTGCTCTGCCTGCCTGCTGGTGCTGATGATACTTGACTCGCCACCTGAAATACGCACATCAAGGCCTTTTGCCATTCCTCCATGCACGTGGCATAGCTGCTTTATCCGCGTTTTGCTTATATAATTCTGGTGCCCAAACAGCGCAGAGATGAGTATGAAGATGAGATATCGGACATGGCAGTTGAAGTCTGGATGTTGGTAATGAGTTGTGAGGCGAACAATGGCGCTTATAAAGTAGGCTGTTTGCCAAATGATTAGATGTTCTTGTTTTTGGCCACTGCAACAATTTGCGTGATTTTGCGGCTTCTAACAGTAGAGAGCTATGACTTTCTTTGGCCTAACGCGCCCATACCTGGGTACTGCACGTCGGTAGGAACAAGTCGCGAAAACTAGCCACCAGTCAGCGATGTCTAGTTAGCGTCTGGTCCGCAACCCAGTAGCGTCGTCTGCTCGGAACACGGCACGCTGCTACGTACGTCGACCAACATGCACGTCAACCAGAGGGACTCACCACAATGGTTTCGGATGTTATTGTGTGTCCCGAGTGATTCTGATGCACGGATTTTAAACGCATCCGATGAACAGTTCTCCACAGCGGCGTTGTATGTCTGACAAACATAATATTGAGACTTTAAAGACCTCTTCTCATCATTTATACTTGTCAAATGAAAGCACACCTGAAATTAAGAAGAGGCATTTTTAGCGCAATATATACTACTACTACTTCTTTTGCGACAAATATTCATATCAAAACCACTCCCTCAACCTATTTTTAAAGAAATAAACATATCAGGCCAGCGGTATCTACGGTAGGCACTTGGTGATTTTTGAATTTGCTACAGTATATTACATTACACGATAGTGCACCTTTATCATGTGACATAGTGTTGATCAGTTTTGGTTTTGTATATTTTTTTTCCAGCGTTGTCTTTGATCATGTATGGATGCGAGAACAAACCATTTCTGCACAACAGAGACAACTTATCAATCAAATCAAACGTGATGACAATTGCACAAGCACGTGACCCGGTAATGTGTGTTGGTATCTTTTTGCCGAGTTCTTTTCTGTTCAACACCATTTCGTCTCGGCAAGTGATGAATTATATACATGTATACACACACACAGAAGCTGTAGGTGTGCAGAGTTTTATTTTGTAGCAGTTCCCCAGCAAGGACTCATAATAGTTCACTATAAACTTTGTATGAATGACGTGTAGAACATTTGTCTAATAAAACTTGAAGAATAGCTGTTGGGTTTTGTGTGTCTTTGTTTCATTTGGGGATAACTTTCTGCATGCCCTGTATGTTGTTTGTTGTTGTTGTTGTCGTCTTTTTGTTTGTCGCCTTTTTTTTTTTTTTCGTAACGTTCAAGTAAAGTTTTCAACTTCCAATTTCAAATGTTACATTGTGGGAAAGAAACAACAATACTATCAAACCGAAACAAAAACTCCTATTATATATTTTTTTTAAATTCAACATTCAACAAAAACAACAACAAAAAACCAACAACAAAAGCACCCCCCAAAAACAAACAAACAAAAAACCCCAAACACCAACTAAACAAAAAAATCAACAACAAAACAACAACAACAACAACAAAAAAGACCAAGTAAGACATCAGCATTGTCCCTGTGTTTCTGGCAGTGGCGATACCGTACGGCGCGTACGCTACTTCTTCAGTATTGCCAAAGCCCCACAGTGAAGATCGTTTCAGCCTTTTGTACATACTGCAACTACGAGGTCTGACAAGGACATTAGCGATATACAAGTAAAAGGGAAACTTGATACGCTACATGTACTGTCCTTGTGATCCAGCCCGACTTCCCCTTTTCAATTCCTTTTTTTTTTTTTTTTTTAATGTCAGACTGCTCTTGTCAAGTTACGGGTACACGTACTGGCGACAGATAATGAGATTAAACTTGTGGTCGGATTTAGAGATTAGCATTCAGGGCCGTCTGTGGCACTGTGGGAACCTGCTCTCAATTCCACCCAAGCTACCCCCCCCCCCCCCAAAAAAAAAAAACAAAAAAAAAAAACAACAACAACAACAACAACAAAACAACAACTAAAAAAAACACACACAACAAAAACCAACCAACAAACAAAAAAACAAAACAAAACAAAACAAAAACACAGACTGAACAGACAGACAAATTCTGGGCACCGTAGACTTCTTCTTCGTCTTCTGCGGTCGATTATGATTTGACTGGTTGCGTCAGATCTGCGGCCCGGTCGCCATGACGAATCCCACGGTCTTGTCCAGGTCGCGACAGCCACCCCAAAGCTGCACCTGTAGTTCTGCGTCCTCTCGGGCCAGGTTTGACGCCGTAGAGCACCATGGGCAGGACAGTACTGAAGGATGACATTGGCCCCGTTTACATTACTGAGCGCTCCGAGGGCGCCCCTTAAAGCGCACCGCACTGAGAGCGCTCTACGGCGTCTTCATTACACAATCGTGGAAGGGGAACTGATATGTCATGTGCTTTCGAGGAATGTGACATATTCAAGATGGCAGCGCCCAGAAAGCACGTGTTTTTGTATGCCTGGCAGAAAAAAACAACAACCGATCTTTCACCATTTGCAAAAATGGCCTGTTGCTACGGTGACACAGGGCCCCACGTGACGTCACGAAAGCGCCCTAAACTAGAGCGCCCTCAGACTACCCACTGTAGGTAGTCTGGGAGCGGTGCGCTTTCGGAGCGGTTTGTTCAATTGTAAACGCGACAGGGCGCTCTCAGAGCGCTCTCAGGGCGGTATATTAAGCTAATGTAAACGGGGCCACTGTGTTCCGGGGTCTATGATCCAGTGCCACATGGTCACTGGTCAGTGTGGGCAGTCTTGAATCGGCTGAGGCGACTCAGTAGTCTGGCAACGTAGACAAATTCTGGGATGTTTTTTTGCGGAATGTATACTTTAACACAGTTCCAACTCGTAATGCCGCCAGGTTTATTGGATTTTGTGAGATGTCAGTCTTAACTTCAGATATACCTTAAGTTGAGGGTGTCTTCTTTTCTATTGTTTAAGTTTGAGTTCTGAAGTTTGTGATGGCTGCTTGGCAAATATACGTGATCTACTGATTTCCGAAAGCACTACAGTACATGTATATGGTGCTTGCCCAGTGACAAAGTTTATCTATGAAGACAAAACAAACAGGATGACAGATAATGGCTGTACAAAAAGACAACTGAATTTAGGGCAGTTAAGAGAGAGAGAGAGAAAGAGAGAGACAGGCAGACAGAGAGAGAGAGAGAGAATCAAATCCCATTGCCAGAACCCTGAGCTTAGACGGTGTATGTAACACAAGTTTGTCAAATGTCACCATAGATCAGCACACAATGGCCGAGCATTTTGTTTTCCTTCTTTTCTGTCTTCGCAAATCCACACTTGATTGCAGTAATACCCGGCGAAGGCTGACTGAGCCGTGCATTGGTTGTAAATTCAGCAATAATGTCTACCTGGCCCGGGGAAAGATTTGTTTGAAGCGTATGTCTCCGGCGCTCGGCGGCCCTTATTGACCTTGCAGAATGTCTCGCATGAGAATATAGGGAGGTGTTTGGAAGTAAAGTTTGCTCCCAGACGGACACAGACAAAGACTGACGCTCACACGCACGCACGCACACACGGCACACACACACACACACACACACACACACACACACACACACACACACACCGTGGCGCACACACACACACACACACCGTGGCACACACACACACAACACACACACACACACACACACACACACACACACACACACACCGTGGCGAACACACACACACACACCCACACACACACACACACACACACACACACACACACACACACACACGGCCGTGGCGCGCGCGCGCACACACACACACACACACACACACACACACACACACACACACACACACACACAACACGGCCGTGGCGCGCGCGCGCACACACACACACACACACACACACACACACACATCATAGTGGAGAGACACACACTAACGAGAGAGAGAGAGAGAGCAACTTCAGATCAGTAAAACACCAATTCTTCAGTCGCAGTTTCATCAATACACCACTAGCAATTTCAACTGTCAGTCACTGTGAGTGGCTGCTTTCCACTGGACGAAAAGGTAGGCGGGGGAGCTGGGGGGGGGGAGAGGAGGAGGGAGGTGTTATCCAGCTGGGCTCATAAAAGTGAAGTATGTAATAGAATGGTTTCAGAATGATCAGAACACCGCCCATTAGACCGATACGTTACTGTTGCGCGTATCCAAGACGGCGTACGTACGTAGCAGAAAAGTGGATTATCTCGCGTGCGCACGGCGGTTTATTTCCGATCAGGTGAACTACACCCTCACTCCCCCCCCCCCCTCCTTATTTCTTGCTTCCATCAGAACGATGGTCACTTGAAACAAAGTGACCGATTCTTTTGGATTTCGAAAGACTTTTCCTACGGCCCACGAGAAACGAAAACTGTGCCTGACTTTACCGGAAACTGTAACAGGCCTACATCGCTTGTGCGAGCGTTGCGATGATATAAATCGCTGCTGATAACGGCGGCAGTGCAGTCCCCAAGCGATACCAGAACGCCCTGCCAAGTTTCCAGTTCGATTGTAGCGTCCAGAGAGGCAGTACGGAACTTGACGAAGCTTTGTGCAGCTTGACGACAGCTCAGTCTTTGTGGCAAGCCTGAGAGGACGGTGCCGCTAGGCTTCCAGGTGCCATGGCTTGTTCCAATACACAGCAGGGCCAACCCCCAGACTGTTTTGTGACGTACAAAGACAGAAAACCCGCGGAGGAAGTTGAGGACAAAGAGAAAACCGAGGCCGAAAAACAAGAGGAGATTGAGTAAGTAATCAATGTGCACCAGAGATACACACATCTGTTTGTGATGTGCACTTTTTTTTTTTTTTTTTACTGTTTTCACGGATGTATTTTTTATTTGCTCTTCTATGTTTTCATGCTTGATAATAGTTTCTGTGTCACAGTGCTTTCATTCGCACTCGATCTTTTTGCTACAGCGACCGCAATGACAAAATACAAATGAGATAGAAGGGTGGCGCTGCGCTGCACCGACGCGCTTCCCGGTCGCAGTGCAACCCAAATTTCCCGCAGAAGGATATATTAGTTTCTAGAAAGGTACAAATAATATTGTTATACTTTTTCTGTAAATGCAAGATAATACAGTTATCCAAATAGGAGCCGAGCGGGTGGACGAAGTGATTATTTTGTGTCAGTGTGTGTGCGTGCGTGCGTGCGTGTGTGCGTGCGTGTGTGTGTGTGTGTGTGTGTGTGTGTGTGTGTGTGTGTGTGTGTGTGTGTGTGTGTGTGTGTGTGCGCGCGTGCGTGTATGTGTCTGTGTGTGGTGGAGATGGGGGTTAGAGAGGATACTTCCTCAGGCTGTGACGTCCCGGTTGTCCTGTAAATAAGTTAATGAGTACATCTCGCCAGCCATAGCGGAATTATTCAGGAGAACTTCACGTGCCCTTAGTAACGGCAGTCCAGTCGTAGTCAAGGCCAAGACAAACGAGCCTAATTGTCCTCGGACACTTGACGGCAAATCATAAAGGCGGGAGCGAGATGGTGCTACTCCACAGAACCACCGACACAAAGCCAATCAGTCGCTGTTCCCATCAAACATTCAAGCGTCCACATTGTTCTCGGCACGCGCGGTCGGCTATGTGTTGGATTCAATCTAGATCAATGTCCAAAAGCACAGACATAAGACATAAGACATTTATTAAATTTCCAAAAGAGGAACATTGGTTTGTGGTCTCTCATAAAAACATAAAGCATGCCAAACACTCACTCATACGGCCATGCACACTCATTTCACCTATTTACATGTTCGTACACACGTACCTAAAAATCTATCACAATGTTGCAGTACTATGAATAAATTACAACACTACACTGGGTACTGTACCCTATGACGTCCGTCTGAGTGGACGCAAGTGTTTCCGGTGCTACCGCCCTGCTCCAAACCTAGCACCGCCAGGACTGACAGAGTGTTTCCAAACAGTAGCACAGTTTCCATTAGTCTGTAACTTATCCTGGATGTGTCAGTCTTCCCCGATCACTCATGGGTTACCCGAACTAAGTTTCTATACATGTGCAACACTGTGCCGTCGGCTTCACTGACGTATCACCGGGTGTTTCCACGTGCAACACTGTACCATTGGCTTCACTGACATATCACCGGGTGTTTCCATGTGCAACACTGTACTGACCATTGCCGGCTTCGCTGACGTAGCACCGAGTGTTTCCATGTCAGTGCAACACTGCCGGTTTCACTAACATAGCACGGCGTGTTTCCATGTGCGACACTGTACCACTGGCTTCACTGACGTAGCACCGAGTCTCACTCTCCGTGTGCAACACTATTAGCATTGGCTACACTGACGTAGCACCGAGTGCTTCCATGTCCGAGTCAGTGCAACACTGCCGGCTTCACTTACGTTGCACGGAGTGGTTCCAAAGTCGGCCGGACTTCCAATGCTCGGGTCGTGAGTTTGAATCCCGGCTGGGGCCAAATGTTTGTGCTGGCTTTTTCATCGTTGCCCCGTCTTTGATATCACCCGTGTGTGGTGGAAAAGGACGTTAAACTCCCAAACACCCACCCACCCACCCCGCGTGAAGCCGGGGGCCTGGAATGGGGTCAGTCGTTCATCAACCAGACAACGACTTTGACTGACGCGTGACTACAATGCAAAGACCGTGTGCATGCTCCTGTTTCAAACGTACGGTTTTACTGACAGCAGTCATCGTCGAAACGTTTGAAGCGGGATAGTCAGTACTGAGCACCGGAAACACAGCGTTCACTTTGACTTTCACCATGTGTCCGGCTATGACGGAGAAAGTTCGTGCAGAGGTACACCATGAAAAAGGTCCATGCTCGTTGCGTTTGGACTCTTTATTTTGTTCACCTGTTCTCAGGAAGGAAAAGGTTATTGACAGGAGTCAGTGTGACTGAAGTGTCCGTGTAGACGGAGTCAGCACTCTGAACTGGCACGTATTAAGGAAGATTATCAGTTCTTGAAAAAAAAAAAAATCTTAAGTTAATCTTAATTAAAAAAAAATCACCACATGCTGGGAGGGCTGTATAATTGACAGGTTTGATCTCAAGCACGCGGAGAGAGAGAGAGAGATTCCACGACAAATCTCCAACACAAGCTCGTTCGCGCCTCGTGCAATTACACTTTATCAGAAAAGCTGTCGTGCAGTGTGCCAAACACACGCATTATAGTTCTGAGATTTGTCTCACGGGCAGACTTCATTACTTTTCTTTCACTCCTCGCCCAGCCGAGTTTCCTCAGGTGTTTGCAGTCTTTGCCGCTGAGATTAATGGGAAAGGAAATTGGAGCCCTGTGCCCGACACTATAGGGATATGTGCACAAGGGTCGTGCTGTTTTCCCAAAGATCAGTTCGTGAGGCCAGCTGTACGAATTGTCGGCAGAGATTATGAGAATGATTGTGACTGATCACGTAAATGGTGGTTTCGTAGCGTTAGAATGTGCAGGCAGTTATCCTTTTTGGTACTCCGGCATATTTCACGTCTTGCCAGTACCATCATACCATGGTGCGAACTGGCGCCGCATTGTTCGTTTTTCTTAGTTCACCGTTAATCCAAAGCCGGCGTGCTGCTGTGAATTGTTAGCAGACAGCTCAAGTTGTTTCCTTTATGATGCTTGTACGTGAAATCAGACCTTTCGGCCCCTCCTCGTCCCCCCCCCCCACCTCCAGTAAGACTGAACAACATGACAAAATTAAAGCAGTAACTACAGATACCAACCCTCGAAACGCCAAAAGGAACAAACAAAAACAAAACAGAAACCAAAACAAACAAACAAACAAACAAACAAACAAACAAACAAACAAACAAAGGAAAATCAAAACAAAAACACACACAAAACAAACAAACAAATAGCAACAACAGCAAACCCACTCAACCAACCAACCAGCCAATCAACGAAACAACCCACAGACGTATAGAGATAGACGCACCGCGGTGCCGAAAAGTGACGCCGCCGCGCGCCATGTTGCTAGTACCTGGAAGTGCCAGCTGTTTACATAGCGCGCATAGCATTGGCCAGACGCTACATGTATCAGCTGTTTACATAGCGCGCATAGCATTGGCCCGCTTTATCTTACGTCACATTTCTGATGACGTCTTTCTAAAGAACTTTGTATTTCGAACGAGGCGTCCTATACACAGAGCCTCTGAGTTCTGGTATTAGTAAGATGGCCGCGATAGCGACACTCGCAAGCAGCGGTGGCAGCGTGCGGCGGTGCGTCTATCTCTTTACGTCTGTGAAACAACCAGTCAACCAGATTGTGACGAAAGAACTGACGTGTACATGTTCCTTGTGAAAACTTACGCTGTGACGTCTTCGCCTCATGACGACATTGTCGATTATCAGTGACGTCAGACTGAACTGCAGAGCCTGCAGCAGTAGGCCAACCTCGCTTGATGTAACCTCAACCCAAGTCAGACACACTCCACAATGGTGACTGCCGAAGGTTATGGGGCTAGGCTTGGCCTTGGGATTGTACCCAACGACGAAGATGATATCTACGACACTACGACGAACGCCGGGTTGTACAGGAAACTTATGGACAGGGCACGGAGCAAGTGGTACTGCAAACTGTGTAAAAGATTTTGCCCCAACTGCTGTGGTAGATCTTGTACAAAGTGCTGTGTCGGCATGCCACCCGTACCCATCGACCCAGACAAAAAGTAAGTTTTGAAAAAAGGGGGGAAAAACCGGCCCCCGTAGTGTAGTGGTTAGCACTTCAGACTATGGACCGGGAGACCCGGGCTCGAGTCCCAGCCGAGGCATGCGGGATTTGTCCTACCTAGGTCGGCTCCTACCCTGAGCGGGTGTGCTATGTGGCCCAGTGGGGAGGCTATTGTCACACAGCCGAGCTTCACCCACTTCACGGGTGCGACTTTGGGGGTACTTCCCTTGGTATGACACGTCTTATGATGTGGATGATTACACGGCCGGCACTGCCTGGTTAATGCCGGGATATTTATGACAGGAAGCGTGGAATGCGGCCTTGTCCCGCAGTCCAAACCACATGGACCTCCATAGCATCATCTTACCATCATCCTCATCTCCATCATCAAAATAAAAAAATGCCCCAGCTTCTGAGCCCTCCGTGGATTCCACCCATTACCAGGGAGGAACACGCAAAAAGTTGTGGCAGCAAAAAAAAAAAAAAAGGGGGGGGGGCACAACAACAACAACAACAACAACAACAACAAAAAAAACCAGTCAATGGAATTTTTTTTTTTAAATCTACCGAAACATCTGCCGAAAAGGGGAAGAGAAAGAAACGGCCGTACTAAGTAAGTAGAAATTCAATCAAGACCAATCAATGAATCAGATTACTTTATTACAAATGCCAAAAGAGGGAAATTCAATCGGAGTGTCAGCACACACACGTCAACTGACACGACTTATTCTCTCATTTTTCACACAATACATGTACCGTGCAAAAGAGAACACTTGAGTTTGGACACAGTCAGGTTACCACGGCACCGCGGCACACACAGACACACACACACACGCACACACACACACACACACACACACACACACACACACTACGCACGCGCACACGCAAAGAGACACCAGCATCCATTGTCGTGGGTCGCAATACAGCAGAGAGGGAAGGCAGGAAGATCCTTTACTCACTGAAAAGTCGGGAATGCAGTAGGCCTCTATGTCGAAGCGTTGATTCTCTCTTGATGCTGTTCCAATGATTATTTGTCTGCTTCACGTGTTTATCACGCCCTTTTAGGTTTGATCGTCGGAAACTGCCTATTTTCACCGTAATGTGTTACGGACGGCCGAAATGTAACATCCCCAGTGTTCCCGATTACGCACAGGTATGCGTATCGTTTGTACGCACAGAACTCTCAAACTGACGCACAAATTTGAGAACAGCGCGTCACAGGAGACTCACGTTTTTGGTCTCGTCGTGACAAACACTCAGTCTCCCGGAACTGGATCAACAAAAAGCGAACACTTGCAGCATCGCACTTACGCTGAGCCATTGTGCGTACTAACCCTGGCAGACAGAATCTGATGTGTGGACCCTCCAAATTTGCTAAAAGACCCTTAAAAGTATGGAGAGAGGGTCCCTAGGACCCTTGTATTTTCGAATCAAAGGGTAAACTGATCCGTTACGATACTTATCCACCCAGCCCCTCCTCTTATCCATCTGGGTCCCAATTCACAACTGCGGGACAGCGCTATCCTCGGGGAAAAGACACGTGATGATAATATGCATGCGTCCCCTGAGTGTCCAAAACTACAATACACCATTGTATCATGTGATGTTGACTGTTGCAGGTACCTAAAGCCGGCCGTAATGGGCACAACACACCAAGACAGTCTGTTTCAGGTAATATGATTAATTTAAAACTTGTTATATTTTGTAAGAGATTAAAAAAAAAAAAAATATCCACCGGCCCCCGTAGTGTAGTGGTTAGCACTTCGGACCATGGACCGGGAGACCCGGGTTCGAGTCCCAGCCGAGGCAAGCGGGATTTTTCCGACCTAGGTCGGCTCCTACCCAGAGCGGGTGTGCTATGGACCCAATGGGGAGGCTGTTACCACACAGCCGAGTTTCACCCACTTCACGGGTGCGACTTTGGGGGTGCTTCCCTTGGTATGACACGTCTTATGATGTGGATGATTACACGGCCGGCACCGCAGGCCTAGTTAATGCCGAGATATTTATGACAGGAAGCGTGGAATGTGGCCCTGTCCCAAACCACACGGACCTCCATAGCATCATCTTACCGTCATCCTCATCTCCATCATCATGCATAATAATAATAAAAAAAATTGCTCCAGCTTCCGAGTCCTCCGTGGATTCTACCCATTACCTGGGAGGAACACCACTGGAGCTGGCAAAGAGTTGGGGCAGCAAAAAAAAAAAAAAAAAAACAACAACAAAAAACATTGACCCCATTACGTCCTAGTTTTCAGTTGGTGCAATCCCCTCTCCGTGACACACTGATTTCCCGACATCCGGGAACTATTTTCGATAATCTGAAAAAAGGGGGACCACAACTGGAACTGAAAAAATAATGGCCTTTAACAGAGAGCTGTTTGTGAATGGTCGGAGCAAGGCTGTCGAATCAGAAACCGGGGTCGGTCAGGCAAAAAAAAGACAGTTAAAGCAAAGACATTACATTACCGGTAATATAATGTCTTCGGTTAAAGTGCGTGCCACGCGCTCTCCGAGTTCTGACAACTGATCGGGTCAGGTGCCGGCCGCTACAATTTAGATCTGAAGTTAAAACCAGTATTACAGACCGTAAATTAGTCGAAATCGAGGCCACAAAGGCTGGTGAAACCGTCGAACTATTACCATTGTCATCTGGCAAAGAGTCTTAAGTGCCCATGGCTTTGACAGGAGCTTATGTCTTTTTTCAGTCCAGAAGACGAAAACGATTACAAGTTCTGGATTACACTGTGCACACTTGATCAGTGCGCGCCGCCGGTAGGCGACGCCGGTGACGGATTAACACCCAGGGGGTTAATCCCCGAGTTAATCTCACTTTGGATTAGCTGGGTGAGGCCGCCGGATTGGGGACAGACTTTTGATCTCGCCAGACCTTTACTTCTTGAGTGACAGACCATATGGCGATGCGATCGGATCTAAAACTGTAGAAGAGATGACTAAGTTCATATACACGTAGGCTTCTCGAAATATATGAAAGGGGTTACCTCCAATCAGCAACGCGAAAACAGTTGAGCGGTAATTAGTTACTGTCTTAAGCTGCCTGGGCATAGAATGAGTGTTCTGCTTCCTACAAATTGTTTGCAGTTTCGGTTAAGCAGCTCTGTCATTTTTTTTATTTTTTTTTTCAAAATCTTATCATTTTATTTTCTGTTTCTTTAGCATCCATCGTTAGCCGTATGCAGTTAGTCTTTGTTCTTCATAGGGGAAAATAACTGAGTTGGGGATGTGCGGACTGAGGCCGCCGGGAGCGCTGGAATCCGACCACTTACTATTACATACAAAACAATATAAATCCCAATAACCTTGCCGCAGCTGGCCCACGACATTAGTGAGACTTAGTAGGGCTTCGTACGGAGAACTTCGCTGAGCAGCGTAACCCACTTGCATGTAAATTAGGCACGTTACGGGTACCATTAGCTAATCGCAGCGCGTTAGCAGCTCGCGGCCTCTGCCGTGTGAGCCTAATTTACATGTAAATGGGTTACGCTGCTCAACGAAGTCCTCCTTACGAAGTCCTACTAAGTCTCACTATTGACTCATAGCTGTCAGTTGGTGAGATGCCCGGATGAGGAGGAAGTTTGTGTTGCCTGGTTCAGTGTTAGCTGTGACATCTCCACTCGGTTGATGAAGGTGGGGGTAGAGAAGAGACTGGAGGGAGGGGTTCAACCAGGGACCTACCCCCCTATGTAGGTCCCTGGTTCAACTTACCCACCTATCAGCCGGTCATATTTTCTAAGGCCGCATCCCAAAATGAAAGTGGGTTTTCACGTCATTTACACACCTGCCTTCACCGTACACGCTAATTTTGAGTTGTCATCGTGGTTCACGTGGATATTCTGTATGATGCCAGAACGCCATCCGGGCCAAGTCGTACTATGTCGTGCACCCGGAATGGAACTCCGAGACGGTGGCTGATCCGAAGCCTACGCCGCTGAACCGCCCGCCCTGGTCATGGGAACAACCTCGCTACAGGGTCAACGTGCAAGTCCCCATCACGTACGAATCGCCTGTAAAGGTCAGTAAGGATGGTTTATTGTTTTTTTCGTTTTCCCTTATTACAACAGTTTTGATTGGCCGATCAGCAAGAAGTCTCTTTCCCTCCCTTCTTCCCCACAGTTTCTCAAGACTTCACATTCTGTCCCCAGTCGCCACGTCTTGAACAGGGGCGTTAGACAATACAAACCCAAGACAAGACGAGACGAGGCCACATTTTTGCTATCCATAAGCCGGCGCTCCTGTGGCTTCAAGATTCCAGTCCAATCCACATTTTTGTTTGTGTAACTTGTCCACCACATTCACAGGCAAGGATACAGAAAGAGTGGCCAACCTGGTGGCAGTCTGAATGGACTGAATAGTGTTCGGCTGGACTGCTCATGCACTTAGGGCAGCTGTTCCCCCCCCCCCCAACCTGCCTACATGGGCCGTCTCCAATCATTCTCGTGGCGTGATATGTTAAGCCCAATTAACCAAGAGGCCGTTTCGCCTGATCACTCGGGTGACGGGGACGTCAGTCCTCAAGATCAAGTCAAGGCCACATTCTAATGGCAATATCCTTGGGTATGAATAAGAGAGTGCACAGTTTTCATCTAAATACATGTGACTCAGAGTGTGTAGTGGGCAAGGACGCCACATCAGCAGAATGTGGACATTGTTATAATTTTTATTTATTTATTTATTTTTTTTGCTGTTGCGTGCTGTTTAGTAGATGTGTCTTGCTGCCAGAAACCCTTGTCGTAAAACATGTAAGAAGTGCACCACCACCCTGACGTTTATACTGTAGAGCCATAGTGTAGAAGTCATTTTAGGTCATGTGACCCTCACTGTTTTATGTTGTTTTCAGATGGTCCCCAGTGACCTCCAACCGCCCCCAGTGGCTCCATATGACTTCTCCAGGGAACCCCCACCCCTGTCCTGCCAGTTGACCCAGGTCTACCGCTCCACACACCCGGAATACGTCATGCGATACTGAGGGTCGTCTGCTTCTTCTGTCTCTTTGACAGTGGACTATGTGTCTCACTCTACTGTCATTTTTTTTTTTTTTTTTTTTTTTGACCTCGCAGCAGACAACAAGGAAAGACTGTGGATGAACGAGCCGCTGACAACATCGCTATACACTGGAAAACTTTCACTATATTTAGATACATGTAAACGTGCATCATTCCATTGTTCTTGCGGAAGTTGGAAATAATCAGTGAATGATTCAACTGGCTCCAGTATTCTAGGTCAGCTTTACGGACGTGCAACATCATACAGCCATGAACGTTGAAATTTCCTGAAAAGTACACCCCATTCATGAGTTCAGCGCCATTTCTGTGGATTCCCGTGCAAGTTCATCTATTGTCATTGACAATGCACGTAGGGGACAATGCTTTGAAAGTGAGAGCGACATATCTGACAGGATGGAAGAACCAACGTTAAAAGTAAAAAAAAAAAAAAAAAAATCTCTTGTGCACTCTTCACAGGTGACTGACTGCAGACTATCTGAAGTGAAACTGAACATGTCGCACCAAGACCATGAGCTGTGAATGAAAAACAAAAAATAAAGGTCTGTTAAACAACTGCACTAGAGGGGAAAAAACTAACCAAATATGTCTGGTTGTACAACTCGCAGAATACTAGCCTTACAATTTGAATGATGCCAGAGACTGTGAACAGTGTTGTACTGAGACGTGTCCTGATGAAAGAATGATGAAAGTACTGTCAAAAACTTTATAAACAAGTGGATTTTCTTTTTCGGGTACATATTTGCCAATACACTCCTATCAGTCATAAGCTGAAGGGGAGAAACCCACGCACAGTGAAGGATTTATGTGCTGTTTTTTATTTTTTTTCTCTCCCCAGTCGGCTTTATTGATAAAAACCATGACATTTGATTATAAAAACGAAAGTGTGAATAAAATGAAACCACAATGGCACATGTATAAAGAAGAATGTCTGTCTGTGTATTTCTTTTCATTACATGCACACACTAAAAAAGTCAGCATGCTGATCAATGATAGTTTTCAAACATGTTTTATTTCTGTATACAATATAATGATGGCATTTGCACATGTAGATATAATTTTTTTTTTTTTTTTTGCATTACAGGCATGTTCAAATAACGAAAATAACTTGAAAACTTCACAATGCTGTGAGACAGATAAATCCGCAATGTAGGCCCAGCTGAGCTAAACTGCACAACACAAAATTTGACGAGCGAGAGAGAGAGAGAGAGAGAAAGAGAGAGTCGTAAGCATAAGCATTTCATGACATGAAGAATTCAGGCAGTGATTCAGGCAACCGATGATACGAACAGGCAGTGTTTGTGATCTTTTGCACGAAACACACCAATAAATTCACCATCACCAATATGATAATGCTGACAGACCAAATCAAAATGGTGAGTAAACACAAAATGGCGACTCATTTTGCACACGCAAGCATTTTCACAGACACCTCGTTTCATGCATCACATGGGTGGACACCAGTAATCTGAAACAATTACTGACAAACACTGAAACTATACTATATTATTTATAATCACATACACATTCAGTAAATCAAATAATCTCTGTTGGCAGTGACGTGAACCTTGTATCTTTGTAGTGATTTCTGATTAGTATAATTATGAAAAAAGCTGTTTAGCTTATTAGAGAACAATGTAAAGTACAGTTTTCCGCTGTATGGAAAATCACCCATTCAGTTGTTGCTTTTTATTTTCTTTCTTTCTTTCCCCCTGAGACAGACAGCACAGCCTAGTGCCAGCACCGCCTAGTGAGATTTTTCACCGATGAAACCACTTTTGCCAAATAATTACTTTGACCGATAAACGCTCAAATTAAAAGCCAACTTTTTGACACCCATACAAATGCATTCTGCAAAAGTTCAATCTGTAAGAGTATTCACTGTCTGCACATTTGACCTTGACCCCATGACCCTGCCCTGAAAACATGACCCGACTGGCCTTTTGTAAAATTTGAAATGCAAATTTACAGGACTTGTAACTTTACCAAATATCACTCAAAAATACAATGCACATGCTTTCAGACGCATATCTGATGACAGGAATTTACCACAACCCCACAAAAAGTTCCTTGACATAGCTGAATATAAGTAAATTTTGAATGTCTTCTATCAAGGGACATGGATGAACTTTAATTTCAAAACCTGCCTCTAAATGTAAGCCAAACAATTTAAGGCAATGAACAACAACAACAACACAAAATCCATAGAAAGTTCCACGAAGAATCCACCAAGCCATTCAGCGTAGCACTCACACACACTAACACACAACGAAACTGCATTAGAGATACTGTACATGCTAGTCATACCACTGAAAGGCACTTTCAAGAACACTTGAGAACTGTCAAGCATGATATCCAAGTCACTGTGGAATTTTAGTATACCTCAAGTTCGTGAACAGCTCGGGGTGACTCTCTACTTCTCCTGAGCTCTTCTGAAACTTGAGTTAGGCCAATATTCCAAGAAAAAGTCAATATAATTACGTGCTCCCGATAATACTGGTCAAATGACAGCATTTTGTCAATACTTTTGTGAGAGAATGTCCCCCCCAATACAGCTTGAACTGTGGAAACAAGGACATACAAGAAAGTCCAAAGTACAATAATGCACGAAACGATGAACCCAATCTTATGTAACAGTTTTTGTCAATAACATTCATTCATGGCAGAAAACATTATCATAGATGACAAACATCATGAAAAATGTAACGGGGGAAAAAAAACTGCATATGAAAAGAGGGGTGGGGTACAAATACTTTCGAAGTTGATTTAGCACAGTGGTCTACTAGTGAACTACACAGACAGCAAACCCTCGTCCATAATGGCAAAAAAGCCAGCAAGCACCTCTGAGATTACAAGCACACATATTGGTTGAAACAGCAGGCAGTTGCAGCCTAGTAACTAGGTTGAAGACTAGCTTTAGTGACTAGGACAAAACAGCAAATTATACATGCATACAGCTCCTCGGGTGAAAGGACAATACATGATTTCATGGAAAATCTATGACTAAACAAAAAAAGAAGAAAAAAGAAAAAGAAAAAAAAAGAAACAGACTGAAAATATTTTCATATCGATCTAAGTACCTATGGTTTGAACAGATGAGATAATGAGAAAGTGGAGACAGGTCACTATACTAGAAACACTAAACATACCAGTACAATGAAAAAGCACTGACGTAAATTCTCGTTCTCCAACCCTGCACATATATAAATGCACCTGACTCTGCATTAAAAGAAGGCCACACACTTTGGAGGTGCAAGGTGAAAGACACATTTGTATGGAAGTACTGTACATATCAAAATTGCAGTTATGTGCTTCTAAATAGAGACAGATAAAGAGGGGTATCAGTATCAACTAAAACGGGAGAGAAAGATAAAGCGGTCAGACGGGAACAGAAAATATCACATCATCAGAATTTCACCCGAAATATCAGGGCAGCTGAAAATATTCAAGAACTGCGTCCAAAGGACATAAAATGTTCTGATGAAGCACTCTGGTGGTGGGCAAATATGAAGTAATTTAGAAAATGGAAAAAAAAAGAAAGAAAGAAAAAAGAAAGAAAGAAAGAAGGAAAGAAAATGTTCTGATGAAGCACACTTGTGCTGGACAAATATGAAGTAATTTAGAAAATAGAAAAAAAGAAAGAAAAAAAAAAAGAAGGAAAAAAGAAAAACGAACCAACAACCATCAAATACTATTACTGCAGAGTGGCAGAACACCATTCTAAACTTTCAAATCACACCATTTGTAAATTCCACTGAAATCAACAATACAGAAGTGAAGCCAGCATGACATTAATGATCATTCAAGGCAAGAAGTTTGCAAAACACTGTAAGCCTGTACAGTAAACAGTAAAATTGCACACACAACACTTTGCAAATGAAACTGTAAGTTACGCTGAAGGCTCTCAAATCGTCAAAGTATGTATTGTATACATAAGTAGGTTTTCTGTAATTTCCAAAAACATGTTGTGAGACCTTAAAAAAAAAAAATCTGACTTGTGAAATGGTCACTGTGGTTAGGAAGATGAAAAACTTCATTGCATTTACCTCAAGTTAAGTAATATCAAACAGACTGATTTTCATGTTAAAAGAAGTTGCATAGCAGCAGATGTAACTAGATTACCGGTATACGCTGTTGGCAATTTTGGTGTATCCTCAATTTGGAGAAGGTTGAAAGACTGTTTGAATAAAATTTTGAGTTCAGCAATACTGAAAAAACTAAAACGCCAAGCAGTAAAAATAGCTTAGTACATGTACACTTTACACTGCCCTTGCCTTTTAACTACCTGTAGCTGACGTACCAAAAACCAGCCTTAGTAAGTGTGGTAAATTAATACATCAAGTGAACATATGTTTTAACATGAACACATTCGGGAAAAAAAAATTAAAGCAACTTTTTGTCTGGTTTGAATACAGTATACTGACCAAAAGGCTAACGGACAAATATACGCGCGTGTAAGTATGTGGCAATATGGCGATTCAACAAAACCAAACGTGTGGGCACATTGCACAAGAACGTGTAAACCAACCTTCCGCAGGCAACATTCTGAACAGGAAATAGTACACTGATTGAATTGTAAAGCACTCTGAGCCAGCTTCTTGCTCGGATACTGTGCTATAGAAAAACAAATTATTAGTACATATATATTGCTGTTATTACTGTGCTACAGCATCTGAGGCTAGACTTGGATACGGTAAGCATTACCTTGATCACAAACATGACAAACTTCAACTGCAGACGCTGCTTTCACAATACAAGTCTGATTACAGTGTGAGAGGACGAAATGTGAAGACAGCTTGTTGCAAAAGCAAGTTTGACTGTGACATTATCTCCTGTCATCATTTACAAGTAAAAGGTCATTTACAGAAAGACCTGGATGATATTTTCATAAAGCCCCTTTTCAGTGCTGGCAGTAAAAAGATCATCTCTTTCTGCTCTAAGATGCTGACTTTTTTTTTTCTTTCTTTGCGTATTTCAGACAGAAATACAACAGGTGACCTAAATGGTCTATTTGGATACTGATCATAGCAGCTCAAAGTAAAACGAGGATACTGGCACATGAAACGAATGAAATAAAGCCAACAACTGCATAAAAAGCTGTGAACAATGAGACACTTATTTAATATGGGCTGGACATTTCCACTGTTCAAAGTAAGTAAACTACAGTTTCTGTAATAACCTCCAAAATGGAGGGGGGGACCCAAAACCAAACCAAAACAAAAAAAACAACCTCTCTGATATGACTTAGGCAAGAACTACTGTACTACTGTTTTGCGTATGTATAGGACCTTGGAACACACTACAGGAGAAGGTAGATATATATGAGATAGGGACTGTCGTAATGAAAAATGCACCAAGACAGAATGTTAAGCTAGGGACTGAAGTAATGAAAAATGCACCAAGACAGAATTTTAAGCTTAACTCTTCAGAAATCAAATGTAGAGACCGTGCCACATTTCTTGACAAGCAGATGCTTACAGATATGATCCATCTACATTTCCCAGTGTACTGAGTACTGCAAGGCAACTGGTTAGAGTACCTTCAGATAATTTATATTTCTCTCTGAAAATTGGGCTCACTTAGATACCCTGAAGCTGTAGCCACATGTTTGCACAAATTTCTGATACCGAGATAATTTTACACTCCAAAACAAACTCCAAGGAACGCAATGACTGAAATGAACTTGGTACCAGAACTGTCAAGCACATTTCTGTGAGATATGCATCGGTAGAAATGGACCGACTACAAAGATGACCGCTGGAAAGTTCAAAGTTGCACTCAGTTATGAAGTTCAAGTGTACAACTGGGTGAGTCAAAATCACTGCCTCTTTTTTAAACCCTCCAGGGTCTCAAGAACTGTTACATGTATGTATTGTATGTATGCCGCGCTCAGTCTTGAAGCCAGTGTGCATGAACAGTGGTAGCAATGTTTATCACCAATATATATACGATGAAAAGCTGGTTTTCAGTTACACCCCACACAAAACATTGTCACATGTATACTGTCATATGTACTGGGGTTGTGGGGTGGGGTGGGGTGGTGCCAAAGTCACAAAGAGAACAGCACTGATGGTGTTACACCAACAAACTGCGACTGCGTGTGATTCCTGTGAACACATGTATCCTTCTCCAACGAACAGTCTTTTAAGCACAATCTGAGACATCAAATGAAGAACTGGTGTCATTCATTTTTGTCCTTTTTCTTTCCTATCGGCAACGATGGCACAGGCACTTTGCTTGCGACTGCTGTGCCGACATCGTACGTTTTCTCGGCCACCCAGCGCACGCCTCCAATGCCGGCACCAACCGCTCCTGCTGCAGTGCTGTACACACCTGATGACACACGCCACAGGAAGCCAGGCTGTTTGCTTGGGTCTGAAAAATAAGGCATAAAACTAGGTTCAGAAGTTCCCGCAAAAATAATGGAAAAAGAGGAGCTGTAGTTTATAAAGGCAGTAGCTGTCAGAGCAGCTGGCTGTCCAAGCACCTGACAGATACACACAAAGACAGCTGGTTAGATAAACTACATACATATATTCTTCTAACCACTGGATGTCAGTTTCTTTGAAGTTCACTGGTTGACCCCATTAGTACAGGGCCCATACAGGTTCACAGTCTAAAATTTCATGACTTTTCTGGGCCAACTCTCCTGTTTTCCATGATAACTTCCTCACCCTCTTTCATGCTGACACATGCAACGGTAAAAATTCTGAGCTTATGCAAGCTATCACTGTCATCAAGACCAATGCTCTGAGTTAGTCATTAGCCTTATATGGGTGGGCAGTTTGTTGGTATTTTTAGCGATCTGTTCAGTGAGTAATCACCAAGCTGACCATCCCACTGTCTGGTCCAAGATGGTCTCCATAAATTTCCAAAATTCTGTGACTTCTTGTGACTCTTGAGACAATTTCATAACTTTTCCAGGCCTGGAAAAGCCATTTTCAAATTCCATGACTTTTCCAGGATTCCATTACCTGTACGGACCCTGATAGTAGAAGTACATATATATATACTCCAACAACTGGTCACCCCTGTTTAAGGAGGATAAAATTAAAGACTTGTTATCTAGTTGTTTACAGCATACCAATATTGACTGTAACACATGTACATAAAATATGACTGGCCGGGGAGAGAGAAGGAGATTCTGACCTGTTGTTTCATCTGTTTTTTTATTTGAATAAGCTGATGATGGTGTGTTAGAAGAATATGATGTGTCTGTCTCATTTACATCTGTTGCTTGGATGATTTCCACTTGCTGTGGCCCTGGGCCCTGAAATTGAACGACGACAACATTCAATCGTACGAAATCAGTTCTTACACCCCTCCCCGCACCTCCCCCTGCCCCCCACTGTCATGCGGTTCCTTACATGAAAGTAAAAAAAAAAAAAAAATCTGGCATAGGTTAAAATAAATGGTAAATGGTAAACGTGGTAAAGTGTAAATAAGGAGAGTACTGACAACAACAACAAAAACAAACAGCAAGAGAAGATAGTAGTAGAGACGCTGATAAAAAGGAGTCAGAAAACATAATGTCACACAGTTAAACTGATACCCATGGCGCACATACATGCACAATGGTTGCTTTTGGGACACACACACACACACACACACACTGTCTGTCACAGAAAGAGAGAGAGAGAGTGAGTGAGAGTGAGTTTTTAGGGCTTAAAGCCGCACAAGCCACAAAGACTAATTTGCAGCTGACGGGGGCGGAGAGAGAGAGATAGAGAGAGAGAGAGAGAGAAATTACCTTATATAAACAAGACTTCACTGTCTCATAGATTTTTGCCATTCTGATGAGGTGAGATGTACTGATCAATCAATGCTTAGGTGTAACTGTAACCTCAGCTGCAATACACAACAAAACAGATCCTCAGTCTGTGTAAATAAAGTCAATTCATTCATGTCAAGCAAGCAAACAAACAAAAAAACAAACAAAAAAAACCCCCCCCCCCCCACCACCAATAACAATAAAAAAAAGAACCACTCACACACACAAACTAGAAACAACTGAAAAGACCGCTTTCAATGTGTAACACGAACAGTTTTACATGTAATCTAATAAAATCAATAAAACAACAATTCAGTTACATGTACATTGCAGCACATCTGATGGGCCAGTCCCAACATCACAGCCACACTTTACAAGCAATTTGCTCTGTTCTTCTGATCTTCCATAACAGAAAACCGACTAAATAACAGAAATATTCATATGTCCGCCTATACCTGCGTGATTTCCCTTCAACTGACGCTAATATGTGACAAAGAACACAAATGGCAAATGTCCATAAGCTTCACATGACGTGGCCAACACGTCGGAAGATGGCAAGACCCTCATAATCTGTACCGTTCTGGAATCCTCATCAATGCTGACCTATATTTGGAACCGATGCCTGGGAATGCAGTTCCACACTCAGGACGACCGACAGTTGCATGAGACTAAAGAAAAGTAATTTCCATCCCCTAAACCTCAACTACCGCGAACAAATTACACACATGCAATCGCTTTCAGACGAACTCAACGCGACCCGAACGGGCAGGATCAGAAGAAACTAAGCACCAAAAGTTTTCTGCTTTCAGCATCACCCAGCCTCACAAGAATAACGTAAAGCGCGGTGATGAGAGCAACTGTCATCGTCACTGCTCAAGTGTAATCTGCTGTTCACCATTTCAGATGAACAAAAGTAGACGAACTGGCCTTCCTAACACATTTTTCTTACCTGGTATTTCCCGTCCGCGGACAACAACAATAACCTGCCACGTTGTTTTGCCTTGTCAACAATCTGGGCCAAGTTATGGTTTGTAAACTCGATTGTAATTGGACAGTTCTGCTGCTATTAACCAATGAAAAGTAAGATGGCCTTCTCGCAGAATCTTGGTACTTGAGCTCGACTTTCCATTTCGCGAGGTCGGATAGGAGAAGACTTGTGGTTTTGGCAAGCTGGCAAAAAGTGTACAGGCTCCTTTGCAGGCTCTCGATTTTCTAATTTTCTTCATTTTTTATTTTATTTTATTTTTGTGTGTCTAAACACTTGGGTTTAAAAAAAAAATGTTGTGTATATTCATTTACAGTGTGTGAGTTTGTAGAAATAAAATAATGTTTATCAAAACGCTTTAGTACCTGTGTATTTCTAAAATGCACAAACGCTGAAATACATAGATAGGAAGAAAAAAAAATTATGCGTCGCCGACAGGATTCGAACCTGTGCGGGAAGATCCCAATGGATTTCTAGTCCATCGCCTTAACCACTCGGCCACGACGACTCACTGAAAGTAAGAACCATTTGTAAAAAGAAGAATCCAAGGAGGATCGGTCGCTTGTTTGATCTGCTATTACAAGAAGATCATCTTCTTACGTCAGAATGAAAAAGGTACCAGACTGTTTTGCTGGTATTTCCCCACCCAAACAACCTTTTCAATGAACCATGCTAGCAGCAAAAACCGTTAAAGCAGCATGTGCTCGAGCGACTCGATGAGGGGAAATAACTCAATACCGATAGCATTTCGGCACATCTTGGCCGGATTACATCCCATCGTTTACCCGGAATTGTTTAGTCTTGCCTCGGTTACTTGCCGCATGAGTTTTGTGGACGGTCGTCTCATTTTCATATCTGCTCACTTCTGTTTCACGCCATTACAACAACAGTAAGAGGGGCGACGTAACAAATTCATTAAATCTTTATGTTTACACTCAACTTACCGGCAGAGCTAGGCCGGGCACCGCGGACCTCACTAG
This sequence comes from Batillaria attramentaria, assembly GCA_018292915.2. Taxonomy (NCBI): domain Eukaryota; kingdom Metazoa; phylum Mollusca; class Gastropoda; family Batillariidae; genus Batillaria; species Batillaria attramentaria. Next base: position 736,371 of record JACVVK020000130.1, on the reverse strand, counting down.
TCACTGATCGAGGGGCAGTCACGGTGTCGGACAGACTGAACCGGGCTATATCAATTCAGAACTTATTAGAATGAGGACGGTTGCCCGTGTAGACGGGCCATGCCAACCAAGCTTCGTCGATAACCACCAGAAAGACATCCATATCAGCCGCCCGGCAAGCACACTCGCTGGAATGGCCACGCAGTTTTGATGGCCTATTGGTCTGTTACCCCCGATATCAGTCGTTGATTACTTTCGCTGTTCTTGTCGTCAGTTACCAGTTTAAAAAAAAAAAGAAATAAATCATTACTATAGTCATATCTCTGCATGTGGATCGGCAGTTACTTGTAGAAGTCTGTGAAAACTGACTCGGCCCTTTAGCGCGCGCACGCCGCGCGCACACACACACACACACACACACTGACTGGCCGGCTGGACAGGCGCATGCACACCGCATGCAAACAGCCCACCGTCACTGGCACACACACACGGCACACACACACACACACACACTGACACACACACACACACACACACACACACACACACACACACCGTGACACACACACACACACCGTGACACAGAGAATGTCAGTCATAAACTGAACTCAAGTTCATTCCGGCGGTATGTCTTTATTTTATACCTATACCACTTTTGTTCTGGTTTTGCCCTTGAGATCTACTGATCAAACTGACGTGTCAGTCAGGTGTCTGCCTTTGATTTATCAGTTGTACAAAAATACTGTGACCCAAAGAGACACTGAAACAAGACAAGTAAACTGACAACAACAATGGCAACAAGAACGGCAACCGGCCGGCCATACCCGGCCCCGGCCGGCCGAGTCGGAACGTGACTGACATGATGATGGTGATGATTCATACGGTATAATGTACATTAATATAGAAGTGTTTACCCAGTTGCTTCGTTGGCTCAGTCAAAACTGACACCGGCCGCTAACTCAGTGAACCCAATACGCGCGCGGCTGTCACCCGGCGAATCAGACTCAATGAACACACTGATGATCCGACACACAGCCTGGAGACAGTGGGCTTTGCGGTCGGTACGACACTAACATGAACACTTTCATTTACGATTCAGTTTGTTAACCCAGTTCCTACCAAGTAAGTTTGGGGGTTGTGCGCCACTGGCCCCCTGACATGGAACCCGCAGGGGAAAAGGAAGAGAGGCCGGCCTCGCAACAGCTGGAGGCGGGACACTGAGGCAGAGCTTTATAAGCAGGGGACCAACTGGACTGGAGTGGCAAGAATAGCTCAGAACAGAGTGCGATGGCGAAGGGTTGTCGATGGCCTATGCTCCACTTGGAGCCAGCCCCCCTCCCCCCCGGCCCCACTTTAAAAAAAAGTCTACATGGATTTAAACTTTGGGCCGCTTAGTGGGAGTGTCGCCGTTGCACTTTGAGCCGGTATACTCGTGTTTGCTGCAATAAAAGCCGTTAAGGAACCGTAACTCTTGCCTGTTTTTCACATACAGGGCCAAAACCGAAAAAGAGTCAAAACTGAATTAAATGTGGTGGCCGGGATCATGTTCTCGTGCGCGGTACGAAATGTGTTAAATATCCGTTCTCAAAATTTTCAAGTCAGCGCCTGTGACCTGACATTCGGCACACGCAAGGGGTCAGTTTAGAGGTTCTGAAATTTAGAATTGCATATTGCATTTATTTTCTCAGTATTTTTGTGCGCTGGCCGTTTCCAAAGCAGAGAGGGAGGGAAGCTGGAATAGCCTACCCAGAGAGACCCCCTCCCCCCCACCCCCCACCCCCGACGAGCGGCCCGAATGAACGATGTCAGTACGACGGTGGTGAAACCGACTGACCGTCGCTTCAACCATTGTTTTATCAAGGAGTTCCACTCTATCCCAACCCTGTTGCAGGTCCGTCGATAACACTAGGCTCCTGCGACGACGGCCACTGAAGTCGGGCTAACCGAGACCGAGCCGAGCTAAGTGATACCTAAGAAGGAAAAAACAAAAAATACTCGGTGACAAGGAAAGTCGACAGTTGCGAACAACTTTGATGTCCCCGTGTTATTTCACAGTGTGCAAAGAAGCGGTGAAAACTGTCGCATTCACCAACACAGTACATTTTCAGCCTGTTTCGAGATTATTGCCTGCATGAATTGTCTCCCTTGCTGCAACAAGCACTGACGCATTTTTCGTGGCAGAGCACAAAGCTGCCGCGAAAAATGCATGCGTGCTGCGGGTCTGTGTATGCACGGGACTGACAACTCAGGTAGGCAATAATCTCGAAACAGGCTGAGAATGTACTGTGCTGGTGATTGCGACAGTTTTCACCGCTTCTGTGCACACTGTGAAATAACACGGGGACCGTCCTCAAACTAGTTGTTCGCAACTGTCCACTTTCCTTGTCACCGAGTATTTTTCTTTTTTTCTTTTTTAGGTATCACTTAGCTCGGCTCGGTCTCGGCTGGGGAGCCGGGGTGGTCGAATGGTAGAGCGTTGGACTTCTAATGCTCGGGCCGTGAGGCGGGTGGATCCCGGCTGGGGCCAAATATTTGTGCTGGCTTTTTCATCGTTGCCCCGTCTTTGATATCACCCTATGTGGTGGAAAAGGACGTTAACCCTCCAAACACCCATCCACCCACCCTCAGTCTCGGTTAGCCCGACTTGGCCGTCGTCGCAGGGGCGTAGAGTTGTCGACGGACCCGGAACAGGGTTGGCCCTACCCTAGTATGGCACGATACACACACCGGTGACGCGGCTATCCCGATTCTGACCGGCTTGCGGCGTCTAAGCGCTAGCGTTGCTTGGCCGCACGCGACTTCTCTCAGAAAATCATCTGCGCTGTACTTGTGAAAGCTTGTCTCGATCTGAGGTTGGCCTGTCTTGTCGCAGAAGGTCTCTGTTCAACTCTTAAGTGGTTTTTGTGGTGCTACTTGCGCGTACACTCACGTTGGAAGCAATTTAGTCTCGTTTTCTGTAGAAAATTCACTTTCATTCGCGATAATATAAAATTACAGAAAGGAAAGTCACGTTTATGAAAACGTCCCAGTTTTATAATATGTCTTGCGGCCACACCTAGAAGATTAGTGCAATTTGTGGCTTAGATCGAGCGCAGTTCGAGAAAGAAAATTGGTAGTGAATATTTTGTGGCTATGAACCAGCACTCGCCCCGGCTAAGAACCAGCCTGTATCAAACAGACGGTTGGCCGGTTCTTAGCCGAGGATTTCGCACTGCTCTGATATTTTCTTAAATTGCGAAAACACTAAAGCATCCTACGTCACAACAATTGGCATGCGAGTCACAAAGACATCACGGATACGTGTCTGTTTTGAAACTACTGGAATTAACGTGGTATTTTTTGTCAGCTTCGTGTTAAACTGCAAAATAGCTCCCGAGTCTCATTGCAGTCGAACAAATATGACTCGTGTCCTTACATGAATAAAATTTTCGATATAAAATCGCTTTGGGTGGGAAGATGAAAGTCTTACTGATATGTGCATATAACAATATGATCAAATTCATTTCAGTTCTTAGCTTTCCTGGCAGCATTCTTGCACATCACCGCGTGTGTGTTGCGCTTTTCCGGCCTAAAACAGTCACTGCGATCGACAGCCGGTTGGATTCGCGGCTTAGCCGCGTCACCGGTGTGATACATGGGTAAGTTCCTATCTTTATTTCATTCTTGTCCGTAAGTGGTATGAACTCAGTGTCTCAATACAACAGGTTGTTTTCTATGCGGGAACTGAACGTGATTTCAGGAGCAGGACAGCACCATGTTCAAGAAATAGCGATGCCATCTGAGATCTTCCGTAAGCTCTGGGTGAAAAGCAGTGGAGAGTACATTCCCCTGGCGGAAGGCTACAACCACGGGCGCGTCCTTTTCACTCAGTCTCATGGCCGCCAGCACCTCCACCGAGGGGTCATTGACCTCTAGTACCGCTGGGGCGCGGATGAATACACCTCGAGAGTATTCCTTCTTTTGGTGCGGGTCGTTGAGGAGCTCCGGGTTGGTGATGGCCAGGTCGGCTTCGAAACTGTCCACTTGGCGTCCAAAGTAGTTCCGTGACACCAGCGTATCTGTGACGCCAAGCTGAAACCAGAGAGAAACGGGGGAACAGTGGGTAGAAATATTGGGCGGTAGGCTGAATTATCGGTGTGCAATTGTGTACATCTAGTAGTTTGATCTATGGGGCAAGGCCGACTTATCAGTTTTCAAATTACACTTACTGGAGGGTAGAAGAAAGAGAGCACCTAACTAACACTTTTCCTTTCCGTTTGATCAGTTGTTTAACAAAAAAAGTTTGTTTGTTTGTTGTTTGTTTGTTTGGTTGGGTTTTTTTTGGGGGGGGGGGGCGCTCTACGTCACTCACCGACGACTGTCCTCCTTCCTTCTGGTGTTCTAGCTGTTTCGACAGGAGGATCATTCCTGCGCATGTTCCCCAAGTCACGTGATTTTTCTGACCAATCCATTCCTCCAGTGGTTTTTCCATGTTGTTCCTCCTGCAAAAAACACATCGAAGTTTTGATAGTTTACATCCAGTTTTGTTGAGAAAGAACTAATTAAACTGAATTGTTTAAGAAAGTATTCCCGGCTTACAAGTAAATAAATCAGCCAACTGATGTGCACAAGCACTTCACTAAGACTAGTGCCCCAAGCCGCCATGTTGAAAAGTAAAGTGAATCAAAATTCCTTCGCTCAAAACTTTCAGTTTTATGCTACCGTAGCGTCTCAGTTATGTGTCTTAGGAACTAAAAAGAATGTTGTAACATGATTTTATGGTGCCTGTCGTCTTTCTGTTGTTCGCCTGTTTTAAAACTGATAAACAACTTGAATCCTGTCGCAATCTGATTGCATACACGATATGTAGGTCAACTTAGAAAATCTTTCATAGAGTTTTGATGGTGACGAGCACCGTCTTTCAGTCTAACCTTAAAAACAGGCTCATCGTGGTGCTCTCCCCTCCCGGAATGATCAGCCCTTGGATGTCGGAAGTGATGTCAGCAGCATGGCGGACCTCGCGCACGACGAGCTTGGGACGCTGGGAAATCTGTTCAGCGGCACCCTTCAGAGCCACCTGGTGTTCAAGAAAAGCACCCTGAACCGCCATCACCCCAATTATCAGCGTTGGGCTGGATTCAGCCATTTCCACATTTCCAAAAAACATCGCGGGGGGTCGATGATGTGGGTAGATCGTTAAAAAATGATGAACCTGAAAGAAACATAGAAACTAATAATTATAAATCCTCCAGTATTATAACTTAGTCTCAGATTTGGTTTCAGTATCCCCTTCCGCGCCAGCGTCAGTCACTGTGCACCCTCAGAGTATACTTATCAGTCACTGTGCACCCTTCAGCGTCATTCACTGTGCACCCTTCATGGATTTGATAAACGCTTAGGCCCTCATTCACCAGATAAGTTTAGTACCGGCCTTAGCTAGGTTGTTAGTTTTGGTGCAGGTGCACCTAGCCAAGACCGGTCACGGTTACAAAATGGGTCTCCTGTACCCGGCCTTACGCAAACAATGACAGAATGTCTTCAATGCGTTAGCGTGATGCAATCCTCGACACTGAAGTGGGCTGAAAGCTCCTACAGAAACTGATACAGTGTCGTACGTATTTGAGTTCGTTATCTGAAACAGCTTTGACAGGCGCATCGAGAAACCGAGACAGACACGCTTTGAGGGTTAATTGTTATGAAACTGTCACCCCTCTTTCTTTCCTCTTATTGCAGTTGTATAAGCTGCCCACAAAACAAAACAAAATAACAAACAACAACAACAAGCAAAACAAAGACAAACAATAAACAAGAACGAACCTAAAAAACAAACAAACAACAACACCTTCCCCCCAAAAAACAACAAACAAACAAACACCCCCCCCCAAAAAAAAAACAAAACAACCCAACAACCCAAAAAACAACACACACCAACAACCAACAATAACAACAACAACAACAACAAACACCACCACCACCAGCAACAAACAAACCCAAATCCAAAACAAAACAAAAAAAGCAGCAACAACAAAAACAACAACACCCCCGCCCCCCCCCAAAAACCCCCAAAAACCCAAAACAAAAACACACACACAAAAACAAACAAACAAAAACAAAACAAAAAAACAAACAAACAAAAAACAAAACAAAACAAAACAAAACAAAACAACACAGCCAAAAAAAAAAACAACCAACAACAACACAAACACAACAAAACAACACAACACAAACAACAACCAAAAAACCCAAAAAAACAAAACTCAAAAACCAAAACGAAACAAACAAACAAGTAAAGCTGGTGAATAAGGTACGCTTCATGAAAGGTGTCTCACCAAGGCGAATTTAGCTGGTGACAGATGTGTCAGTAACTCTTTATACAAGAGACACACATAACTACTAACTTGAAATCGTGCCAATTTGCCAAAAAGCATGGAATCTAATCTGTTTGTAACTTGAGTCGGTCTGTCTCTCTCTCTCTCTCTGTATCGGCAGTCTAGGAATGTTGTAAGTACGCCGACAGTACAAGAAAGAAGTGGTGACACACACTCTCTCTTTCAGTGTACGTAGCTGCATTTTTAGTGAATATTGAGTCAGTGCAAATGAATGGAAATTAAAACAGTTAAAAACAATTTTTAAAAAAATTAATTAAACACAAAATTCAAACTGCCATCAATGTGTTGAGAAGGATCAGGGAGAAAAAAAAATCCCAAACAAGAGATTTAAACTGACCACGCGCATGAAAAACTCAAACCGAACTCCACAAAAAAACAACGGAACAAAGGAATAAAACAAACAAACAACAACAACAAAAGAAAGCAATATAAAAAAAAGACGAGAGAGAGAGAGAGAGAGAGAGAGAGAGAGAGAGAGAGAGAGAGAGAGAGAGAGAGAGAGAGAGAGAGAGAGAGCATGCAGTCTCGGTACATGTGCACCCAAATGACCTAAATTCTATGAGATTATACGCTAGTACTGCTGTGACATCAGTCGAGAAAATGCGCATCAGTGTTATCGCTGAAAGACAGGCAGAAATGAGGTCACACGTGTCACAGTTGTAAACTGAGTACTCTGGCAATCTTTACGTAAAGGGTCACAGGCGTGAGACTAACACGTAGTGTGATGTTGTTTTCGCAAACTTTACAGGCTTACGTAAAAGCTGACGAAAATCCTGTTGACCAAAACGATGAGGGTTAACACGTCATGTGGGTCACATAATTATTCATGCGGAACCAGCTCAGTGAAGCCAGATTCGTCACAAACATTTCTGTTACATAAGTTACATAAGTGTGTGTGTGTGAACTGACGAAGAGTTTAAACCGGACTGTGAAGAAATGGGTGATCACTATTTACGGCTTTGCATGTCATAACCGATGAACAAGACGACGAGTGATCGTTTGAACATACCACCGTCAAAGAGAGAGAGAGTTTCTAGAATCCATGGCGCAAATACGCTCTTTTAGAAGTACGTTTTGGAGTACTCTGGGGTGCAACGAGAGAGAGAGAGAGAGAGAGAGAGAGAGAGAGAGAGAGAGAGAGAGAGAGAGAGAGAGAGAGAGAGAGAGAGAGTTTCTAGAATCCATGGCGCAAATACGCTCTTTCAGAAACACGTTTTGGAGGACTCCGGAGTGCAACGAAATTACTATAACGAAATAACAAACGTGTTACAATCGTCCCATCTGCTAACGGTCTGCGTGTTGTTTTATCGTGCACACAGACAGCCCAGCTGCGGTCATTGGCCAGCCAGTCCGATAACACACCCCGACATCCCGATAGTAACACTTCTACATGATTTATGGCGAGAACATCTTATTTTATGGGACAAGGCTAGACGGGCACATTATACAAAAGCACCTAGGAAAGACCTGTATTAATTAAACCAGTCACATTAATTTTGCTGGTGACAGATACAGCTGTAGTATACAACAGGCCATTAACACAATACGCTGTTGGCTGCATATCCGTTTGACACGCATACTTATTAGAATTCTCTCTCTCTCTCTCTGCTATTTTTTTTTTTTTTTTTGCTGCCCCAACTCTTTGCCAGCTCCAGTGGTGTTCCTCCCAGGTCATGGGTGGAACCCATGGAGGACTCGGAAGCTGGGACAATTTTTATTATGCATGATGATGGAGATGAGGATGATAGTAAGATGATGCTATGGAGGTCCATGTGGTTTGGGACTGCGGGACAGGGCCGCATTCCACGCTTCCTGTCATAAATATCCCGGCATTAACCAGGCCCGGGAAACTACGGCACCTGCGGTGCCGGCCGTGTAATCATCCACATCATAAGACGTGTCATACAAAGGGAAGCACCCCCCAAAGTCGCACCCGTGAAGTGGGTGAAGCTCGGCTGTGTGGCAACAGCCTCCCCATTGGGCCCATAGCACACCCGCTCTGGGTAGGAGCCGACCCTAGGTAGGAAAAATCCCGCTTGCCTCGGCTGGGATTCGAACCCGGGTCTCCCGGTCCATGATCCGAAGTGCTAACCACTACACTACGGGGGCCGGTTCTCTCTGCTATTTTCATTTGTGGTCCTCTATGAACACCAACCATATACATCAACGCTATTTCCAATGAAGTTTTTTCGTCTCTGTCTTTTTCTCTCCCTTATTATCTTTGTCATGTACTGAGTTTGGCCACGATTCAGTCAATGCGGTCTACACGCCTCATTCTTGTATTTTGGTTACATGGTTCATGGTTACATTGTTTTGTACATATTGTGTGTGTGTGTGTGTGTGTGTGTGTGTGTGTGTGTGTGTGTGTGTGTGTGTGTGTGTGTGTGTGTGTGTGTGTGTTGGCTTATTTTTTTTCTCATCGTTCTCACCTGAATAAAAAATGGCAAAATGTTGTAACAACAACAACCACTGACGACGATGATAAATATCAACAGCAAGGGCAATAATGACATGACATTAACTGCGACAACGATAATCAAACTAAACTAACAACAGAGGCGTACATAGACAATAACTATGATGACTCGTTGACGAAAACAATTCGAATAGAGCGGCGTGCGCACACACACACACACACACACACACACACACACACACACACACACACACACGGCACACACACACACACACACACACACACACACACACACACACACACACACACACACACACCGTGACACACACACACACCGTGACACACACACAGAGTCTTACAGTGCAGTATGTGTTTTTCTTGCTATCCCAACGATCACTGACCACCAATGATGACTATGAGGTCGGATATCACTGATTCCAACTACATTTGATGCGAAACATATGTAACTCACATAATTTGCGTACTCCGTTCCATCTAAGCCCCCCTCTCCCCACCCCCCCCTCTCTCTCTCATAATTATGTATTTTGTATGTTTATTAGTGTAGCAAGGCCAAATAGCAAGAGAGACTTGTGCGTCTGTTATCTCATCCTTGAAACTGAAAGGAGGTTTCAGTCAGTCAGTCAGTCAGTCTCTCTCTCTCTCACACACACACACACACACACACACACACACACACACACACACACACACACACACACACTGACGGCACACACACGCACGCGCACACACACACACACACACACACACACACACACACACACACCGTCTCTCTCTCTCTCTCTCACACCCACACACACACACACACACACACACACACACACACACACACACACAACGTTAAAATGATGAATTAAGTGTGTACTCACTGACTCTACAGTCGAATACTGGCACTGGGACACGATACCACAGCTCTTCCGTCAAACCTTCACTCCCACAGCAGTGTCACGGCTCTATCTTCCCATGTGCCCTACCTACCGGCTTGAACAGCTACAGTAAAATCAACACGATACTCTATGTGATATAACCAGCCGCTTTTATAACAGACGAGCCGGTGTGATGGAATATTCCTCATCGGCTGAACAACAACTAGTGTACACGTGCGACTGAGGCGCAGAAACAGAGGGGGTGGGTGGAGGGGTGGGTAGGGTAGTCCGTGGTGGTGTCACGTGTTGTTAGTCAGTTATGACATCTGGCGTCGCCAGCAATGCGCGGAAAGCCGATATAAAAGGACCGAGGCGTGCGGCGGTCTGTTGTCTCTTGCGCAGCCGGCTGACTGACAACGCAACAAAAGAGCTCATCACATTCAGCGGGTTTTACATCAGTTTGATTGACGGTATGTACCTACGCCGTTCTCATTTGAGTAATCAGTTACTGATCCTAAATTTTACTTCAAAATCGTCCGTGTAAAGCATCCGGCGTTTTTTCTTTTCTTTTTTCTTCCTAACAATTATAGACTAGACAGAGCTGTGTGTTTATAAGACTGAGTGTACACGCAGTCATTACGTATGTGCGAGCATTTGAATATGGGTTTCGATTTTGTTTTAATTTTCAGTTTTTCTGTTTTTTTTTTTCTGTGCTCCCGGTGGGTGGGAAATGACTTGAATATAATGGCCGAATATTTGGGCAGATGTATAACAATTTCTGGTGTTCTTTTTTTCCTCACTTGAAAAAAAGTCCAGGAAGTTATAGTGGCACTTTTGCTTATTCTCGCTGTATCAGTGAAGGGAAACTTCTTTTCCCGGTGGATCAGGGTAAACGTGTTTCCGCTTGGACTATTGGGGAGGTCATTTTCTCATTGGTTCTGTGTCTTATGACTGATCATATACGGTCGTCAGCATTTGAAGGCTTGGGCCGTCATGACTCTGGCTTTATTTCTATCTAGTCTGGGCATAAATTGTGTCCGGACCACTGCCACCACTGACTGCTGTGAATAGCTAATATCCGGTAGCATAAAATTAATAACCACCGCCAGTCAGTCAGTTATACCGCTAATGTATTGTTAAAGCAAGCAAGTCCGTACAGAGTAACCCACACATGTACTTTATGTATTGGATGAAATTATGCGCAGATGAAAAAACAACAAAAAAACAAACAACAAAAAACCCCAAAAAAACAACAACAACAACAACAAAAAAAAAAAAACCCAAAAAACAAAAAACACCTAAGTCTAGCGCCGTGAACGTTTAAACACTGACAGGACACGTAGACTCGTGTATTATTAGTGATCAAGTTGTCACCGACAGTACTGCCTGCAGTCCGGCCATCACACTGGCACTGAACTTGATCATGTGGCCATGACTGATCCGCTGTTAATCGTCTAATCTGCCTAACTCTGCTTTATTCACAGTGTACACAGACAGCCTGCGGCCACTGACCAGCCAGTCTGATAACACACCCCGACATCCCGATATCAACATTTATCCAACACCCACGTGCGAGATAGACAATGACCACCTTACTCAACGGTAAGTAATTGTGCGAGGATTGATGTGTTTGTACAGGTTTATCAGCAGTGTTCGACCAGAAGCGAGGGCCGGGCAGAAGGGACTTAGTAATCTTAATTACAAAATAAAACAGCGCCACAACAAAACCACAACTTGGATAGTGACGCGTCACCAGTCCGGCCGGCTTTAGCCGCAGTGTGACAAACCCTGTCAAACAACAGCTGCAGCGGTGATAACGGGTGCAAACAAATGAAACAACAAAATTTGTTGACAACGATAGTCAGTATAGGCTAAGTAGGCTAATTATCAACTGCTGAGGCACTGGCTGTGAAACAAATAACTGTAGGCGCCGGGAGAGGGAGGAGGGGGGGGGGAGCCGGGGGGAGAAAGAAAGAAAGAAAGAACGTGAAACATGTCACTAATAACAAATGCGAAACAGCAGCAGCAATATCACTGACAAAATCAGAAATCGTGCAAACTGTCGAACCTGCGAGACAAAAGTCAATTATTTACACCCCTAAACACACGAAAGAAAACAACGAACAACACACACACACACGCCACCACCAACATGAAAGAAACAAATTATGTCGAATGTCGTCTGCAAAGGTCTTTGGAGACACTGGCGAAAATGAACGTTTTTCAAGACGTGACAAACATTTCCTTCAAACATCCGATGAAAAACTCGCCCAGCGCTCCGCTCTGCAGTCAGGTCGTATTGGTTTCCTGAACGCGACCGGAGAAACCTTGCCCGAATGCCGTTTCAGGTCCTGTTCTAAAAATAGCTCTCGTCGAGCCAGCGGATACAGAGCGGGAGCGGTTTGAGGCCGCCATTTTCCGCAAGCGAACTGGGCTTTGTGTGTGTGCAGGCCGCGCTCAGCTGTGTTGTGATAGGAATACTCCGAGAGACTGAAAGTGCATGTGCTCTAAACAACCTCGTGTACTGGGCTACAAGGGAAGAGACGAATGAAGTTTAGCTGCTACTGAAGACAGCGTGCTTGAAACTTTCGCTGCAGAGATCTACCCAGAAGTGCTGACTTTATCAGTGAAAGAACTCGTCCCCTTTCCGCCGGGCGATCGCGGGCTGGGATAGAAGTCAGTGCACGCCTGCCATCGTACATCGCTTGGGGAGCGCGGCCAAGTTTGTACTGCGCAGGCAGGCTGTAGCGGCTGGTGTGAAGCCGTGCCGGTCGGATGTTTGCGGTAGTTGTCAGGTAGATCCCACAGTGACCTGTGACCTCAGGTCAAGGCAGGAAGGTATGGTAAGACTGGAGACGGAAAGCCACTGCAGGCCGCCACTGAAAGGGATAAAGACTAGGAAATTGGTAGAAGACAAAGAGAGAGTGGGCCCGATACTGATAGTGATAAGCACTTTTGTTTTACCTCGAAAGTTGAGAAGAGGTCCCGAGCCGGGCGGGCCTTGACTGAACTCAAGTCAGTGATTGATTCTCATTCAAAACGAGACTGAGACTGACAGAGAACGTCAGTAGATCCCTTAAATAGATCTGTGAAATTCCTCGGCGTCCCCTTCCTCACTGACTGACACTTTACTGATCAAGGTGGCCCATACGTATGCAATGTATGCAAAATATGTGCCGGCTGAGGAAAAATACTATTCAGTTAAACAACAACAAAACAACGTGTTGAATTAACGAAAGAAAATCGTAGTTTCGTCACTGAGTAAAGGCCAGGTGCGTCGGTATACCTCAGACAGTTACCTGGATAGCTCTGACATTTTCGACCAGCTAGCCGGGGGTCAAAAAGGTTAAATGTCAGTCAAATTGCCGCACTGAACTATTGACGACATACAAGGCAGCGTTCCCGCTGAATGTTTTCTGTTTTTTTTTTTTTATTAAGGCAACGTCAGTCATTGCATCTGCTCACAGCACGTCAATATTTTGACTGGAACGTGACAACACGTTGGTATTGTACATTTCAGCAGTCATTTATCTCGCTTTGGACGGGTCCCTTTTTTTTTTTGTTTTTTTTTTTTAAACGAGCAGCGATCCACGTCTATCCTTTCGTCCGTGCGTTCCGGGAAATCCAAATTCCTCTGGTTATAATTATTCAAACTACTTCTGAGCGTGTCCAACAATCTCCGACCGGCACTGACACACTGGATGAATGTCTTCTGCCACACTTTTTCCAGCGGACAAATTTATTGCTGGAAACTGATGACTCGTGCCGATTGAGAAATGTCTTTCTGTCACCTTAGTTTTTCAAGTTGACTTTTTTGGTGGAAACTACAGCGACTGAGAACTGTCTTCCGCCGCTTACTTTTTTCAAGTTGACATTTATGAAAAAAAAAGCAGATTTGTCTTGTGCTAGTTAGCTTTCAAGCTGACATTTTTTTGTGGAAAGAGTAAATACAGACTGAGACATCATGGAACTGTATCGAGGCCCACCGAGAGCGCATGCTGGTGACGTGCCAGAGCCCCTCCCCCTGCCCCGCCCGCCACCCTCCCTCAGGTCGACCGACAGGGGTAACAGTTGGACCCACGAAGAAACGGAGCTTCTCTTGCACGTGTGGGGTCGCCCCACCATCCAGCTGGAGCTGGACAGCTCCACGAGAAACATCGACATCTATAACCGAATCTCCGAGGACATGATCGCTATAGACCCTCGCTTCAGGCGGTCCGGGGC